>CM046835.1:45181663-45311663 GCA_025618425.1 Heliocidaris tuberculata
ACAGTACCTTTTTCAAGGGACCAAAACGCCGCGTCTTTGGGAACGGTTCACTCCGAAGGGAATATCGTATTAAATCTACGTTTGTTTTTTTTAAAATTCCATCAACTTCTTTTTCTGTAGGACTTTGAGCATTCATTATTTAAGTTTGACAGATATTCGTTAGATATTTTATTTGCTATCGTTGATTTTCTGAAAAGTGTTCGGACACTGGATCCACCACCATACTATAAGTTTCAACTTGATTGGCTCTGTCGTTTTGGAGATATAGACATAACTTCGGGAGAACGTTAATAGACGCGCTGCTGATTGGGTTATCATTGTGCCAATGTTGAAATACTGAGCTTCACTGTGCCGTTTGCAAGATATGACCATGTTAATATATTAACAATACTGAGTCAATGGAAAATGCCCATTTTTCTAGTTCAAGAAGTCCAAAAAATCATTCAGAAACCATCCTGAACTATAATTACCCTTTCCATTTCAATGAAAAAATGACAGTTTTAATCAAAATATGGCCTACACGCACGAAAACGCGCATGTATGCGCGTGTGCGCTGTTTTTTTTATATAAAATGCTTGAAGGTAATAAACAGTAGTGGTAGCAAAATGAAAGTTGGCATGAAACTGCTCAAATATAGTATCATATTGTTCGGCTTCAATAAAAAGATACATGAGTGAGATAATCCGGTATTCTATTCATGATTTCCGGTGATTTTCAGTAAAATAATTCAAATGATCGAATATCAACGGTTACCTAATACCCTCGCTAAGGACCACCTACCCCGACGCTCCCGGCTCAACGGCGCATAGCGGTTCGCACACACTTGTTACACACACTGTTTTCACATCAAATTACAAGCGCGTACCGCGCTTGTAATTCGATGTTTATTTTTTTGGACATTTTAGCCATTTCTAAACCATTTTTCTTCAAACAAGCGTCACCTATGTTCGAAATTAATCATTTCACAACAGTATGTAATAATTTCCATTCCAGCTGACAAAGTATAGTTAAATATCCAAAGCGCCACCTTTCCCACTACTGTACGATACCTTTAAAATGGATTGAAACGTATGTAAAATGAATATGAGATGATTTGGAGCATTCTGAAATTTCGCGGACGTGCGCGTACGCGCGCGTTTATGGATATGAAATTGTTTGGCATAAAATTAGCTTTGATCATGCCAAGTATGTAGTAAAATTGACTTTTCGTTAGCGAGATATAACAACAAGTTGATTTTTCAAAATATTGGCGCCTTGATGACGTCATGATAATCTGATGACCTTGAAAACCTTATTGGGACTTGATCTGATAAGGCCAGATGACTGACCCAAATTTGAAGAAAATTGACAGACCCGATTTTGACTTTCTGTGACACAAAAAATTGGTGGAAAAGATGAAAATAAAGAAAATTGTGACGAAATTAAGAGGTGATCTGTCCATGACAGACCACCTTAATAGAAGAAAAAAAATAAATTCACAAAAGTGATTTTTGATCGCTCAGGCTTAATAACAAGTCAAATTTTGTGTGTGTTATTGCATAGGAGAGACCATAAGCTATCAACAGGAATGAAAATTTATGGTAAATATTCTGAAATATTGATTTGGGCAGACTTTTTGCAACTGTTAACTTTTTTTGGACGCACTGTGTAGAGCTCATCTTGAAAAGTCGGAAACACACGCTCAATGAATTTATACCAAGGTAATTTTGCATCTTAGTTAAAATAATTGATAATGACACATAACTCAAGAATCTGGTCATCAATCAATTCCAAAGGAGTTTTATCAGCCAAACTGTATTATGAACTATTATATACCTTACTTTAAGAATCTTTCCTAATCCTGTCATCTGATTGGTTGAAAGTGCAGTCGTGTTTTTAACCATGCCCGCAAAAAGGAACTATGCCCACGGGCATAGTTAAAGTGTACCAATCACCAAAAAAATAATTTGTGTACAGCTAGAAAGTATAAAATCAACCTCAAAGAACTTTGTTTGGTATTCTATAGGTCAACAGTTAATAAGTTTGAAGGAAATAAAGGATAACATGAAAATGCTCGCGCGGAACCGAACTCAGAGTTTGGTTTCGTGCAAGCCTTTACTTCGGCGAGCGCGTAATGGTGCGTCGAGTAGTCTACTCACGAGTCGCTTTTACGCTTATAGAGAGTGTAATTAAAATTGTAATATCTCTTTATAGAATTAATATTCGAAGCCCATATTTTGAATATAGTATAACGACATGCACCTCTAACATACAGAGCAAAATTATTGTTCGTTATCGGTACCCTTTAAATTTTGCTGCGATCCCCATTGGTTTTACGTGTGAAAAAAAAATTAATTTGTGAGAGCGGAGCGTGGATACCATAATCGCAGTGCAGAGAAGTTTTATGACTCCCGAGGCTATCATGAGTCGATCTACGGTAAATATACGGCAATTGCAGTAGGATAGGGGGTCGTGTGTCCGGATACTCTTTTGCCTTTGGATTTACCAAAATATATTTATTAAATGGCACCGACCATCATAAACATTAAATGTGCTTTATAATATTGTCAAACATAGTTCTCAAACGATTTGTGAAATATAACTTGTAAACTTCTTCAAAATCAAATTGCCGTTTTGTCCGGATACACAACCTGTCGGGACACACAATATCTGGGACCTGGGTACTGTGGTACGGTCCAGCCTGCGCCGGTGCGCCGGCCTACAAAGACATGGTATTATGGTACATGTGTACTCGAAGCGAGCGATATCTATAGATCGAGTCTACTGTTACTATACCGATTAGCGGACTTTTGAAAACCCTACCATTATCAAATTCACTCCCTGTTATTTTCAGATTTAGAGTATAGATGTAGAATTGTAGAATTTGTAGAAACTTTCATAAACATTCACAAATTACTCGCGCACAAAAATTATTGTTATTTGCATGGCCTACCGGTCGCGACGTACAATCGAGCTGGCTGCTCTACATACGATGACGTCATTACGATAGCGGCTTATTTGTAATCTGTTGGCCCCAAATTCAGAGGGGCTGAAAATGAAGTCTTTATTTTACAATAACGAAAAAACAAACATAGGTTTTATATGTTTTTTTTTTTTTTTTGTATTCTACGTCCAATCAGCTTTCCATTGATATATAGTTGTATTTTCATCGGAGAAGGTCTTTAACAGTTTGATGATGATTTTTAAATGTGAGGACCCCGTGATTGGTAAGTCGCACATGTATTCTTTGAGTCCTACGTGGCTTTGTTCGGTATATAAAAGATGTATTGACTGCTATGAGAGGCATAGCAGGATGTAAGGTCCCCTTGAGCCTATAGAAATAACTATGCCTCTCATAGCAGTCAATATATCTATACTAATTTCCACGTACATAAAATATAAGTGAACATCCAACTATTGTAACGAACTAAACTACTATCAAAACAATAATTGTTGTTACATAACCAAATCAGTGAAGAAGACTGAAAACATGAAATTCATTAACTTCTCAGTGATTTAACAAACAGCTCGTATAAACAGAGTTGCGCTGTAAACTTCAACGTCAACAAAACGTGAATTTATCCAGAACATGAACAAACATACGAATCTCGTGAATTGATCAAAGCAATAAGTTGAGATGTAATCATAACAAAACGACTAAAGACATGAAATGCATAACTTTAAGATAATAAAGACATAGAATTCAATACTTTAACAGTCACAAGCATTGTTATGCTTTTCAGGGACCATGCCTCCTTCAATTATTGCACTTGAACGTTTTTCTTGTGTTTGTATCCCATGTATGTAACAAATCAGAAGGAAATAAATGTTGTTTTGAATTGAATTGAATTGAATAATTAAAAAAAAAAAAAAAAAAAACTTTAACAGATTACTGCTGAGTTGATATAGCCTTCAAAATTGTAACAACGATCAAAGCAAGTCAAATACCCTCACTGCCCATATGTATTGCAACATCGCAAAAATTTATGCTTTTGTGACTGATAGGCCTTTCTGTTTTATAATGCCGTTTTTCGTGCATAACCACTGAATAATTACGAACATTTTTTTTTTTTTTTTGTATAAAAGGAAGGTATAGCTTGTCCTTTTTCTGTTCTAAGGCCAGTATAGCTCGTCAGTTTCATCCATGTTTCTGCTGGATGAGATCCGGCACACGACTTCAGTTGGAAAAATGCAGGACAAATCGCTATCTGCATTCTTTCATTCCATTTGCCGTTTTACCCGTTAAATGGTATCAATAAAGTTCATTAAGTTCATATCTCTCATCCGAAATCGCCCTGCCTTTCCCCTTGAGTTCTTAGTGGTTTGTCCTTTTAATCTTTCAAGTTGATAATTTACCCCTTACGCATCCCTAATTCTGACAGCTTAGAGTTCAGTTCAGATCTTATACATTTCTTTGCACTTTAACAATTGATGTATATATTTTTTATGACTTATACGGTATTGTGTATTGAGTACACAATTAGAAATGCAAATACAACGCCACTTCAAAACAAATAATCGAAACAAGTCAACGTCACGTGAAGTGATGTGAAAACCTATATTCGTTTTTAGGAATAGGAACCAAATTCGAAAGCTATAGGCTGAATACGTACAAATCAACTGAACTACTACGAATTACAAATAAGCACTTAATAATAATGAATTACTTCAAATTACTAGTTCAAAATCGAACCAAACAATTTGTAATTTTTTAAAAATTTTTTTTGTTTTTCACTCATTAAAAATAGTGTAAGAAATGAATAGCAATAATATTGCCACTCCATTGAGCCTACCACATAAATGTAATAAATGAAGTAATTGGAAAAATCATTTTGAGGAGCTCTTTGCATAAACCTTTGTCCCTTTACATGATTGTATACTTAAAAACGTTCATACTAAATTATGAATGCACAAACGTACAAGCATTAAGACCCTTTTCTCTCTCTTTGAAGTAGAAAGGTTGAGATTTTGCATTGTACGTGTTTCTGATGGGTTATGAAAACAAACTTCTCGTTGATCTCCGCGAGGCCACTATTCTACTTTGCTTTGGAAGTTGTCGTTCCCCAGTGATTCTCACTTATAATTTGCAACTCATGACCATTCAGAATGTGCATTATGAAAATATTACCACCATAAATCCCGTTCCCTTGAAGGCTTGGTTGCAATGGGCTCATGTGCAATGGGTCACAATCTGAAGTGGAGGAAGCTAAGAGTAAACAACCTGTTTTAATAGATCTACAAGACTTCGTAAAATTGAGTTATATTTGTAACGGCGCTCCATGAAGTCTAGACAGCGTACATGTCTAATGCCCGTTGCACAGGAGACATCATTTTACTTGACGTAAGACTGTCTCAGCGACTAGAGGGGTCTTTGACGCGCCATAATCGATATCGTATAAAAAGTGAATGCAAAATGAACAAGATGCAAACATTATATTGAATTACTGGTGTATGCACTACTAGCCTTTACAGGTATGATTAGCGCAGGCAATAACGCAATCGAAATGAATCCTCTGGTGCAATGAGCATATGGGATTTATGAAATATATGAAATTAATGGTAGCATAACTTGTCGAGTATTAAACCACTCCTCTACAACACATCAATATAGTCACATTCTTGACGTTTAATTGGAACTTGATAACCGAATTCATCGATGTCCACGGCACTTTCTGAAATAAGGGATGACGTCATAATGGGTGCTGGATTTCCATCGTGTGGTAATGAGGCGGTTATTGGGAGTGTAGCACTGGATGATTTGCGCTCTCTCATTGTTTGGTCCGCCATGTCTATGTATGTATGAGTTACCTGAAATAAAAAATGAGTCAATTCCATCAGACGTTAACATTTGGATATGACAGTGAGGTCCTACTGCGCAATAACATTTTACCTACAGTATGTCTCCTTCCAACTTTTTAATGCATGTGTTAGGAGACATGGTTATGCATGGTCATATGATTACAAAGCAAAATTCTTTTTAAGAAAAAGGAAAAAGAAACTGCATTAAGTATTTTATGGAAGGACGATGCCGGCCAGGAATGTAGTCTACATCTTTGATTGTGGGCATCAACGTAAAGACAAGACATCATCAATCATGATAAGTTTGATGCATTGAAGCAAAATCATTTGGTCTTTGAGATCATAGGGTGGAATGCAAGTCCTTTCACTACACTGTTTTTGAAGAGAAGGATGGGGGTGAAAGGGGAAAGACAGTGACAAGCATTATTTTAGATTTGGGTCCATATGAAATTGTAACTTCCAATTTGATACTACTGTTGTGCTTGGTTGGCCCCAAGGCAAGCGGGATTTTGCTATAGATGCACAAAAAAAGTGTGTGATCCAAGAACATTTGGTCCAAAGTTTGGTTTAGTGTAGTTCATATTCATGTGTCTTGAAAAGGTTTGCATCGGCGTTTACGTATACGCTGGAGTGTTGGTTGTGTCTGGCAATCTTGGTTTGTCAAATACATGGCCCGTTTATAGCAACATAAGTAAAGATTAGTTAAAGTCAACTCTTAAACTAAGATTGAAAGATGTTCATTTTCAAAATTGGCATTCAATGGTCAATGACAATTCTCATTGTATAAATTGTAGGATTTTTAAAACAACGGCTGGGTTAGAGATTTTATCTGAAAAAGCTATCTCTGTCACGGAGAAATACTTTAGTATCGAAATTTAGATGTGGGAATCACCGATTGCCTATCATAACTGGTAGTTATTCTAACATTGAAATACAAAAATGTATATGTCATTTGTGCAAGGAAGGAAAAATTGGCGATGAATTTCATTATCTTTTTGAATGTCAAGTGTTCAATAATGAGAGAAAGCTATTTTTAAATAGGTTTTACAGAGTGAAGCCTAATACAGTAAAGATGCATAATCTCTTTGATTCAACTATATGAGTTGATTAGGTTAGCAAAGTTTGGGAAGAAAATTATGCTTCGTTTTCGAAGCCGTTTGTAATTAGCAGATGTAAATATCGAATGATTTATATTCGTTTTGATCACTCTTTTTTGTGTGTGTATGTTTTGTTTTGGGTTTGTTTTTTTATAATTCATGCTTGAATTTAGTTTTTATATTTCTTTAAAGTTAGGTTATGTATACTTGTACTATGTAACATGCTTGATTTTCTTCAATGCTTGAATAAGGGTTACATGAGAAAATAAAAAATTCATGGTCATTGTCTTCATTGTCATTGTCCTAGCCTACTGATGGTGAGTAGCGATAGTGTGGCCTGGCTCAGCGAACATTAAAAATGACCGAAATATTTAAAATAGCATTTTTTCCACTCAAATTCTTTCACCAAATCTGAACATAACGTAAACTACTTCCACATCGCAGATATGGCACCAAAATTAATTCATTCACTAAGTTTCGTTTTAATGTACATTGTATTTTCATAATAGGCTAAAAAAAACCTGTCCCGAAATAGTCACCCCATCAAACCCATAAGGTTTGACTCTTGTCTTCAGGTAACCTAAGTTATACCAGCTAAGTCATTGACAAAAATGTCGGCTTAACCTTAGCCGTAGGGTTTAGCCGAGAGCCCCCGATACAGACGCCCAAGCCTGGTCGATTTCACCCATTCAAGCCAATGCAACAACCTTGTCAAAGGGGAGCAGATAACAACAACGCAAAACTGCCCCCCCCCCACAAAAAAAAAAAAATAAATAGATAATAATAACAAATAAAATTAAATGAATAAATAAATAAATAAAAATAAATAAATAAATAAATAAAAATAAACAAATAAATAAATAAATAAATAATAATATTAACAATAACAAATAAAATTAATTAAATAAATAAATGAATAAAAATAAACAAATAAATAAATAAATAAATGAATAATAATAATAATAATAATAACAAATAAAATTAAATAAATAAATGAATAAATAAAAATAAACAAATGAATAAAAATAAACAAATGAATAAATAAATAAAAATTAAAATTCCGTCGGGAAGCTTAGGGTTGTCTGACGCTCCTTAAAAACAAAACCATTCATTTTTCCTTTTAAGCCCTTTGCAAAAAAAAAAAATGAAAGCATTTTCCATCAGGAAGGGGGTGTCAGGTCCTCTGAAAAAAGTGCCCTTTGACTGAATTTTACCACTTAAAATAGTATGGGTGTAAGACAACGACATTGACAATGACATTTATTCTCATGTCACCCTTATACAGGGTATTGGAGAATACAACGATACATATACAGATAATCTTTATTGTATTCAATCAAATAATCTACATAGCATTTGAAGTATATCATTAACAATTCGTTACATTCTACCTGCGATAACTTAAAAGTACTTAACCTAATGCAACTCACATTCACATAATAAAATTTTAAGTATTGTAATTTTCTTCAGGTGCATTTTGGTTCAAATTATCATTTCTTTAATGAGTTAATTTGTGGTGAAAATTGTATTGGTTTCTCAAAAGTAGCAGAAATTTTTCAGGATTATGTAACGACACTTTAATATTGACCACCGTCATCTGTTTGACAAGACACAAAGAAAGAGCTTGCTAGGTATCTTAACTGCGTGTCTTCCTTTCTGATATTTACTTTCAATGTATCAAAAACACACATGCATAGCATACTCCTCCATTTTACATGTATATGCCTTTAATAAACGGATGAAGATGGTGAATAGGTGTCATGATTATGTACACTGAGCTATAACGTACAGGGTTCACGTTTAGCTTCTTTTGAGCGATCACTACAATTTTCAAAATAGCACATTACAGGAATAACAATTCGACACCAAATTATATCTCAAGGAAAGTACAATACTCAAAATTACATTGTGTAATTTCTAACTGAATTGAATTAAGCATTTTTTACTTATTACAGTTGGAAGGTAGCAAATGCTTTTCTTTGCTAATAGAGCACTTGGGGCAAAGTTTCTTAATTTTTCCCCAAGAGTCACCTTTTTCCCATTGGAAAACTCAACTTTCAAATTTTGTAATGTACAGCAATGTCCTTCTTCCTTCTGACATTTTTGGTCCAAGGACTTTAAGAGATTTTTTTCGTACAATTACAAAATTGACACCTACATTAAACTGTGATATACTATTATGTTGATGATAAACAAGATATAAACCATGGCCGTCATCTGTTCACTATTTTTCATTACCTCAGATGGTTCATCCTGATGATTGCCAAGCCGTCTGATGATATAAATCAGAGCAATGATGACCAAGATAAGTAACAGCACAGCTATTACTGCAATCAAGATGATCTCCAACGATGAGAGCCATATAAAATGCGACCGAGGGTAGGTAGCTTCATTATGATAAAAAGAAGAAATTACAAATTTCATGCATAAGAGAACAGTTAATTCAATTTTTACTGCCAAGACGAGAACATGGAAAAACAGGAAATGACAATAACGAGAGAAGGAGAGAGGTAGAGAGCTAAAGATAAACACATAACGAGATCAAATGTACATTCATGGACAAAATACAATAAACAGATGGACAAAATACAGTAAACGGACTGATACTAAGGGACAACGATTTGATGCTCACATAAATGTGTGATTATGGAAGTAACAGAGCTATACAGGGGACGGCGGGCAAGTGCCCCCCTCCCTTTCTCCAAGAAAAGAAATGAAAAGGGAGAAAGGGATAAAAGGAAAGAAACGAGGTGAAAGGAATATGATAGAACCCGTGTCGCACCTTCCCCCTAGTGGACGTGTTAATTCGCATTTTATTTTATTCACCGAGTAAGATAAGTCCGCCCGGCCCCCTCCATTGATGTCAGTGCCCCCTTAATGACTGGACCCACGCCACTAGTTTATCGTGTCTAATTTCAGCAATACTTTTACATCAAAATTTCACAATTTAAATGCACTAGGCCTATGTCTATTTCAAAGGTACACAATAAAAGCGAAAATGGCGTTAACTCATATCATCTATCTAAGCAATGGTGGCATTGTGAATTTATGTAAAAGGATTGAATTAATTTGAATATTATGAAAGGCGGACGAAAATTCTGTTCTTAAAACTAATAACTGAAATTTATGTGCTCCTGAACAATTTTAATAACCAGTATTAAAGGTAACAAACGATTCCCTTGCGGCAATAACCAAACCGATAAGGCAATGCCTTGAAATATTGTATTAAAAATAGAAATCAGTGACCTTCAAGCTACAACAACAAAATCTTGATATGAAGAATTGTTAATAGCTGTAGCTCTTGTTTTAAGGTCTCTCCCATTTTACAGTCATCATTGATAATAATGATATCGAGAAATTCAATACAGCCTTTTCTTAATAAAGATGTAAAGCCCTTGAAAAAGGGTAACCATAGCACTACAAATACAAAAACAAATCTGACTGACAAACAGCATATGAACTCAAACACATTAGCGGCAAAGGCAAGAGACAAATGACCAATGAAAAAAGGATAAATACTGAAGTGGGAATTAGCGGAATAGATGTGTACTGATGTGTTTTTTAAGGTCTCAAATTATTATTATTATTAATCACAGCTACTTTCGTTAAAGTAAAGCTGAGGAATACCCGAAGGGGAGCGACGATGACATTGATGAATTGAGTTGCTAGAGGAGAAATGTTTGACCCTGATTACAGAGTCGGTTTTGAGTGAGGCGCGAATGAAGGAACCTAGAGTGGATCGAACATAAGTAAGATTTTATCAGTATGTCTCCTCATTCTCATTCTGGTTGATCAAATCAAAACTGCAGTTAACATAAATTGTGTTTGTTCTTAAAAGATTATTTTGTAAAGTCTGAATGCTAAGTAATGATATGACTTGAAGCAAGGTCCAAGTTGGGGAAAGCCAAAAAAATGTTCAATGTGATGGATTATAGACTGGTCAAATTAAAAGCTAACGAATATTTCATATCAATTTAATAATTTCCTTCATGGTGTATTTCTTTTCTTTGCTTGAACATTTTAAAATCTCCTTGCTCCAGTATACGATTTTAAGACAGCTCTCCATTTACTATTTGGACTCCACCTTTTTTTTTTATCTCTTTCATTAGGACTTCCATTTTCATACTAAAAACCAATATTTTAAGATAGGGTGGTTAAAAATGCTCCACCCCTGAAAATCTCAACACCCGAGCCTAATCAAATTAACTTGCTCACTAATACCTACTACACATAAATAAAATATGTACCCTTACATATCGATGTTAATTCATCATTGTCGCAATGTAGAATCTTGATGCCCTTATAAATTCAGGGTTTTAAGTGTATTCTCGTCATAGGAAATAGGTTGATAAAGTGTAAGAACGTGATGAGTTAATAATGAAGAGTCACGAATACATTACAATCATTTTTTTAAAATTAATTTGGACATAAACTAATACATGAATGCGTTGTACCTCCTTCAGATTGCGATGTAGGAGTCAGGTATTGGCAATGTGGAATCTTACTGTCCCAGTCAAACTTCCAATCAGCATCATATGTTCTGCATTCGATCGTATTGCTCCCAGTGATGACGTAACCAGGTTCACATGTTAAGGTGAGTCTGGAGCCAAGATAGGTGTTGTTCGATGACCACCAACCATGATCAACATATCCGGGGTGTTCGTAAAACCCAACAGTGACTGGATAGTACGGTATTGTGATTTGATGAGCAAAAAAGTTCATTCATTTACCAAATGACAGTAGGAAACGAAAATGATATGTTATGCAATTCATGCCATCATACATAACAAAATCGTTCCAATTATCAATGATTCTACTACGTTTACAGATTTATATATATATTTATATATATTTATATATATATATATATATATATATATATATATATAAATATATATATATATATATTTATATATATACATATATATATATATATATATATAATTGTAAGGAAATAACATATACAACAGCTCTGGCAACTCTCGTGGAAATAATTATAATTGTGAGAAATGAAAATGAGAGAATAATGGTTGCGTATTATTCTCTCATTTTCATTTCTCACAATTATATATATATATATATATATATATATATATATGTATGTATGTATATGTATTAGCGTGTTAAGGACGTTCGCATGCAAATGGTTCATCATAAAGTCAATCGCTTAAATATTAATGTATAAAGTGAGTGTGATGGAAAAATGTTATTTCGACACTTTAATCAGATTACGTTTACATAAAATCATACATATTAAACCACTACGAAAGTGACAATGGAAATTGTTAAGTCCCTTCTGAACCACAACAAGACACCCGGCACAATTTTATTAGCCGTCACCGTATTTCAAACCATAATGTAATAGTAGATGACAATTGTAACAGACGAATCATTTGTCATAAAGTCGAAAAATGGCTACGAAAAAAATTAAGCTCTTTGTTTGAAACAGAAATTCCATAAACTTGAAATTATTGTGGAAAGAAACGAGATGAGGTTGGAGAAACAAACATAATATCTGTAGGGAAATGTAGGCCTTTTCAGTCATGTTTGACTGTTCCCTTTTACGAGATTGACAAGCTTCAACTGTTTTTTTTTTTATGTGATAATTTTGTATTTCAGATGTTTGCTGCCAGGGTGCAAATGCTTGTCCTGGCTATGCTTTTCCATATTTAGATACGCTACTGGTTAGATTTTAGCACTAAATTTTCATTGCTGAACTTTAGATTCTGACAAAGAGGATTCTCTCTCGATTTGTCACTGATCTGATTGTTTGCTCAAAGTGTCAAATAACATCCTACCATTGTAATGAAATGCCCAATCTTTTCTCCAAGGAGGGCACGTTGTTTCTTGGTCGGGGACGCATTCTAAGGTGCACTTTTCATTTTCTGGAGTCTCAATGTGAATTTCAGATTGAGAGACGTTAAAACAGTAACATCCATCCCATCTAATCGCTGCTAGCTCAAACGACTTCGCAGAACACGTGTACATGCAATCACCGACTTCAGTAGTATTGGACCTTGGGTGTGTTGTGAAGTCTGCAGGAAGCGGGAAACATCCACGATATGCAAACGCTGAAGAAAATATGTTTTTAATAGTCTTGTAGAACAAATTCTAGTGCAAATTCAAATTATAAATTCATTAGTATCAAATATTAAAACACTGACAGAGTTTCCAGAAGCGTTGAACCAACCATAGTATACAGTAGTAAAGAAATGAGCATGATGAGGTAAAATCGGTGTTACACAATGAATGAATGAATGAATGAATGAATGAATTTATTACCATTTCTGAAACAATATATGAAACATATTTACAAGGTATTTACAAGATGTGAATGGTAATGGGAGACCACGAAATAGCTGAAATAGCTAATGCATATGTGGTTCCCTGACAAATGATGTATATGTGATATAAGTAAAGACTACTTAAAACACGTAAATACATCTTTAAAATACGAATACTTTAACAAATAAGGTTTTACAATAATCAGAAAAAACGGTAAATATTGGCAAGAAGTGCATGCATATACACACACGTAATCAACATCAATAAAAGCAAAAAAAAAATTGTTCATTGAGTATAAACAAAATATCTATAAAACTACAGGATGAGAATAGATTCACAAATACCAAATACAATCGTACAGCTAAAGCCATGGAAATCTAATTGTAGGATGCAGGAATAATCACTAAACAAGTACCAAAAAATACAAATATGGAGACAACGATGAAATGACTTACCAACAATATATATTAGTAAATATATAGAAACAAAATGTTCAAACGTTACGGGAAGATAAGTGGAAACTGTATCTGACGTGGATTCAATACAATAATTATGTACTTACTGAAGCAATTTAGTCTGTTTGCGTTCACCAAATCTTTTCTTCTAAGATTCAAAGCACACTGCTGTAACAGAAAGTTAGCTGGGTAAAAAGAGTAGGTAATTATCAATGAGGGTATTCGAAAATCATTTATTTACAACATGACAGCCAAGAGGAAATTCATAACTGATAGTCTCATGATAATGTAGATCACATATAGAGCTACAGCATGATTGCCAGACAAAGATCAGTTGTAGTCACGATGTCCATAAAAACGCAAATACTAAGTTTTGAAAGAGACAGAGAGTGGGGGAGTCATGGAAGGAAAGGAACAAAAACACTATTTTCATTTTAAGATCCTAAGGCAAAAAGAAAGAAATGAAAGTCTTAAATAAGTATGAGTACGATGAGTACATTGTTACACCTCAGTACAGGGATATTATACAAGTACCATAAGCCCACAAGACCGAGTAAGGGACTTCACAAGAACGGATACGCACGGTCGACACGGATGTTTGAAATGTAGATAAGATATTAGAAAATATTCATTTTTGGGAAAGAATGGGGAATCTTCCGCTTGAATTTCCTTTATCCTTTTAAAACTCAAATGCAGAATAGATTCAAATTCAAGTCAACCAGTGCTTATTACTTTACCAAAGAGTTCAAAAATTTAAAAAAAATCACTTTCTATGATGACAGTGTTCATCTGTGCTTTCATAATCAGAGGAAAGGCATTTCCGTTTAAACAACATACGTACCTGTATATTTTAAAGATTTTTATTTCTTAAAAGATTTCGTTCGTACATTATTCATCCTTTACCGAATGACATAAATATGCCTTTGCGCAAGCAAAATTGCCCTCAATTGGAAAGTGGAAAAGCTCAAACCTTTATTTAATAACATAAACGGTGGCTTAAAACAACCTACACATTATATACCCATTTCAATGTTTCCTGTATAATGTCCAAAGTGATGGACAAGTTTGTATTTAAACAAGTTTATGAATGTAATACAAGTGAACATCTATTATTCGTACAACCAACATTATCTAAAATCTTCGAAAATATTCACAAGAACTTGCACCACGGGTTTTCTGTTGAACTTGTGACTTTAGATCTCAAGAAGGCCATCATTGTGCTTTTAAAGTGATTTGGTAACTTTGTAGAGGCTTGATAAAATCTGAGCTGACTGGCCTTACACGTTATCAGTGTATGTAATATGGTGTAAAAATGAAGCCCAGGAAAAAAAAGCACTTCAAACTCATCGTGTGCTTCACAAAAGTAAACATATGCAAGTGACCGGAAATGCCAGACTCATTTTCTCACATAGACTCAGTGTTAGACTAAAGCGTATGGCGATACGCTTTCTTAAATGGGAGTATTCAGTCATAGATATTTTAATAATATCAAAACCTTTCTATGCCTGCCTATTTATTTATCCTTCTGAACATCATTATACAAGACAGATATCAAAATTCAACAATTAATTAAATCAAGCCTCCACAAAGTTACCGAATCCCTTTAAGGAAAACTTATAATCCTGGTTTTAATGAGTAAAGTCTAGGTTGGTTTCAAAAACCTTTAACTGCTAGAAAATATATCACGGTAGTCGAAAACAATATGTTTGGTTTTAATTACGGTTACCCGCGGACTTTCACAAGTTTCAGAACCTTTCCTTTATATTCATTTCACATGTTATATTTAAAATTTCATAAAGGCTGGCCCCATTTCTATGTATGCTCACGATATCTGAAGATATGATGCTCCATAATATTCTAATGGTTTTTCTTCTTAATTGTAATGCATCATTGCTGATTCATGAGAAATATGAATTTATTACACCTGGATCTTGACGTAAATTATCTTCCATTACATCCCCAAGTTCAGATTGGTAGAGAACAAATTAAGATAGTAGAAGAATACACATATCTAGGAGTGATTTCTCACTTCGTCAGTTAGTTCTAACGCATAAGTTAAAATTGTGAAGACAAAGCTACAAAAGATTTTACTGCCTCAAACGGTTCAGACCATAACACTGTATTGCTTTATGAAGCACCTTTTAAAACTCACTTTGATCACTGTTCGATAGTATGGTTAATTACAGGAAAAAACATAAATGAACAGTTTTAAAAAAGTGATAACTTCGCATCATTCTAAGAGTAGATGCTCGATGTAGCACAATCTACTCTGTTCTTCTCTTAACATCGACAAAGTAGGGTCAGTCTTCAAAAACTCTCTTTCATGTTTAAGTTAGTGAATAAATGTTTTTTATCACCTAAGCAGATAAGGGAAATAAGAATTCTCTTTAAAATCCTGAGTGTAATTTTTTTTCTCCATAAACCAAGAAGTAATGGAGGCCTCTAATCAAGTATTAAACTTTTCAATCCATTGCCAAATATACCATCCAAAAATCTTTTCTTTCATCTTTTGATGTGTAGTATACAATTTATACTAGAGAATTATTAGGACATCATGTAAACAAATGAAAACCAAATAATTTAGAAGTATCAAACACAGCATGATTTTGCAAAAAATAGCTGTGATTGCCTGGTCGAGGTGAGGGAGTTAAAGAATTTTGGTCGAATAAAGAAAGACATCCGGTGAAGACATGGTAGAAAACAGACAGGAGTTAAAAAATGTTGCAATATAGACCTTCGTGAGATGATACGAAGAGTGGACAGAAAACTATTCTTGAAGTAGAATTGAAATTCCAATTTTTGAATAGAAGTAGGACTTTTCATATCTCCATGTATATATTAAACAAATCATACATGTAATCTGATTACCCAGTAACCTCTGGCAACTTTCTGAAAACAAGTACATGTAATTTGATTATTTGATAATTTCGCAATTTATTCTGGTCTACAAACGTAGAAATTTTGCTTAAGTTTCCACTAGTATTAAAAGGTACAAGTAAATACAAGACAATACAGCTGACAAATATATACAGAAATACAAAGGAAGAAATTCTATTCTATTCAGTCTATCAGTCAATTTCGTTTTCTTCTTCTTCTCATCTTTTTTTTTTCTCATTCCTCTTCTCAAATTTCTCCTTTTTCTCCAAATTCTTTTTCTTCTACTAACAAAAAATTTACCTGAGTCATATTAAAAAAAAATTACTTTTATGAAATAACTATAGGAAAAATCTAATCAGTACGTTCAGCTCAATATAATTTACTTACATTTCTCGCAGTCAATGTTTGTACATGTCGATTTAGTGTAATTTTCATTCTCCTCAGATGTAAACTGATAGACTCCAGGAAATCCCAATTGCCTACAGGTGAAATCCGCCAATTCTGAATTCCAACTTTCATCGCAAACAGGTAGCCACTGGTTCGAGGTATCTGGGTTTAAAACCTCCAAGATTCCCTCGTTGACCTTCATGCTGTTCGCGAGTTTGATGTTGCTTGTTCTTTCTACAAGATAAGATAACATCCAAGTGTCCGGGTAGTAAGTTGGAAGCGAGATTGAACGGGGTTAAAAACAATAAAAATGTACACAATATGTACCGATCCCCACAAGATGTTAAGAAAAGCATATTGAAAAGAAAAGTTAATTACATCATTTGATATATAATGCATATTTATGTTATCAATGTTGAGACTGTTTCTAGAAGAAAATCACAATCTCTTTTTTTTTTTAAAGTTGATTAGGACTCATTCATGCAAAATTCCCTTTTCTGCGGTAATGTTGTATCATTGTTGTGAATATTTCTCTTCTTGTAAAGTCAACGTTTTTAAAAGACTTGAACTCTCTCGTAGCCCACTTAATATTATCATTATTTTACTCCTGTAAGTTTACTTGATGCGGTCTTTACCCTGGAGCTCTCCTGATGACCAGGCTCCTTAACAATTATGTTTGGAAATGTACTTTTATTAGCTTATCGCAATTCGATAATTTCTGTAATATAATCTTGTTCATTTGAATATGACATAGAAAAGATATATATAATTTTAATCCATTTAGTTATCACCATAAGAGTTGTACATATTGAAATGATAAGTCCATTGTGATACATAAGGATAAACCTTTAGATGTCCTCCCCAGCGTTGGTAACAAAGCTTCATTGACTAGAGATTTGCTTTTAGAATAATAATGTGGGTCGGTCAAATGAACAGGTAGCACTATTTATCTCCGTAAAAATGATTACACACTTAAAAAGCATTAGTGGACTAAGCACATACCTGATGTATTATAACAATGAAGTTCCAGAATGAAACCTGACTCGGAATTCCTTTCATTAGATGAGAAAGTGATAAGAACAGATGACCCTGTTGCAAGGAAGGGCGGGATAAATTCAGGTGATCCTGAGTAATTCAGGCTGCTGAAGCTTCTCTCGGGGTCTACTATTCCCAACATGTCATATCCTTCGTCGGTTCTGAATTCTTCAAAGATAATCGCAATTCCTTTCTGTGCTGGTGCTGTGACATTCCACACGATATTCAAGTTGTGACCATAATTGTCTGGGTGATTAGGAGATTCCAGCTTCCTGGTTTCATTGCATTCTAGTCTTATGTCTCCTTCTATTAGAACACAATGGATTTGTGACGAATAATATGATTATGACTACCAATAAACGAGTAAAGCAATGCCATGTACGATAATCACCTTTTTTTTTAAACTGCATGTATTACCAATGGTAGAAAAAAAGCAAAAAGATGGCTTTGCCAAAATTGAATGACATATTCATCCGTTGTCTTACATTATCAAATAGATAAAAGTATATCGATATATTTGTTACACATGCTACAAAATATCAAAAAGTTAGTGGAATTGTTGGAATATGTCAGATATTGTAAACACATAATATGTAAAACTTACCATTACCGTATGCCCATGATATTCCTGATAACATTCCGAAGTAAATTACTATATCCAAGTATAACACCAGTTCCATAATTGCTCGGCACATGTAGTCACCATGAAAAGATTATGGCATACTGTGTACATACTTCTGTGTTAAACTATCATGCGTCGTATGAAAGGCGATTTACACAGTGGCGGATCAAGGATTATTTACAGTGGAAGGGGCATGAGTGGGGTTTTTTGCGTGTGTTTTGTTTTGTTTTGTTTTTGTTTTTTTGTTAATTTTTGTTTTGTTTTGTTTGTTTGTTATTTTTTTGCTAGTAGCTCTCTCGGACTCGCTTAGTAGAGAGATAGTATATATTTCTAGACCAAGGAAATCAACATAAAACGTTTCAATTCACTTAGTTTATTCGTTGAATAATATTCAGGCAGGGTAGTCTCATCAGTAGTAAAGTTCAATAGTTTCTCTTGATTCTTAAGATAAGGTATATACTGTTAAAATGAACACGTGTGTACAATATTATCAAACAACCGAAAAGAAAAGGCAATGAAAATTAAATAGTGTATCAGTTTTATGAATATCGATCTTGAATATGACACACATAGGACGATAAATCAATTGTGGAATTTACATCCCTTAAAGTTTTTATTCAAGTCATACGGGTCAGTACCATGAATTGAGTAGTCTTCGATATTTCGAAATCAAATACATTGATTCTACCAATGTAGGAAAACTAGAGATAAAGGATTAAAGCCGGTTGAAATGCTGATACATGTTGACTTTGAAGCCTCCACGAATTAAAAAAGAATCAATAAAAATAGGTTTAATAGGATTGACCGGTTCAGATGCCCCTTGTGCCCCTTGAATCCACCATCGAGACCAAAACCATTCTTTTGACAGGGTCGGTGAGATCATTGATTGCTCTTAAGTCACGAGATGGCGTTATACCATGTGTACGTGATATATTTCAATTCTTCTTCTTATTTTTTTTTATGTAGATGTATTAAAGCAAAATCAGGAACTGAACTGGAGGCTCATCGAAAGATCTATCGATGAATTTCATGATACTGTATAAGTGTGTGTGTGTGTGTGTGCGCGCGCGCGCGTGTGTGTGTGTGTTTATCTATATTTCTACTTTCCTTTCATAATGCAGCTATAGAGACTTTTTAAAGAGAGTATTGCCATTTCGTCCGATGCTTCTTGGTTCCATAGCCTCCAATGATGGAACGAAAAGTTGATGGATGAAATGTTTGCTTAGATCGAATGATGTCAGATCATATGATAATTGGACTAAATTGAATTGGACCAAATGGCAATTTACCTTAAATATCACACTATTTGGAGCATTAAAATTGGTCAAGGACACCTCCAGTATCTTTTAAACTTAAACGAGACAACAAATTGGCTAGTGCTTTGGTGGAAATATTGTCCAGCTTTGCCAGACAAGTGGTTTTATATTTCAGACTGCTTTGGCGTCCTATGCGTATTTTCGGATTAATTTAAGATTATAATGACATGAACATGATGAAAATATTGAGGTGAAATGGCATAGAGACCCCAATACAATAATTTTGAAAAATATGACGGTAAATTTCTCATCTTTAACAAAAGTGAATGATTGCTCCAAGTTCAACCAACTGAACAGAAAATCTTTAGATAATATCTTCTTAAATCTTGCACGTTCATTTTCCCCATGAAATTATTCACCTGTAGAAGTTGCTAGTATCGGTTTTTTGTTTTTTTTTTTTGTTTGTTGTTGGGTTTTTTTTTGTTCTTTTTTTTTCTGTCGCTTGCTTGAAAGAGATTATGGGAATGAGGCACCAAAGAAATATGATGACCTTTTTCTTTCTTTTTTCTCTTTTTTTTTTTCTCTTGTCAGACAACTTGTAGGGGAAAAGATACCCAAAAAAATTTTTACGACCCGTAAGGTGTAGGCCTATTTCTGTTATGAACTGATTTTTCTTATCTGGGGATGAACAAAAAATTGAGAAGTGTATAAAAAAAATGAATAAATAAAAGCTTCATGTTAGCCTATGATGACGGAACATCCATCTATTTTAATCTAATTCTAAGATTTTTGGTATATCTTACAGCCGGGGTCCACAGAACCCTGCCCCCTCCCCCACTCCATAATGTTCAAGAGACTAAAAGTGCTTCTTTGGGATTATCAATAAGCACTTTACATTTGGAATCAATCACAGAACCAGCCTCCCAACAAATGAAGACATTTTCCCGGCACCATTTGTGAACATTAGCATAACTATTGGGAATGGGACAAAATGACAACCATGCACACGTGAAAATAAAAGTTTGAATTTGAACCAAAACAATTCGACAGTAGCACCATATTTGGGACGCAAGTTTGAAAATTTCAAGGTCTCATTTTACGCATTGCGTCCTTGATTTAAAGCGAACCTTCCGCTTCCAGCCTTGACAGCCGTTAGCACATCAAAATGAAATGTAATGAAGTCCCTTTTCATTCTTCATATATAAAGAAGAAAAGTATTTCACTCTATTTTTTTTTTCTTGCCTATCGTGGCGTCCTAATTTTTCTTTTTTCACAACCCAAAATATCTATAAAGGTATATATAATTTTTTTAACAAATAACAAAATTAACACGGGCTTGGATATATACAAATTTTATTTCATGCTAGATGATTTTCCATTTTTGTGATATAACCATGATAACTAGACAGTTGATTGAACACTGATTTCAAACTAATACCATGAATGCAGCTGAATTCAAAAAAGAAGAAAGAAAAACAAGCATATAAAAAGGAAAAAGAGGAGAGGAATAAATGACTCATTTGCGATCAGCATGATCAGTCAGCTGGTCAGTAAATTTAAATAACACAATAAAAACTACTTTCGAAAAATAAACTCAAGGGCAATTTCAAAGGCCTATTGTACTGCCCAGGAAATCTTGTTCGGATTACGTAATACGCCATTGTAATGTTCGCACATTTCTAAAGGCGATAGACAGGGCTATTGAAATTGTCTTGAATTTATTTTTCGAAAGTAGTTTTTATCGTGTTATATATACATCACGAAGCTTTCACACATTCCTTTGTCAGTAGAGAGTGAATGATCAGAGAATTCCGTAAAAAAAAAAAAAAAAAAAAAAAAAAAATATATATATATATATATATATAAAACAACATTATTCTTTCATATCCAAACATTAGTAGTCTCAAACGTCCACATTTTTAAGAAGGAAATATAGATAAGAACAAAAACAGTGTAGTTTATAGATGGGAAAGTGGCAAATTTTCTTGTGCGCTGATTAAGATCTTCCATTCTAGATGATAATAAAACAAGATACGGAATATTTATATCTTAAATGAGGATTTATCTATAAAGGTACAGCCTATACGAGATGTCCGTGAGTTCTCCTGTTCTAGCTGCTTTAAGATCAAACTGTAAGAAACCGTTTACGATGAAAACATCCCCTCTGAACATCTTCCCTCCCGGGCCTCCCCCCCCCCCCCCCCATTACTTGATTGAGTGTGAGATTATTAACTTATTAAACCTCAACAACAATAAAAGACAACAACAAAGTGGTCACAATGATGTTCGTAAGTAGATATACATGTACACACTGAAAGCGTTAAAGGATAACTAGAAAGTACAGAAGTATTCAGCATGATTCGTACCACGAAATCTACGAAAAGGGTTATTTGGAATGAAATTATTTAGTGAATTAGTGAGCGTAATAATATCATAATTCTAATAATTTCCAATAACATTACCGACCCATGTGAAGATAAAGGATAACATGAATAGAAAATATACAAAATTAAGTTGAATTTAACAACTAAAAATCAGGATGATCAATGAACATGCGATTCTCGAATACTGTAGACATATTTTGTAGAAAGAGTATAAGCTGCTTGTAGGAAGTTCCTTGTGGAACGTTTTCAACATCACTAAAGTTGTGTGTTCGAAAACCTGAATCTGTTCGTTAAGATATCCTGATGGGTTATCTTTCATTTCAAAATAGACAATCTGTTTTCTTTTTCACTTTTGGGTGAAGTTTTGAAAGTGGCTAAAGAGGCAGGGGTCGAACTTGCAGTAAGTGATGTGGATACATGCCATCGTCTTGGAGAACCTCGAAAGCCATCTCAGACCGAACCAACAAATCGGAGACAGCCAGAAAAACCAAGATCAAGACAGACCATTATCAGATTTACTACAAGAAGGAAGCGGGACCAGCTGTACGATAATACGTTTAAATTTCAAGGGAAGGGTGCTTACAAAGGAGTCTACATCAATGAAGATTTAACCACCATGCGCTACAAGGTTCTTTTGGGTAAATTTCCAATTGGTATGAAAGTAGCTAAAGTAACAGCAATCTTTAAAAGAAGGAAGGAAAGATGATCCTGGGAATTATCGTCTAATATCAGAATTACCTCTTTTGGCAAAGGTCCTTGAAAAACTAGTAAATAAAAGAATACTTGCCTGCCTTGAGAAAAAATTACATTTTATGCAAGCACCTATATGGGTTTCGTAAACAATATAGTACTAAATTGTCCCACACAAATCTAATAAATGATGTTATATAATTTCTTGATGAAGGCAGATTAACACTTGGTGGATTTGTAGACTTTAAAAAAGCCTATGACACAATAGACAATTCTATATTGTGTGGAAAACTCGAACGCTATGAAATTAGGGGATTACCCCTGATGTGGTTTAAAAACCCATACAACTATACAACAGAACTCACTTTGTAAAATATGGTGGGAAAAGCTCATCAAGGAAGATAAAGAAATGCGGTGTACAGCAAGGATCTGTATTAGGGCCAACACTTTCATAGTGCCAACACTTTTTTCATACGTTTCCAGTTAGGCTATTACTGATATGGATGAAGTTAATACACATCTCAGAAAAGGTATCAAGTTGATGTAATGTAAATAAACTTACAATCAATTTATCAAAAACAAATTATATGCTTATAAGGAGAAGTCGAAAAACAATTGAAATAGAAGGAATGCTGGCAATAGCAGATACCGTTATAAATGAAGTTTTTGTTGCGTCGTTTGTAGATTTGAACATCACTAAACAATTAGCGTGGAAAAACCATACTGAGAATGCAAACAAATGTATTAGAAAGAATATCATTTTTAGACTCAGAAAATTTGTGCCGCAGAATTTTTTTTAATTTGACTGTACAAAACTTTGGTGCAACCTCATATCACATGTGGTATTGAAGTATGGGGTAGCACTTATGAAACGAATCTAAAGTGTATATTATTAAGTAAAAAAAATGGCTCTACGCGCTATCACATTTGGTCCAATCATGACTCATTCAAAACCATTATTCAAAAAGTTAAAGATTTTGAATGTATACCAACCGCACAAACTTTGTATTTGTAGTTTTGTGTATGAACTTGTAAATGGAAAGTTACCTCATTCAGTCATTCAATATTACTCTGTAATTCAGCATAATTATCAGACAAGGCAAAAGGAAAATGATTACTTGTATATACCCAAGGTCAGAACGACCAAAGGAAAATTTTTAGTTTCATATGTAGGTAGTTCGGTGTGGAATGATCTACCATTTGCTGTGCCAAAAAAGCCATCCATATCGCACTTTAGAAAAACACTAGTTCATTCATTCATTCATTTCTTTATACATTTCATTTTCATAAAATACAATCAACATGATCAAAGCAAATAAACATATAATCATACAGCAAAATAATGAAGTAATATAAAGTAACTAACATCATTCGCAATGTATAAAAAATGTTTCACTTTACGTTATATATAAAATGAAATAGGAGAACTTTTTTTTTAAAGCCAGTGATGGCTTTGTAAAGGCAAAGTTCCCACAAAAAGTATATGTAATTAATATAATGGAGCATAGATTATACACAACAAAGGATAACAACATATACAATGTAAGAAGTAAACTATGATATAGATTAGAGGGCTTCAGAAGATTAAATGGTTGGGTGGATATTTTAGTGGTACTTGGAATACAAATTCAGTTTAAATTGTTTTTTGAATGTTAAACTATTGTTAAATAAAAGTATGACCTGTGGTATAGTATTCCAAATGTTCGGCAATATATTCCTAACGGATTTCTTAGAAAATGAAGTTTTAACTTTTCATAAGTGAAATAAATTACGAAGCCTAGTTTCATGGGTATGAATTTGATTATTGATTGAGAACTAGGCTGATATGTTATGAGGAAGCAAGTCTTGAAAATAATGAAAACCAATCAGTGCAATATGATATTTGAATAGATCAAAAATATTCAAAGTTTTTAAACGGAAAAATAAAGGAGCGGAATGGGCATAATAACCACTTCTCGTACAAATACGTAAGCCCTTTTTTTTTTGCAATTTGAACAAAGTATCTAGTTTTCCTTGTGATGAATTCCCCCAAACAACAATACAATATGTCTGATAAGGTAATATAAGGGAGTTATATAAGGTAAATGATATAGGCAATGGTACATTAAACTTAAGTTTATACATAACACCAATACATTTAGAAACTTTGTGTACAGTGTTATCAATGTGGGTATCCAACGAAGATTGCTATCTACTAATACTCCAAGAAAATTAATAACATTTAACTTGGATATGGATGTGGAGTCTATAGTTAAAGATATCTCATAAAGAAAGCTAGAAATATGATGATTTCTATTTTGGAATATACAAAAATTCGTTTTAGAGATATTAAGTATTAGTCTATTAGCCTTAAACCACTTTGATACATTGTTTAATTCTTTGTTAATTTTATGTTCAACATTATCTAAACCAGACTGTTAGTAAAGAAGAGTTGTATCATCTGCATACTTGATATATTGCAGTTTGCTAGAGGACTGAGTGAAATCATTAATACAAATTAGAAAAAGTACTGGACCGAGGATAGATCCTTAAGGGACTTCATTTATAATGTTAGTAAAATCAGAACTCTAATCATTAAACAGAGTAAATTGACGACGGTCATTTAAAAAAAAAAGTTTTTAAAAAATTGGAAAGGAATTCCACGTATCCCGTAATAATATAATTTGGACAAGAGTATTGAGTGATCTACTATATCGAATGCTTTCGACAGATCCATAAATATTCCAATACAGAACTCTATTGCTAATGTCACTTTATCCTGTAAATCAATTAAAGCATGAGTTGTAGAATAATTATGCCGGAATCCAAATTGACAATCAGAAGGTATATTATTTTTGGAAAGGAAATCATACAACCGATCAAAAACACATTTTTCTAATAATTTTAATATACCAGGCAGCAAAGATATAATTTTTTTAATAAATGACAATCGTCTTTTTTTATAAATTTGTATAATCTTAGCAATTTTAAGTTTACTTGGAAAAGTACCAGTTGACAGTGACCTGTTGAAAATATACACCGAAGGTTTGACAACAGCATGAAAAATCTGCTTAAGTACATTACATCCAATGTTATCATATCCACATGAGGTCATGAGTTTGTATTTTTCAGCATTTTACAAACTTGAATTAATTCACTTTCGGTAATAGGCTTAAAAAATAATGAAACAGAGTGGGAACTAGTCAAATAGTCTGTATGAGAAATAATATTATTTTGACCTGTATTATTCAAACAAAAACTGGTACAACAGGAAATAAAGTACGAATTGAATTCATTAGCAATATATTGTTCATTTTCAACCATTTCACCATTTTCATTAAATACGAGGGCAATGAATCTTTCGACTTATTCAAAAGACTATTGATTGTTTCCAGGTCCCTCTGATAGCATTTTTTACATTACCAAATTGTAAATAAAGTTAATGTTTCTTTGCCTTTCTTAGTAATGTATTCACTTTGTTCCTATACCTTTTAAATTTATGTTCAGTTATATCTGACCTATCATGAATAAACTTTTTATATAATCTGTTTTTCTTTTTAATACGTCTTATCAAGCTTACAGTTATCAAAGGTTTCCTTATTCTAAATCTCTTAGCTTTATTTGGTACCAAAGTTAGACACTTGTTATATAAACTGGTTGTTATAGAAATAAATTTATTATACATTTCCTCTGAATCGTGATGGCTGTACAAAAAAGACCAATCTATCCTGTATAATTCACCCATTAACAATCTGATATTTTCATTTGTGATATTTCGATGAAAGGATTAAACATATTCTTTATCATTATACTGATATTTAAGCATTTCAAAAAGGGTAAAAACAGGCAAGTGATCAGTAACATCAGTACAAATTGTTCCACTCACACATTTGAAATTATCAAAATTAATGAATATATGGTCGATTAATGTTGCGGTATTGCCTGTTATACGAGTAGGAGATGTAATCGAGTTACGCAAACCAAAAGAAAAATTCAAATTAATAAATATATTAGCACTACTATCATTGGCAGTATAGTTAGATGATTTCAAAAGATCTATGTTAAAATCTGTAATTATCAAACCATGTTTTTCACAAGATACATTAAAAAGTACATCATTATAAAAATGTAGAAAAGTATTAATGTCAGAATTTGGTTTTCTGTATATAATGCCAACAGTTTATTTCAAAGTAGGTCCAAGCTTCAGATCAACAAACAGATATTCACTAGTTGATTCATTATAAGTATTGAATGTATCATTCCGGACAGTACATATAATTGTCTTTTATAAATAGTGAACACCTCCTCATCTACTGACTTGACCTACTCTAAACGAATGTATAAAAGTATAGCCCCGTAAATGATAAGGGATAGCTGGTTGACGAGAAATCCATGTTTCCGATATGGCAATAATGGAAAATTTATTATACAATGTATCAAGAAGGTCTACAATATTGTCAAAATTCTTAAAAAGACTACGGGCATTAATATGAATCAAACTGAAGTTATAAACATTATTTACAAAGAAAGAATTAAATTCACTAGGTGTATAACATGAGCATGTGTCGTTTGGAGCGTACATCTATCTAGATCTGTATCATTCAATGGATCACCCATAAGGTATGAGAAGAGTCAATGAAATACTTGTTATGTATTCAAGTATCAAACACACTCCAGAAAAATTACAACATGCACATAGCATAAGCATATAAATATTGACCATACATTTAAATTCTTTTCTTTCCACCTTGTTAGGTACAGAAAATATAGAAAAAGAGATATATAAACAATCCATCTCAATATGAGAAAACAAAGGTACATATAAAATCGAATGAAGTAGAAATGTATACATATATAGAATACAACATGTATCAATGAATAAAGAGATATTGTAATCACAAAAAAGTACAAGTAATATATAGACTGTGATAAAAACAAATTAAAGTCCATATTTAAGTCCTTGCAGGAGTAAGTGATATCATTTCACTTCCAGTGACTACACAATGAATAATTACAACGGCTTCAGTTCATCCACGCTGCTTATGAGTTTGGTTACATTTTTACAATCTATTTGATCTTTTAGCAACGCGATTATTCTTCCATCCTGACTCCAAGCAGTTTTGACTTTAGAGTTTGCTCTTGTTTCTTTAAGTAATGTTTGATTTTTTTTTATGTCAGATCCTCTACAATTACGAAGTTTATTCCTTTGAGTTTTCGTCGATTCTTAATTATTTCATCTCGTTTTCTGTAGAATTTGAAATTTATGATGATACCGCGAGGTTTGCCATTTCTCCCAAGGTTCTCCTTCTTCTGACCTACCCTGTGGCTCCTTTTGATGTGTTCGACATACAAATCAACTTTCAAGTACTTTTTTGCGATTTCCAGTATTATGTTGTCAGTGTTTTCGTTTGGTTTCTCTGTATACCCGAAGAGACGTAAACAATTCCTCCTGGAATACTGTTCTTCAGCATTCAACTTCAAGTCGATGTTATGCAGGTGGTCATTCAGGACCTTGATGTTTCCATTCAGCTTTACCGTGCTAGATCAAGAGCGCACGATAAATTGCAAATGCATTGTTCCCTCTGAATGTAGGACGAAACTACTGTTCCCCTTCTTCAATTTTCCACAAAGACTTAAAAGTTTAATACGGGCGTCCTTTGTCATGTGCAATTGTTAATCTGTGTCCTAGAATCCCGCGTACGTTGCTGAACGAAAATTCCTGACTGAGACGAAAGGCCCTCCTGCTTCAGTCCGTCCTCCTCACTTAGTAACCGACAGGTACACCATTGTAAAAGCTGAATTTGACCACATGCTGGAACTGGGCATCATCCGACCATCCAGCAGCAACTGGGCATCCCACTTCATATGGTGCCCAAGAAGACCCCTGGAGACTGGAGACCATGCGAAGACTATCGGGCAGTAAACAGGAATACGGTGCCCGATAAATATTCAGTCCCCCATCTTCAAGACTTTACCTCTGCCCTAGCAGGCAAACGATATTTTACAAAACTTGATCTCATCCGAGCTTACCATCAGATACCAGTCGATCCCTCAGATGTACACAAAACGG
Organism: Heliocidaris tuberculata; assembly: GCA_025618425.1. Classification (NCBI taxonomy): domain Eukaryota; kingdom Metazoa; phylum Echinodermata; class Echinoidea; order Camarodonta; family Echinometridae; genus Heliocidaris; species Heliocidaris tuberculata. The sequence goes on from CM046835.1 coordinate 45,210,579, forward strand.
CCATCACCACACCCTTTGGGTTATTTTAATTTGTCCGCATGCCTTTCGGGCTACGCAATGCCAGTGTTGGGTACCTCGAGATCGATCTTGATCTCGAGATCGGCATTAGTAACCCCGATCTTGTTCTTGATCCCGAAGGTGTTGGTCTTGATCTTGATTTTGATCTCGGAGCTTCTGTTCTCGGAATTTTTGCTCGAGATCGCTCGAGATCAACATTGTTATTACGTAAATTATCAAACGAAAAAGCTTTTAAAATCGTTCACGAATCGGCGAAAACACGACTCAGTGTTGGGTACCTCGAGATCGATCTTGATCTCGAGAACGGATATATCTGATCTTGATCTCAGATGTTCTGATCTCGATCTTGAGCTTCGGACTTGATCTTGATCTCGAACTTGGACTGTCTGATCTTGATCTTGATCTTGATCTCGGACCCTCAGGTCTTGGACCCAACACTGTGCAATGCCCCACAAACTTTTCAACGATTCATTGATGAGGTAATCCGTGGTCTTCCCTTTGTGTACGCCTACATCGACGATCTCCTCATCACAAGTGAGACACCAGAGGAGCATGTACAACACCTGCAACTTCTCTTCACCAGACTTGCGAAATATGGAGTTGTCATCAACCCGGCCTAGTGTGAATTTGGCGCATCCTCCCTCACCTTTCGCGGCCATATCGTCGATAAGAACGGCATCCGCCGTCCCGAGAAAGTCAAATTCATCAACGACTTTCCGGTCCCTGATTCTCTACGCAAGCTTCGTGAGTTTCTCGGTCTCATCAACTTCTTTCGTTCCCGATTGTGCAGCTACCGCACAACCACTCACCGATCTCTTGGCCTGCAAGCAGAAAAACAAGGCAATTCATCTCGCGAAAGAGCCCTCCACATTGGCTGCGGAACCTGGGAATGGGGGCTGGGGGGCTACAGCCGCTCCACACTTTTTTTAACAGACACGTTTTCAAAAATCTCGGGGGGAAAAAAGGCTCGAAAATTGTCATTAATGAGGGAAATCAGATCAGGCCCCCCCCCCCCCCCACTTTCAAAAACGCTCCACGGCCCCTGCTCCATGCATTCAACCCAGTCAAGACAGCGTTAGCTAACGCTACGCTCCTGTTACACCCAAAGACTAATTATGGGTGATGCATCAGATTTTGACGTCAGGGTTTATTGCAGCAACAGGTTAACGATGACTGGCAACCCATCGCCTTCTTCTCTAAACGCCTGTAGCCAGCAGGCACTTTCGGGCCTGAACTTCTAGCTATCTTCCTCACCATTCGTCACTTCAAGCATGTATTGCAAGGACGGCAATTCTGTGTCTAAACCGATCACAAGCCACTAATACATGGCTACAACTCTAGACCCGACAGGTATTCACCACGCGAAGTCCGGCATCTAGACGACATATCCCGGTTTGCAACAGATATTAGGCATATTATAGTGATAACACAATGTAGTGGCTGAAACACTCTCCCGCATGGAAATCAACTCTCTCAAATCAATTGATTTCAATGCCATTAATTGCCACTGCTCAGGAGGATGACGAGAAAAAGTGGAACAACAATAACCATTGCCAGGTCAGTTTGTGGCATCTAGTCAGAATGATTGTGATTTGGACCCTAGCAACTACATCACCGACTACGGAGACAAAAGCAGAACCTCAGCCCTACCCACTCGTCCTCAACAACGCTAACCACAGGTCCATCCTGATCTCACAACATGCACCATGTATTTGTGCTATACGATGCATTTAAGAAAAATTTCAAACCAACTTACGACGGCCAATTCGAAGTCATCAGACGAGCTGACAAGTTTTTCATCATCCAACTGAAAGGAAAACACGACAGCTTCAGTCTCGACCGTTTGAAACCTGCATACTCGGACCCACCGTCAAATCTACTACCGACCCAGGTTCAACACTCTCATAGGACCCTAAACCTTCAAAAGCACCTACTACACCAACCTCTCAACCTCCGCCTCCCTTTATCACTCATCCTTCTTCATCTGCCAAGCCTGAAGTCAGACAAATTCGTTTCGGCAGAAGAGTACACTTTCCAAAGCGCTATGTTCAAGGTTAGAATTTCAAATGAAAAATTATTTAATTTCACCTGGATAAATTTGCACTATCTCTTTCATCATCTCTACAACTAGTTTGGTGATCATTTCTGCGGTAATATCTGTGTAAATATACATTGGAATCGGATTGTGCAATATTTAGAAACTGTTAATATTTTGTAGGATCCATGTCCGAGTGTCGGTATCATTGAGGTCTGCTGTGTGCCCCTTTTGCTCCAGCGTGATCTGACACCTGCACATTTCGCGGGCTAGGTCTTACAATCCATTGCCGTCATTTGGCTCTATTTGAAGCCTATTTACGATCTTTCTAATTAATGAATTAGTGATGATGTTTGCTTGCCCAAACTGCTTCTCAAGAATTTGTCGCGCTTACTTATATCCATCTGCTGGCTTCATAAGCCCGCAACATTCTATTGCTTCCCTAGCTTTCCCTTTGCAGAAGTGAGATAGGTAAATTAGTTTAATTCTTTCATCTTTTATTCTACAGGCTACATTGATGTCAAATTTATGAATGAAATTCCAATACTTCAATTGCTCACCATCAAAAACCACTAACTCTGGCTTCGGAATAGTCATTGCCAACATCATTGCACAGCTGCTGTGCAGAGCTCTGATCACTAATCATTTGATCACCTCGTACATGATACATATTACTAGCTTCGTGTGCAGTAGCAGTAATTTCATAATTTTTGATTTCATGAACACCCTGTACATTTCCTGACATCTGCACATAGCTACGACCTATTTCATTATAATGCTTTTGCTGGTCACCCTGTAAATTTCTAGCTCTAGGTATGTACATGTAGTTAGTGCCTGACAAGTGAATCTTAGTTTCTTGACCACCCGTATATTCTTAACTTCGGTACCTCTGGCCTAACTCGTATGGTTACTTCATGTACACGCTGTACACTGGGCGATTTCTTATCAACAGGAAATTGCTTACTACCTACATCTACGTGTACTCTTTCTTTTGAAACTGTCAATTCTTCTTCTTCTTCTTCTTTTAGTTCGTCTTCAGCTTCTTGAATTAATGGCACTCTTAATAATACATTAAGATTATTAACAATGCTGATAGTCGTATTGTTGTATACATGGGATGTACAGGATGGAACAGCCTTATTGTGACTCAAAGAAAGAATCAGTCGTTGAATGCTTTTTAGTTGTCACTGAATAACCCAAATTGATAGTTGATCTACTTGTCATCATCAAAATGTTTAGATATGATCAATCCTGGAATATGTTGTTATTTTCTAAAGTGTTTCCAAATCACTCATTTTTAATTTCAGTTTCAAACAGTAAGTTTTATTTTGTTTTGTTTTATTTTGTTTGTTTGTTTTTGGGAGTATTTGTGTTTGTTTTTGTTTTTATCTTGGCTTTTTTGTGCGTTTTCGAAACTTGAACATTTTTCTTCAATCTTATTATTCTTAGTTGGTTTTCAAATCTGTATTTTGTATAGAAGTTAATTATATTCTTTTTTCTGTATGTCAATGTTTGAAAAAATTCTTTTTTCTGTATGTCAATCTTTGAAAAAAATGTCATGTACATAGTAAATGCTGACATGGTCATTGTGGAAAGCAGTTCTGAAACTGGCAATGTTACCCTGTATAAATAAAACAGTAAATATTTTATTTTTTTTATTAGAAATATGTTTCAGACACAATATCCCTCCTTTTCTTGAGATTGAAAATCATGTCCTTTGACAAACCAAAGAAACTATGGATTTATCGTAACTTCACACTTGACTTTCCTAGTACTTAGTGCATTGGAAATATACAGTGAATTAATGAAAGGGTTTCTTGATCACCTCCCAAAACAAACATCTCAAAACTGAATTTGATCTTATAGGATCATAATTACTTGAGTGAAGAACTACAGTGCGAGCCAGAAAAAATGTTACACTTTTTAAAATGCTTACATTACAAATATGATAGAAATGTAATTCTTGCACCACAGTTAGATGAAATAACTCCTCCAGTTTTATTTGATAACACATCTGTGGGGAATCAGTAATGAATTTATTGGATTGGAATCAATTAATGTGTCTGGGTGATCGTCTGTGGTTCCTGAAGTCCAAGGTGTACTGCAGACCTGCAGACCTGGATGACTTGCAGACAGGCAGACACTTCGTACGGCCAATGGCAGCGATGCTCCATCGAGCTCAGAAATGCATCGAGAGAAACGGACGCCATGTGGAAGATTGAAAGCTATGTCCAAGTGCCCAAAATGACCATGAAAAGGGACTTTTCAGTGAAGATCACTGAATGTTATGACTTCTGGCTTTATTTATTTATTCATTTATTTATTGGTTCTCATGTTTATTTGTCTTGATTAAACATATGCATAAACTTTACGCTCATTATTTTGTGAATGTTGTCTCTGTTTCAGCAGGTAATCATACGACTTGGCGCAAATGAGTTTTGACTATCTTTCAAACAATGGCTGTTGTGCACTCAGCCGTAACAGCAACAATGATCCAAATGTTACCAAACAACAAAGGAATATACACTGTGTCCATACATGCTAAAAATACTCTGTTAATCCCACAATTTTTAAAATAATACTCAATATAAAAAGTGTAACATTTTTTTCTGACTCACACTTTATAGCTCACTAGAAACAAAATTAACTTTCAGATTCAGATTTCAGATTCAAAATACATTTGTTCCCTTCTCATAATCAAATGCAAAATGAAATGTACATTTCCAAATAAAAATGGTGGAAGGAGGCGAGGGTCCGCCTTTACAATACATATTTATGTATATGATATTATGCAACAATATTATAACATACACAAAAAAATAATAAAAACTAGAACTTTAATTCGTCACTGAAGACGAATTAGGTCCAAGTACAAATCATTTAAACTCTGCTACGTTCAAATTAAGATCTTACAGGTTTCGAAACCTTCATAATAACCATCGAAAAAATAGCAAAAAGGAAATAGTAACTTTTTCTGGGACGCACTGTAGTCTTCACTCATGACCTCCATTATTTTTTGAAATAAGTTAATAATTTTCTTTTGCCATTCTTTCGATGTTGGAAAAAGTCCACCCAAATAAATATTTCAAACTATTCTAAGGAAATTTTAATACCTGTGGATAGCTTAGGGTCTCTTTTATCAAATGACACCATAATATCAAACAATCTTTTACGCTTGAGTGAGCAAAAGCCAATTTTGTGAAAGGGTACAAAATCCAAACTTGGCAAGAATTATTGATATTGGCTCTGGCTGGTATCAGCAAAGCTGACTCCCATCCTAATTGGACCATCAGCAAATCAGCAAATTGGACTATGGACTATTAAGGACTAATTAAGAACTGAGTAAGGACTGAGTAAGGACTATTATAGGATGATTAAGGACTATTATGGACTTATTAAGGAATGATCAAGGGCTATCTATGACTGCTTAAGGACTGATTGAGAACTATTAAGGCCTGATTAAGGACTGATTAAGGACTATTATAGGATGATTAAGGACTATTATGGACTCATTAAGGAATGATCAAGGGCTGTCTATGACTGCTTAAGGACTGATTGAGAACTATTAAGGCCTGATTAAGGACTGATTAAGGACTATTAAAGACTAATTAAGGACTTATTAAAATATATAGAAATAACGTCCGAACAACATTATGACGCACGTCTAACGCAATTTTGATGTGACGTCATAAATATTAATAGACCTGATTATAACTATTAAGGACTACTATTGTACCAAGTTTCAACTTAATTGACCCTGCCGTTTTGGAGATATAGACATTACGTCGATACAACGTTTTGACGCTCTGCTGTCGCAATGTTGGCGTAAGTTAATATTTATAGAGGTGGTTATTATTGTTGAGTATAGTCAAGGACTGTATTTCCGAACAGGTTGTATTACCGAACGTGTACAGTTAAGCGCCTAAAATGGGTTTTCATACGCGTGGGATTACGCGTATGAAAACCACACTATTGAAACAAAGGTTGTGTCTTTTTCCCATAGGTTTCACACGTTCGGAAATACAGTACCTTTTTCAAGGGACCAAAACGCCGCGTCGTTGGGAAGGGGTTCACTCGGAAGGGAATATCATATTGAATCTACGTTGTCTTTTTAAAATTCCATCAACTTCTTTTTCTGTAGGACTTTGAGCATTCATTATGTAAGTTTGACAGATATTCGTTTGATATTTTATTTGCTATCGTTGATTTTCTGAAAAGTGTTCGGACACTGGATCCACCACCATACTATAAGTTTCAACTTGATTGGCTCTGTCGTTTCGGAGATATAGACATAACTTCGGAAGAACGTTAATAGACGCGCTGCTGATGCAACGTTGACGTGATCTAATTCATCTTGACGTATTTTAAAGTTCTACTAAAGGGTTATCATTGTGCCAATTTTGAAATAGTTTCACAGTGCTGTTTGCAAGATATGACCATGTTAATATAACAATACTGAGTCAATGGAAAATGCCCATTTTTCTAGTTCTAGTAGTCCAAAAAATCATTCAGAAACCATCCTGAACTATAATTACCCTTTCCATTTCAATGAAAAAATGACAGTTTTTAATCAAAATATGGCCTACACGCACGAAAACGTGCACGTATGCGCGTGTGCGCTGTTTTTTAAATAAAATGCTTAAACGTAATAAACAGTAGTGGTAGCAAAATGAAAGTTGGCATGAAACTGCTCAAATATAGTCTCATATTGTTTGGCTTCAATAAAAAGATACATGAGTGAGATAATCCGGTATTCTATTCATGATTTCCGGTGATTTTCAGTAAAATAATTCAAATGATCGAATATCAACGGTTACCTTATACCCTCGCTAAGGACCACCTACCCCGACGCTCCCGGCTCAACGGCGCATAGCGGTTCGCACACACTTGTTACACACACTGTTTTCACATCAAATTACAAGCGCGGTGCCGCGCTTGTAATTCGATGTTTATTTTTTTGGACATTTCAGCCATTTCTAAACCATTTTTCTTCAAACAAGCGTCACCTATGTTCGAAATTAATCATTTCACAACAGTATGTAATAATTTCCATTCCAGCTGACAAAGTATAGTTAAATATCCAAAGCGCCACCTTTCCCACTACTGTACGATACCTTTAAAATGGATTGAAACGTATGCAAAATGAATAGATGATTTGGAGCATTCTGAAATTTCGCGGACGTGCGCCTCCGCGCGCGTTTATGGATATGAAATTGTTTGGCATAAAATTAGCTTTGATCATGCCAAGTATGAAGTAAAATTGACTTTTCGTTAGCGAGATATAACAACAAGTTGATTTTTCAAAATATTGGCGCCTTGATGACGTCATGATGATCTGATGACCTTGAAAACCTTATTGGGACTTGATCTGATAAGGCCAGATGGCTGACCCGATTTTGACTTTCTGTGACACAAAAAATTGGGTGGAAAAGATAAAAATAAAGAAAATTGTGACGAAGTTAAGAGGTGATCTGTCCATGATAGACCACCTTAATAGAAGAAGAAAAAAAAATTCACAAAAGTGATTTTTGATCCCTCAGGCTTAATAACAAATCAGATTTTGTGTGTGTTATTGCATAGGAGAGACCATAAGCTATCAACAGGAATGGAAATTTATGGTAAATATTCTGAAATATTGATTTGGGCAGACTTTTTGCAACTGTTAACTTTTTTTGGACGCACTGTGTAGAGCTGATCTTGAAAAGTCGGAAACACACGCTCAATGAATTTATACCAAGGTAATTTTGCATCTTAGTTAAAATAATTGATAATGACACATAACTCAAGAATCTGGTCATCAATCAATTCCAAAGGATTTTATCAGCCAAACTGTATTATGAACTATTATATACCTTACTTTAAGAATCTTTCCTAATCCTGTCATCTGATTGGTTGAAAGTGCAGTCGTGTTTTTAACCATGCCCGCAAAAAGGAACTATGCCCACGGGCATAGTTAAAGTGTACCAATCACCTGAAAAAATAATTTGTGTACAGCTAGAAAGTATAAAATCAACTTCAAAGAACTTTGTTTGGTATTCTATAGGTCAACAGTTAATAAGTATGAAGGAAATAAAGGATAACATGAAAATGCTCGCGCGGAACCGAACTCAGAGTTTGGTTTCGCGCGAGCCTTTACTTCGGCGAGCGCGTAATGGTGCGTCGAGTAGTCTACTCACGAGTCGCTTTTACGCTTATAGAGAGTGTAATTAAAATTGTAATATCTCTTTATAGAATTATTTTTCGAAGCCCATATTTTGAATATAGTATAACGACATGCACCCTCTAACATACAGAGCAAAATTATTGTTCGTTATCGGTACCCTTTAAATTTTGCTGCGATCCCCTTTGGTTTACGTGTGAAACAAAATTAATTTGTGTGAGCGGAGCGTGGATACCATAATCGCAGTGCAGAGAAGTTTATTATGACTCCGAGGCTATCATGAGTCGATCTACGGTAAATATACGGCAATTGCAGTAGGATAGGGGGTCGTGTGTCCGGATACTCTTTTGCCTTTGGATTTAACAAAATATATTTATTAAATGGCACCGACCATCATAAACATTAAATGTGCTTTATAATATTGTCAAACATAGTTCTCAAACGATTTGTGAAATATAACTTGTAAACTTCTTCAAAATCAAATTGCCGTTTTGTCCGGATACACAACCTGTCGGGACACACAATATCTGGGACCTGGGTACTGTAGTACGGTCCAGCCTGCGCCGGTGCGCCGGCTTACAAAGACATGGTATTATGGTACATGTGTACTCGAAGCGAGCGATATCTATAGATCGAGTCTACTGTTACTATACCGATTAGCGGACTTTTGAAAACCCTACCATTATCAAATTCACTCCCTGTTATTTTCAGATTTAGGGTATAGATGTAGAATTGTAGAATTTGTAGAAACTTTCATAAACATTCACAAATTACTCGCGCACAAAAATTATTGTTATTTGCATGGCCTACCGGTCGCGACGTACAATCGAGCTGGCTGCTCTACATACGATGACGTCATTACGATAGCGGCTTATTTGTCATCTGTTGGCCCCAAATTCAGAGGGGGTGAAAATGAAGTCTTTATTTTACAATAACGAAAAAAAAACATAGGTTTTATATGTATGTTTTTGTATTCTACGTCCAATCAGCTTTCCATTGATATATGGTTGTATTTTCATCGGAGAAGGTCTTTAACAGTTTGATGATGATTTTTAAATGTGAGGACCCCGTGATTGGTAAGTCGCACGTGTATTCTTTGAGTCGTACGTGGCTTTGTTCGGTATATAAAAGATGTATTGACTGCTATGAGAGGCATAGCAGGATGTAAGGTCCCCTTGAGCCTATAGAAACAACTATGCCTCTCATAGCAGTCAATATATCTATACTAATTTCCACGTACATAAAAATATAAGTGAACATCCAACTATTATAACGAACTAAACTACTATCAAACCAATCATTGTTGTTACATAACCAAATCAGTGAAGAAGACTGAAAACATTAAATTCATTAACTTCTGATTTAACAAACAGCTCGTATAAACAGAGTTGCGCTGTTAACTTCAACGTCAACAAAACGTGAATTTATCCAGAACATGAACAAACATACGAATCTCGTGAATTGATCAAAGCAATAAGTTGAGATGTAATCATAACAAAACGACTAAAGACATGAAATGCATAACTTTAAGATAATAAAGGCATAGAATGCAAAACTTTAACAGTCACAAGCATTGTTATGCTTTTCAGGGACCATGCCTCCTTCAATTATTGCACTTGAACGTTTTTCTTGTGTTTGTATCCCATGTATGTAACAAATCAGAAGGAAATAAATGTTGTTTTGAATTGAATTGAATTGAATAATTTTAAAAAAAAATAAATAAAAAAACTTTAACAGAGTACTGCTGAGTTGATATAGCCTTCAAAATTGTAACAAAGATCAAAGCAAGTCAAATACCCTCACTGCCCATATGTATTGCAACATCGCAAAAATTTATGCTTTTGTGACTGATAGGCCTTTCTGTTTTATAATGCCGTTTTTCGTGCATAACCACTGAATAATTACGAACATTTTTTTTTTGTATGAAAGGAAAGTATAGCTTGTCCTTTTTCTGTTCTAGAGCCAGTATAGCTCGTCAGTTTCATCCATGTTTCTGCTGGATGAGATCCGGCACACGACTTCAGTTGGAAAAATGCAGGACAAATCGCTATCTGCATTCTTTCATTCCATTTGCCGTTTTACCCGTTAAATGGTATCAATAAGTTCATTTGTATTGGTGATACACATATCTCTCATCCGAAATCGCCATGCCTTTCCCCTTGAGTTCTTAGTGGTTTGTCCTTTTAATCTTTCAAGTTGATAATTTACCCCTTACGCATTCCTAATTCTGACAGCTTAGAGTTCAGTTCAGATCTTATACATTTCTTTGCACTTTAACAATTGATGTATATATTTTTTATAACTTATACGGTACTATGTATTGAGTGCACAATTAGAAATGCAAATACAACGCCACTTCAAAACAAATAATCGAAACAAGTCAACGTCAAGTGAAGTGATATGAAAACCTATATTCGTTTTAGGAATAGGAACCAAATTCGAAGGCTATAGGCTGAATACGTACAGATCAACTGAACTACGAATTACAAATAAGCACTTTAATAATAATGAATTACTTCAAATTACTAGTTCAAAATCGAACCAAACAATTTGTAATTTTTTTTTATTTATTTGTTTTTCACTCATTGAAAATAGTGTAAGAAATGAATAGCAACAATATTGCCACTCCATTGAGCATACCACATAAATGTAATAAATGAAGTAATTGGAAAAATCATTTTGAGGAGCTCTTTGCTTAAACCTTTGTCACTTTACATGATTGTATACTTGAAAACGTTAATAATAATAATAATGATAACATCATTTATAATGCGCACATATCCATCCCAAGGGATGCTCAAGGCGCCTAACAAACATACATAATAATTATACAAGAAATAGAAGAAAATTACATAAGACAGAGAATTTAATGAATAGGCAACACTGTGAAATATATTATAGAAATTAACTAAAATAATCTGACATGAGATATGTTTTCAAGTGATTTTGAAACAATTTTTGAGTGGGTGACATTTTAATTGAGTGGGGTAGGGAGTTCCAAAGCCGGGGTGCAGCAGCAGTAAATGCTCTGTCACCCCAGCTCCTCTTTGTTCGTAATTCTTTGAACTTTATGGTGGCAGAGGAACGGAGACCTGTACGAGTAGTTGAAGAGGGATGAAGGAGAGAGGAAATATATGAAGGGGCAAGATTATGAAGCGAACGGTAGGTAAGTAGTAACATTTTATATTTGATGCGTTGTTCTATAGGGAGCCAGTGGAGGTTCTTAAGTATTGGGGTAGTATGGACTGAACGTGTGGATTTGGTCACAAGACGGGCAGCTGCATTTTGAACTTTTTGTAGTCTTTGGATTTGGTATTTTGGAAGACCATAAAGTAGAGAGTTGGAGTTATCCAGGTAAGACGTTACAAAAACATGGATTAGTTGTTGGGTTGTTTGGGGGGTAAGAAAATTCCTTATAGTGCGTAGGTTGCGAAGGTTGTAGTTAGCTAATTTCACAGAGTTAGAGATATGTGAATCGAGGGACATTTCCTTATCAAAAATAACACCAAGATTTCTTGCCTTCTCAGTAGGAGCAATATGAACGGAGCCAACACATATATGGGTAATGTTAATCTTTACAAGTTGTTGCCTAGAGTCTAACATCAGAAATTCTGTTTTATCATCATTGAGTTTTAGATAACAATCATTCATCCACTTCCGTACATCTCGAATACAATCTTCAAGATCTTTAATGCATTTATCTACTTGTTCCTGAATGGGAAAACATGAAAAATATAATTGTATATCGTCAGCGTACATATGATAACTAATATTATGTTTCATGATTACATTATGAAGTGGCAAAGTATATACATTAAACAGGTAAGGACCTAAAACGGATCCTTGGGGGACAGAAAATTCGAGGTTAACAGCCGATGATGTTGTGTCACGAAGGTGGACTGACTGCGATCTATTAGAAAGGTAAGAACGAAACCATTGAAGGGACGTTCCGTCAATGCCAACCTGTTTCAATCTGTCAATCAAAATACGGTGATCAACAGTATCGAAGGCACAACTAAGGTCTAACAAAACCAATCCGGTAAGTCTTCCTTTGTCCATTTCGATTAAGATGTCATTCTGTACTTTTAGAAGTGCCGTTTCCACACTGTGCTTTTCCTTGTAAGCTGATTGGTAAGGATTTTGAAGATTTTGTTCAATTAAGCAGGACTGAAGACGGGTAGATACTATACGTTCAATTACTTTTCCAAGATACTTTAAATTTGCCACTGGACGATAGTTCTTTAGCTCATGTTTATCAAGGCTCGACTTCTTTAAATGAGGTTTAATGAGTGCGTGCTGTAGACATTCAGGGAAAATGCCAGAACGAAGAGATGAATTTACGATCGTGGTAATGTATGGAGTAAAATCATCAGCAAAATCCTTGATAAGACTGGTTGGAATAGGATCAAGTTCGCATGTAGAAGGTGGAGAGTTCATGATAATTCTTCGTACCTCACTAGTTGTGACTGGTACAAATTCAGACATAACTTGAATGGAGCTGTCAGACAGTGAGTGATCATCTGTGACATTACAAGTGTCAAGACTTTGACGAATATTGCTAACTTTCTTGAAAAAGAAGTCGGCAAAACGATCCGCTAAGTCCTGATCAGACATATTACTTGGAAGAATTTGTTCCTTTTTCCTATTCAAGAGTTTATTAATAACCCGAAACAACTTCTTTTGATCGCCAGTGCAGTCTGCTACTGCCGAAGAGTAATAACGCTTTTGTGCCTGGTCAATGAGATGAGATACTAACCGTCTCTGTTCAGTGAACACAGAACGATCAGATTCAGCTTTTGTGGATCTCCAACGCCGTTCCAATCTCCGCCTCAAGCACTTTGCCTCTCGGATATCTTCCGTCATCCAAGGACACGTCGGTTTGACAACTACAGTTCTCGTTTTCTTTGGGACTAATTTATCTAACAGGGCAATTAGAGAATTATCATAATGAATACACATAGATTTTACATCATACTCTAAATCAGGAACAGACAAAGCTACATGGAGACCTTCACAAAACCTATGCCTATCTAGAGATTTCAAATTGCGAGTTGAAAAACTCTGTCGAATGGGCTTAGGTTTTTCTAACATAATGTTACACAGAATTGCAAAATGATCAGATAGACCAGGTTGTACTGTTACATTTGATATAACATTTTCATTTTCACGTGTGATCAATAAGTCAAGTGTATGTCCATGGTCGTGAGTCGGCTCACAGACATGCTGTTTCATCCCATATGATGATAACAGGTTAAGAAACCGTCTGGTCTTTGGATCGTCGTGGACGTCAACCCATATATTGTAATCACCGGTGAGTATGATCTCTGATGGCTGAAGAAGATAACTGTCCAACATCTCACTAAACTCCTCTAAGAACAGATTGAAGGGTAGATGACGCCCGTAATCATCAGATTCAGGTCTGTATACTACGACTAAGCTGACTGAGCGAGAGTTTCCAGAAATTCTAACATGAAGCGATTCAAAGGATCTAAACGGAGTTACATGACTGGTAGTTACTGAAAGTGAAGATTTGTATAAGAGTCCAACCCCTCCTCCAGGCTTCACTTGACGTGACCTGTGTTCAAAATTATATCCTGCAGGAGTAATCTTTCCAACAACAACATCGTCTCCATCTTTGAGCCAGGTTTCAGTCACTACTACAATATCCAAGTCCTTTTCAATGACAAAGTCTGAAAAGTCGGCTGTCTTGTTCCTTATTGATCTCATATTGAAAGTACATAATTTGGTAAAACTTTCAATGGGTACTATAGGGATTAAGTTTGATTGACGAATGTATCTTAACTTAGAGTTTTGTCACTTTTCTTTCAACTATATGCATGAAAACGTGGTCGAATGCAGATTGATATTGTGGATTGATTATCATTATTTTGATTTTGATTCTCCTGTTTCTTGTCACGATAATCATGCAATTCTGGTATAGTTTCAGAATCATCTCTCTTCAACATTAGGTGCACTTTTGTCTTCACGCCTCCTCTAGTACCTAAAATTATGAATGCACAAACGTACAAGCATTAAGACCCTTTTCTCTCTCTTTGAAGTAGAAAGGTTGAGATTTTGCATTGTACGTGTTTCTGATGGGTTATGAAAACAAACTTCTCGTTGATCTCCGCTAGGCCACTATTCTACTTTGCTTTGGAAGTTGTCGTTCCCCAGTGATTCTCACTTATAATTTGCAACTCATATGACCATTCAGAATATGCATTATGAAAATATTACCACCATAAATCCCGTTCCCTTGAAGGCTTGGTTGCAATGGGCTCATGTGCGATGGGTCACAATCTGAAGTGAAGGAAGCTAAGAGTAAACAACCTGTTTTAATAGGTCTACAAGACTTCGTAAAATTGAGTTATATTTGTAACGGCGCTCCATGAAGTCTAGACAGCGTACATGTCTAATGCCCGTTGCACAGGAGACATCATTTTGCTTGACGTAAGACTGTCTCAGCGACTAGAGGGGTCTTTGACGCGCCATAATCGATATCGTATAAGAAATGAATGCAAAATGACCAAGATGCAAACATTGCATTGAATTACTGGTGTATGCACTACTAGCCTTTACAGGCATGGTTATCGCAGGCAATAACGCAATCGAAATGAATCCTCTGGTGCAACGAGCATATGGGATTTATGAATATATGAAAATTAATGGTAGCATAACTTGTCGAGTATTAAACCACTCCTCTACAACACATCAATATAGTCACATTCTTGACGTTTAATTGGAACTTGATAACCGAATTCATCGATGTCATCGGCACTTTCTGAAATAAGGGATGACGTCATAATGGGTGCTGGATTTCCATCGTGTGGTAATGAGGCGGTTATTGGGAGTGTAGCACTGGATGATTTGCGCTCTCCCATTGTTTGGTCCACCATGTCTATGTATGTATGAGTTACCTGAAATAAAAAATGAGTCAATTCCATCAGACGTTAACATTTGGATATGACAGTGAGGTCCTACTGCGCAATAACATTTTACCTACAGTATGTCTCCTTCCAACTTTTTAATGCATGTGTTAGGAGACATGGTTATGCATGGTCATATGATTACAAAGCAAAATTCTTTTTAAGAAAAAGGAAAAAGAAACTGCATTAAGTATTTTATGGAAGGACGATGCCGGCCAGGAATGTAGTCTACATCTTTGATTGTGGGCATCAACGTAAAGACAAGACATCATCAATCATGATAAGTTTGATGCATTGAAGCAAAATCATTTGGTCTTTGAGATCATAGGGTGGAATGCAAGTCCTTTCACTACACTGTTTTGAAGAGAAGGATGGGGGTGAAAGGGGAAAGACAGTGACAAGCATTATTTTAGATTTGGGTCCATATGAAATTGTAACTTCCAATTTGATACTACTGTTGTGCTTGGTTGGCCCCAAGGCAAGCGGGATTTTGCTATAGATGCACAAAAAAAGTGTGTGATCCAAGAACATTTGGTCCAAAGTTTGGTTTAGTGTAGTTCATATTCATGTGTCTTGAAAAGGTTTGCATCGGCGTTTACGTATACGCTGGAGTGTTGGTTGTGTCTGGCAATCTTGGTTTGTCAAATACATGGCCCGTTTATAGCAACATAAGTAAAGATTAGTTAAAGTCAACTCTTAAACTAAGATTGAAAGATGTTCATTTTCAAAATTGGCATTCAATGGTCAATGACAATTCTCATTGTATAAATTGTAGGATTTTTAAAACAACGGCTGGGTTAGAGATTTATCTGAAAAAGCTATCTCTGTCACAGAGAAATACTTTAGTATCGAAATTTATATGTGCAAATCATCGATTGCCTATCATAACTGTTAGTTATTCTAACATTGAAATACAAAAATGTATATGTCATTTGTGCAATGAAGTAAAAATTGGCGATGAATTTCATTATCTTTTTGAATGTCAAGTGTTCAATAATGAGAGAAAGCTATATTTAAATAGGTTTTACAGAGTGAAGCCTAATACATTAAAGATGCATAATCTCTTTGATTCAACTAGCACCAATGAGTTGATTAGGTTAGCAAAGTTTGGGAAGAAAATTATGCTTCGTTTTCGAAGCCGTTTGTAATTAGCAGATGTAAATATCGAATGATTTATATTCGTTTTGATCACTCTTTTTTTGTGTGTGTATGTTTTGTTTTGGGTTTATTTTTTTTTATAA
Organism: Heliocidaris tuberculata; assembly: GCA_025618425.1. Lineage (NCBI taxonomy): Eukaryota > Metazoa > Echinodermata > Echinoidea > Camarodonta > Echinometridae > Heliocidaris > Heliocidaris tuberculata. The sequence goes on from CM046835.1 coordinate 45,226,959, forward strand.
TTCATGCTTGAATTTACTTTTTATATTTCTTTAAAGTTAGGTTATGTAAACTTGTATTATGTAACATGCTTGATTTTCTTCAATGCTTGAATAAGGGTTACATGAGAAAATAAAAAATTCATGGTCATTGTCTTCATTGTCATTGTCCTAGCCTACTGATGGTGAGTAGCGATAGTGTGGCCTGGCTCAGCGAACATTAAAAATGACCGAAATATTTAAAATAGCATTTTTTCCACTCAAATTCTTTCACCAAATCTGAACATAACGTAAACTACTTCCACATCGCAGATATGGCACCAAAATTAATTCATTCACTAAGTTTCGTTTTAATGTACATTGTATTTTCATAATAGGCTAAAAAAAAACCTGTCCCGAAATAGTCACCCCATCAAACCCATAAGATTTGACTCTTGTCTTCAGGTTACCTAAGTTATACCAGCTAAGTCATTGACAAAAATGTCGGCTTAACCTTAGCCGTAGGGTTTAGCCGAGAGCCCCCGATATAGACGCCCAAGCCTGGTCGATTTCACCCATTCAAGCCAATGCAACAACCTTGTCAAAGGGGAGCAGATAACAACAACGCAAAACTGCCCCCCCCCCACAAAAACAAAAACAAAAAAAATAAATAAATAATAATAATAATAATAATAACCAATAAAATTAAATGAAAAAATAAATAAATAAAAATAAAGAAATAAATAAATAAAAATAAACAAATAAATGAATAAATAAATAAATAAATAATAATAATAATAATAATAACAAATAAAATTAAATAAATAAATGAATAAATAAAAATAAACAAATAAATAAAAATAAACAAATGAATAAATAAATAAAAATAAAAATTCCGTCGGGAAGCTTAGGGTTGTCTGACGCTCCTTAAAAACAAAACCGTTCATTTTTCCTTTTAAGCCCTTTGCAAAAAAAAAATGAAAGCATTTTCCATCGGGAAGGGGGTGTCAGGTCCTCTGAAAAAAGTGCCCTTTGACTGAATTTTAACACTTAAAATGGTATGGGTGTAAGACAACGACATTGACAATGACATTTATTCTCATGTCACCCTTATACAGGGTATTGGAGAATACAACGATACATATACAGATAATCTTTATTGTATTCAATCAAATAATCTACATAGCATTTGAAGTATCCTTACTATAATTTGGCTAAGCTCAGATCTTGTCTGTCCTTCCATTTGTTTGACGGCGCTTTTCTCCGCGATTTTGCACTCAATCGAGCTGGGGTTTTTTGTAAACGTGGTTATATTGTTCCCAGATTGTCATGAAAGGGGTTGTTTGTGGTATTTTGGTCGCATTATTCAAAAGGTTTTTACAATTTGTAACTTTCTTTGGCAGGCCCCGAGTAAAGCTTCGAAGTTCCCAGTCCTTTCGACCTTTTTCGGCTCAGCGAAATTACATAGGCATACATTACACGTACGGTATGCTTAAGGCTATGCTGATGAATGAACCGCCGCGTTGCGCGTAGATCTACACTGCATGCACTCGGCCTTCATTCAGTGTGTTTCCGTCCAGTGAATCCATGGCATGGTTGTATATGTAATGTTAGACTTAATCTGAAAATTGTTCAACAGTCAGAAATTGCAGGCGCTAATGCACATCCCGCCTGAATCTAGAACTACAAGTACAACTAGCACCTGAATTTCAGTCACATCGGACATCGGGAACGGCTGTAAATATTTCGGCTTCGATGTCGATGTCGTCGATCTGACTCTCGATCTAGATTCGTCTTCGCAGTGTATCTGTAACATACAAATTCATAGTGCTTTGTTTTCACATAACATGCCATCTCATATATTCTGATGACACGTTTATATTTTGTTTGACATGTGTTTTAGGACACTCTGTTGTATATATATGAATGTTTATTAAGAATATAGACATGAATATAACAGAGTAAAAATAGTTTATCGCTTAAACAACCAATACAGTGTATCTATAACAAACGTACAGAGTACTGTATACGCCATATATTTCGCGGGGGTTTTATTTTCGCGAATTTCACGCATCATGAGTGGGTCCCAAATTTAACAACACTCCAAAATATTGCCAACATTAGAAGTCGGTTGAATTTGTTGTCTCCTGGTCAGAAATTCACCACTTCGCTTTGCAAAAGTACATCATCACCGCTATTTGTAGATTTGAGAATTTTCCGACCGCGAATTCAACTACTCGCGAAATAGTCTGGTTAGTCCTACTTGCGAAAATTTATGGCCACGAAATTTATGGCTTATACAGTAGTTTCTTTTTACATTAATGATAACATGCCATCTCAAAATCATGATCTTTTCATCCGTATACTGTAGCATATCTTGCCTTTAGTTGACGTGTTTATATTTTGTACATTGTGCTTTACATTTCTATATAAAAAAAGACATAATCTAACATACACATGTCGATATTGTTATTTATTTGAATGAAACTGAATGTTTTATTCTAATAGCCCATATAACGTTTAAATGATGCACGAGTTCCATAGCATAAGATATGCATTTTCAGTGCATGTTCTAACATTTTTATCAATTCCTTCAATGCATAACTACTTAACCTACCAGGAAAAAAATATATCAGAAACCTAAACATGCCAGTGGAAGCACTACACAAATCTTATCACTTTTCATCACAACAGCCCCCCCCCCCTCTCTCTCTCTCTCTCTCTCTCCTGTATTCTTTATAATTTCTATCTATCCCCCTGCATGTCTATTTTTTTTCTCTCTCTCGCTGTCATTTTTCCCACTGTGGCTGTATCTCTCTCTCTCTCTCTCTCTCTCTCTCTTTCTCTCTATCATTTTCTGACTGTCTATGAGTCTCTCTCTCTCTCATTTTCCCCACCGGCTGTTTCACTGGCTGTTTCACTGGCTGTTTCTCCCTCTCTCTCTCATTTTTCCACTGTTTCTCTCTCTCTCTCTCTCTCTCTCTCTCTCTCTCTCATTTTCCCCAGGCAATGTTTCCCGCTGTATCCTTCTCTCTCTCTCTCTCTCTCTCTCTCGCTTCTTTCAACATTCCACTATACATGATTGAGCAACCTTTAATTGAATAACTACAAACAAATGCAATCTGTTGTACATTGTAGGGTGCATGTACTTACACATTTATTTTGGACTTAATACATGTAATGATAATATTTCTATATTACCATAATTGCCTCTTGACTGCTTACTAAATGCACCATGTTACAATACATTTTGTTTTCCATTGTATACGGTTAGATTTTGATTTCACTCCGTAATGATATTCAAGTTCTCCCCCCCCCCCCCTCAATTTCATCAATAAACTACTTGCCTTTTACTGTGAATGGGTACTTGGGCTGTACACAGGAGAAGACCCCCCCCCCCCCCCCCCCCCAAGGTGCCACGGGTAATTTATGCTAGTATCATTAACAATTCGTTACATTCTACCTGCGATAACTTAAAAGTACTTAACCTAATGCAATTCACATTCACATAATAAAATTTTAAGTATTGTAATTTTCTTCAGGTGCATTTTGGTTCAAATTATAATTTCTTTAATGAGTTAATTTGTGGTGAAAATTGTATTGGTTTCTCAAAAGTAGAAGAAATTTTTCAGGATTATGTAACGGCACTTTAATATTGACCACCGTCATCTGTTTGACAAGACACAAAGAAAGAGCTTGCTAGGTATCTTAACTGCGTGTCTTCCTTTCTGATATTTACTTTCAATGTATCAAAAACACACATGCATAGCATACTCCTCCATTTTACATGTATATGCCTTTTATAAACGGATGAAGATGGTGAATAGGTGTCATGATTATGTACACTGAGCTATAACGTACAGGGTTCACGTTTAGCTTCTTTTGAACGCTAGCGATCACTACAATTTTCAAAATGGCACATTACAGGAATAACAATTCGACACCAAATTATATCTCAAGGAAAGTACAATACTCAAAATTACATTGTGTAATTTCTAACTGAATTGAATTAAGCATTTTTTACTTATTAAAGTTGGAAGGTAGCAAATGCTTTTCTTTGCTAATAGAGCACTTGGGGCAAAGTTTCTTAATTTTTCCCCAAGAGTCACCTTTTTCCCATTGGAAAACTCAACTTTCAAATTTTGTAATGTACAGCAATGTCCTTCTTCCTTCTGACATTTTTGGTCCAAGGACTTTAAGAGATTTTTTTCGTACAATTACGAAATTGACACCTACATTAAACTGTGATATACTATTATGTTGATGATAAACAAGATATAAACCATGGCCGTCATCTGTTCACTATTTTTCATTACCTCAGATGGTTCATCCTGATGATTGCCAAGCCGTCTGATGATATAAATCAGAGCAATGATGACCAAGATAAGTAACAGCACAGCTATTACTGCAATCAAGATGATCTCCAACGATGAGAGCCATATAAAATGCGACCGAGGGTAGGTAGCTTCATTGTGATAAAAAGAAGAAATTACAAATTTCATGCATAAGAGAACAGTTAATTCAATTTTTACTGCCAAGACGAGAACATGGAAAAACAGGAAATGACAATAACGAGAGAAGGACAGAGGTAGAGAGCTAAAGATAAACACATAACGAGATCAAATGTACATTCATGGACAAAATACAATAAACAGATGGACAAAATACAGTAAACGGACTGATACTAAGGGACAACGATTTGATGCTCACATAAATGTGTGATTATGGAAGTAACAGAGCTATACAGGGGACGGCGGGCAAGTGCCCCCCCCCCCTTTCCAAGGGCTAAAATAGAAAAGAAATGAAAAGGGAGAAAGGGATAAAAGGAAAGAAACGAGGTGAAAGGAATATGATAGAACCCGTGTCGCACCTTCCCCCTAGTGGACGTGTTAATTCGCATTTTATTTTATTCACCGAGTAAGATAAGTCCGCCCGGCCCCCTCCATTGATGTCAGTGCCCCCTTAATGACTGGACCCACGCCACTAGTTTATCGTGTCTAATTTCAGCAATACTTTTACATCAAAATTTCACAATTTAAATGCACTAGGCCTATGTCTATTTCAAAGGTACACAATAAAAGCGAAAATGGCGTTAACTCATATCATCTATCTAAGCAATGGTGGCATTGTGAATTTATGTACAAGGATTGAATTAATTTGAATATTATGAAAGGCGGACGAACATTCTGTTCTTAAAACTAATAACTGAAGTTTATGTGCTCCTGAACAATTTTAATAACCAGTATTAAAGGTAACAAACGATTCCCTAGCGGCAATAACCAAACCGATAAGGCAATGCCTTGAAATATTGTATTAAAAATAGAAATCAGTGACTTCAAGCTACAACAACAAAATCTTGATATGAAGAATTGTTAATAGCTGTAGCTCTTGTTTTAAGGTCTCTCCCATTTTACAGTCATCATTGATAATAATGATATCGAGAAATTCAATACAGCCTTTTCTTAATAAAGATGCAAAGCCCTTGAAAAAGGGTAACCATAGCACTACAAATACAAAAACAAATCTGACTGACAAACAGCATATGAACTCAAACACATTAGCGGCAAAGGCAAGAGACAAATGACCAATGAAAAAAGGATAAATACTGAAGTGGGAATTAGCGGAATAGATGTGTACTGATGTGTTTTTTAAGGTCTCAAATTATTATTATTATTAATCACAGCTACTTTCGTTAAAGTAAAGCTGAGGAATACCCGAAGGGGAGCGACGATGACATTGATGAATTGAGTTGCTAGAGGAGAAATGTTTGACCCTGATTACAGAGTCGGTTTTGAGTGAGGCGCGAATGAAGGAACCTAGAGTGGATCGAACATAAGTAAGATTTTATCAGTATGTCTCCTCATTCTCATTCTGGTTGATCAAATCAAAACTGCAGTTAACATAAATTGTGTTTGTTCTTAAAAGATTATTTTGTAAAGTCTGAATGCTAAGTAATGATATGACTTGAAGCAAGGTCCAAGTTGGGGAAAGCCAAAAAAAAAGGTTCAATGTGATGGATTATAGACTGGTCAAATTAAAAGCTAACGAATATTTCATATCAATATACGGTGAATAATTTCCTTCATGGTGTATTTCTTTTCTTTGCTTCAATATTTTAAAATCTCCTTGCTCCAGTATACGATTTTAAGACAGGCCTCCATTTACTATTTGGACTCCACCTTTTTTTTTATCTCTTTCATTAGGACTTCCATTTTCATACTAAAAACCAATATTTTAAGATAGGGTGGTTAAAAATGCTCCACCCCTGAAAATATCAACACCCGAGCCTAATCAAATTAACTTGCTCACTAATACCTACTACACATAAATAAAACATGTACCCTTACATATCGATGTTAATTCATCATTGTCGCAATGTGGAATCTTGATGCCCTTATAAATTCAGGGTTTTAAGTGTTTTCTCGTCATAGGAAATAGGTTGATAAAGTGTAAGAACGTGATGAGTTAATAATGAAGAGTCACGAATACATTACAATCATTTTTTTTTTTATTAATTTGGACATAAACTAATACATGAACATGTTTATGGAGAATCTACAACCCAAACAAAACAACAGATGAATCAAGTATTTAACACAAAGCGTTTAAATCGAATAGAAATTGGTTTGGCGCATAATTTACAAAGAATCTACAGACCGAATGAAACAACAAATAAATCAGAACTAAGTTGCAAAATTCATTTATCGAATCGAAAATTGAAAGTGAAGACGTTCCTGAATCGATATATCGTTAGGTGAGCTATCGTGATCGATCGATTAGTCTTTGCTCAAGTCTTATTTATATTCATTTTCGGGGGTATTTTATTTTCAAAAAATCAATATCTGCTCCTCAGGCCTCACGTACCCTTTAATTATGACAACAAATTGGCAATTGCTTTGGTGGAAGTATTGTTCAACTTTGCCAGACAAGTGGTTTTATATTTCAGACTGCTTTGGCGTCCTATGCGTATGGTCGGATTAATTTAAGATGATAATTACATGAACATGATGAACGTAGTGAGGTGAAATGGCATAGAGACCGCAAAACAATAAATTTGGAAAATATGACGGTACATTTGTCATCTTTTACAAAAGTGAATGATTGCCTCCATAATGCTAATAATTACGTTTAAACAACTGAACAGAAAATCTTTAGATGATATCTTCATAACTCTTGGACGCTCATTTTCCTCATTAAATTATTCCCAAAAAAATAGACGTTGCTAGTATCATAATTTTTTTTTTTTTTTTGCTCACTTGCTTGTCAGAGATTATACGGGGAAGGCACCCAAGAAATATGATGACATTTTTCTTTTCTTTTTTTTTCTTGTCAGACAAGTTTTGGGGAAAAATATACCAAAAAACTTATTACGACCCGTAAGGTGTATTTCTGTTATGAACCAATTTTTCTTACCTGGCTATGAACAAAAAAAATTGAGAAGTGTAAAAAAAAAAATTTTTTTTAAAAAGCTTCATGTTAGCCTATAATGACAGGACATCCATCTATTTTAATATAACTCTAAGATTTTTGGTATATCTTACAGCCGGGGTCCACAGAACCCCTCCCCCTTCCCACCCCATATTGTTCAGAAGACCAAGAGTGCTTCTTTGGGATTATAAGTAAGCACTATTTGGAATCAATCAAACCGCCTCCCAAACAACTGAAGAAGTTTTCCGGGCGCCATTTCTGAGCTTTAGAATAACAATGGGGAATGGGACCAATTAATGACACCATGCACGTGTAAACAATAAAAGTTTGAATTTGACCCAAAACGATTCGACAGCAGCACCTTATCTGGCATGTCTGGGATGCCATTTTAAACATTGAAAGGTCCCATTTTCCGCATTGCAACCTCGATTTAAAGCGAACCTTCCGCTTTCAGCCTTGCCAGCTGTTAGCGCATCAAAAGGAAATGTAATGATTTCCCTTTTTCATTCTTCATATACATTACTACAAAGAGGAAAATTATTTCACTCTATGTTTTTTTCTTGCTTATCGTGCTTTCTTAATTTTTCCTTGTTCACAGCCCAATATATAAATAAGACCGTTGACTGTCAGGAAAGTCTGATATTTATCTACTATGGAAGAACGAACAAATGATGATGGAATACTGGCTGGGACGTCGCCCAGGATAAAAAGGTCCCAAGTTTACAACGTTGATGAACTGGAAACGACAAGTGACGACGATTTGGATGTTCTGGAATCAACGGCAGATATTATTGGATGAATCTACCAATACGATTGCATCGACAAGTGTGAATACGTGCGTCATTTGTGAACGCCGATTTAAGGGAGCCAGAGGCGTGAGGATACATCTAGCAAAGACGAAATGTGGTGAGTCTTTGAACCGTATATTTTCGGATAGTAATTCGGAGCATGACGATGGTTTGGTTAATTCCCACAATGCCAATCGAACGCTATCAGAGACTCATGACAGGAGGATTTTGCAGAAAGCAGAACGCCGTTCTTTAATAAAGTGGCCAAAAATGACAAATACTTTTGAATGGACTGACTTTGATGAAGATGCTGCCAGTAATGTTAAAATGTTGATGCATGGTACTGTTGAGCAGAAGTTGAGCACATATGAGAAGATTATTCATGCTATAGCAGTTCAGCATTTTGGTGTTAGTGATGTACACACTCATCGTGAACCTAACTTGAGTAGGAGGAAACGTCGGCTTCGAGATCTTCGGAAGCAGCAACGGGATATACGTAAACGTCTTCGTGAGGCACCAAATGATGAGAAAGAAGGACTCACAGTGTTAGGTGATCAGATTCACAATGAGATTTTGTTACTGAGGCGGAAAGAAAGAGCATCGAAGAGGAGGAGGGAGGAGGAGTAAGTTCATGCGTGACCCTTTCAAGACCGCAAAGAATCTCCTTCAACCAGTTTCGAAGTCACAACTCAATTGCTCAAAGGAAGATTTAGATAGACATCTTCAGCAGACATATTCGTCTACATCTAGTGGAGAGTTCGAACCTTGGAAGGATAGTATTCCACAAGATCCACCATCTGGTCAGTTTGATGATTCACTGCCACATTTTCAGGAGCTAAAAGATGTTTTACGGAAGGCTAGGAATGCTTCTTCTCCTGGTCAGAATGGGATTCCGTACAAGATGTATAAGAAACGTCCCCGTCTTCTGAGGATTATTTGGAATCTTATGCAAGTAGTATGGAGAACTAAACATATTCCTGTGCAGTGGAGAGTTGCCGAGGGGATATACATTCCAAAGTCTACGACGCCGAATGAGACAACCATTACAGATTTTCGCCCTATTGCACTGCTGAACGTAGAGGCTAAGATGTTTTTCGCTATTCCAGCGAAGCGTATTGAGAAGTATATGAGGGAGCACCACTACTTGGATACTACAGTCCAGAAGGGAGGAGTAGGAGGTCATCCTGGTGTTTGGGAGCATGTTGCTACACTTTGGGAAGTTATCAAGGATGCAAAAACTTCTCAGAGGAACTTGGCTGCAATTTGGCTCGATTTCGCGAATGCATATGGTTCGGTTCCTCATGCTGCTATTTCATTCGCCCTGAAGTGGTATCATCTCCCGGAGTCACTGATATCTTTAATTGACAACTATTATTCTGGTTAATAAGCTAGATTTTCTGTTAAGGACTGGAACTCAGAGTGGCAGAAATTCTCAGTAGGAATCTTCATGGGGTGTACCTTATCTGCAATACTCTTCGTCATCACTTTCAATCTCTTGAACGATTACTTGAAGTTGACGCCTGTTAAGCAATATCATCTGAAGAAAAGGGACTTCGACATTCCTTATTTGAAGGAATGTATGGATGATATAACTATAGTTACTTCATCAGTGGAAAGCGCTACATTGGTACTCGCCAAAGTGAATGACTTCATGCGTTGGAGCAGAATGAGAATTAAGCCAGTGAAGTCGAGATCCTTAGTTGTAGAGAGAGGCAAAGTGAAAGACATCGAACCTTTCTCAGTTGACGGTCAGACGATACCAGGAGTACAGACTAAACCAGTCAAATTTCTTGGCCGTTTAATTGATGGAAGCCTGAATGATAAGGGTGCTCGCCAAGACATGATGGACTTGCTGAACAGTTGATTTGATTTTGATTTGATTTTATTTGTTTCCACGATCGGTTTACATTTGTACATGAGAAAGCAAAATATAAGTATATAAATCAAATGGCATAATACAAAGGATAATACATAATAATTGGTTGCAGGTCATTGACAAGAGTGCTCTGACTGGTGTCATAAAGTGCTGGATTTATCAATATCTTATTGTGCCGAGAATTCAGTGGAAACTCATGATATATGATGTACCTGTCTCACAAGTGGAGAAGATGGAGGTCATCGTCTCAAAGAAGCTACGTCGTTGGCTAGGCGTCTGCAGAAGTTTGACAAGTGCTGCACTATACTGCCACCAGACAATGCTTCGTTTTCAGATAGAGGGACTCCATAGGCGGATCCAGAGGGGGGGTCGCGGGGGTCCGGACCCCCCCCCCCCCCTTTTTTTTGGCGCCTTTTTTTTTTTTTTTTTTTTTTTTTTTTTTTTTTTTTTTTTTTTTTTTGGTTTTTTTTTACTTGGCGCCGTCTTTCTTGGCGTTTCCTCCCCCCAGAAATTCTGCCGGCCTGATCATGCAAGATACTGCGTAGGCCCTATTCATTACCCATTGTTTCATTCTCCGTCGCAAAGTAGGCCTAAGTACTGTACTGCCATGCTAGATCAGATATGCGGCGCGGCACGCATAGGTTTATGCATGCGACTTTTGATCGTACGTACGCTGTCTTGCAACTATGCTTGCAACCCTCGAGGAGGCAGGCTGCACGCGACATCATTCAACTTCAAGTCACTCATTCGAGGCAACTCGTCATTCTAGACAATACCAAAGCACAAGTATCCATATAGGTAAATAATTTTTGCTTGGCCAAAATATATAAATGCAGCTCTGCTGCAGGTTAATTGATAAAAACTTTCGGCGCTAGTGCGTTTGATTAAGTTGTGGGCAGTGGCGGCACCAAGGGGAGGCATGGGGGGGGCATTTGCCCCCCCTCAGTCAGAAGCTTTGCCCCCCCCCCCCCCAGTTGCCCCTCAATAATTTTCGGAGTGAAAAAAAATAAAAGGATGGGAAAATGAAAAAGAAAAGAAAATTAAAGAAAAAAGTGAGAAAGGAATGGAGAAAAGAAGGAAAAAGAAAGAAAACGGAAACTTGGAAAGCAGTGGCGGCATCAAGGTGGGGGGGGGGGGCATGTGGCAAATTTGTTCGCTCAGCTCGTGTAAATATCCTCATATTTGGGTAGTTTTATAGCTGAATAATTTCTGTACATTTCCACTATAATAGTGTCAAAATTTTTGCTCGCTCGCTTCGCTCGCTCGCAATACAGGCCTATAACTCCCACCACATAATCAGGCCGTGAGATGATCAAATTTCCTCATATTGGGGTAGTTTTATAGCCAAATAATCATTTCTGTACATTTTCACCACAAAAAGTTTCAAAATTTTTGCCCGTTCGCAATGTATAACTACCACCTTATTATCAGGCAGCAAGATGCTCAAATGTCCTCATATCTGGGTAGTTTCATAGCCGAATATATAATTTCTGTACATTTTCACGACAAAAAGTGTTCGCAATAAATAACTACCACCTCATAATCGGGCAGCAAGATGCTCAAATGTCCTCATGCATATTGGGGTAGTTTTATAGCCGAATATGTAATTTCTGTACATTTTTACTACGAAAAATGTCAAAATTTTTGCTCGCTCGCTTCGCTCGCTCGCAGTATATAACTAACACCTCTTTATAATCGGGCAGTTCAGCTAGATGCTCAAAATGTCCTCATATCTGGGTATGTTTATAGCCAAATATTCTGTACATTTTCACTACAAAAAGTGTCAAAAATTTTTTGTCCGCCCTTGCCCCCCAACATTTTCTTTTGCCCCCCATTTGCCCCCCCCCCCCCACTTTAAAAATCCTGGTGCCGCCACTGGTAGTGGGGACATGCATCCCCGCCGTGGCCGGGGCACGGGCCGGGTGGGGCCCGTTCGCTCCGTTCGGCCGCGAGATTACTAGAGTTTGGTTGGATGTGTTAAGTTGTTTTAACGTCATGATTTTACATCTTTCTTTTTAAGACGTATTTCAATGTCATTTTACAACTCTCTGTAATCTTTAAAATTATCATTGTCAATTGTTCACTATTGATGTACTTAAAATCATCAACAACAAAATGTAAAGTTGCCGGAGGCAAAAGAAACGGCACATTGAACATGTTGAATGCCGTTTAAATGGTAATTAAATTTATCCGATGATAAATGCTATAAAATTTTTGGTTAAAATTGCAACAGATTTTGATGAAACCAAAACATACTCTCCAAAAAACAATTCTTTATTGGTATTTACATTTCCAACGAAATATCATTTTCCTCAACAAATATTTGAGATTTCGGTTGAAAATGTAGCGGTCTCGTATTACTTTCATGGGTAGGGAATAATGGACCATTTACCTATGACGTCATTAAGGAGATTATTTCATTAGGTAAACAATTTTTTGTCATTATTTCGGTACCCTGAGAAATAAAAAGAGTTGCTGAAAGCATTGGTAAACCTTACTAGTGTGTGTCTGTGTTCATGTTTATGCAAATTATGCAAACGTGCTTAAGGGTCTGGTATTCCCTACACCTACCCTATGGTTGTACATCGCAAGAAGTGAACTTCATGTGTCCATATAAAGGTTAAAGTTGTGAAGGTCTTGTGAAAGTCACACAAAAGGTCAAAGGTCTGTCAGAGTCAACAAAAAGGTCAAAGTCACGAAATTCAAAGGTAATGACAGGTGCTCGGGGGGGGGGGGGAGGAGGTTTGTTTTCTCCGAGGACTTTTGATATATTTTTTCTTGTTGTTGATTGGGAACGCTTGAATCTGATACATTGCACCATGACTAGTTTTGTGATACAAAACTTATTTATTTTGCCTAATGAGTAGATGCTGTGGTTGATTGTTAAATCCTGTGAATTTTCAGCGAAACTGGTACTGGTACTGTTGTTGATCGGCCTTGATTGTGAACTCCTGAATCTAAGGAACTTTCCCTTTTTTGTGTTCTTTTGTGATTTGTGATTTATAACTCGTGATGATGTAAACACTTGCGAATTGTTATCTCAGGGATGGGAGGAGATAATATAGATGATATTTAGTGAATAATTCTTCATTGCTGTAAAATGTGTACATGTATCCCTAAAATTTACTAAGTGTGTTTGTACAGCATGCGCACACCCAATTCCTAGGTTATCAACATAGTACTTCAACATTGAAGAACCAATCTCAAGTAATAAATCTCCAGATTTTATTCTTATTTGTCTCACTGGACTGTTTGTGTTGATGCCACATGCCATCTGAGGTCCTGCACAGCAATGCAGACTGGAAAATCTGGGAAAACTTAAATATATATATATATATACATATATATATTAATACAGTCCGATGGCGCAAATCCCGGAGGGGATGGGGGTATGCATTAACCCCCCTCCCAGTTCTGATGTACGGGGGGGGGGTGGCCTGTACAAATATACCCGCACTTTTTGATAAAAGATGGTAATTTGCAATCATTATATATGTATTTTCCATCTCAAATAAACAATAATTCCATGTAATATTAATAGATTAAATGTAATTTCAGTACAAACTAAGACATTTTCAGGCTCGTATTATCAAATTTTTGTGGTGCGCTCCGCGCGCCCAACTATATTTCAACATTAAAATAGTCAAACAGGCAATATATATATATATATATATATATATGCCTATAGAGGCGCTTAGCGCCTTCGGCGCTTGCGTTTGCCAGAATGATAACTTCTCACCCTTGAGACCCCCCCCCCCTTTTTTTTTAAACCTGGATCCGCCCTTGGACTCACAGCAACATTCAAGAAGAAGGTGGCGAATGCAGCATTACAATTGCGACACAGTAAGGACAATGTTGTCACTTCTGTCAAGCCAAAGACGCGTTGCGGCCGTAAGTGGAATGCCGAGAGAGCAATAGCTAGAGCAGAGGAAAGTTTGCGGATGGAGGACCTGGTGAGAGGCCAAGTTGGTCGCCAAGGGTTAGAAGCTGGTCATATTCGCAAGCATATTCACAAACTAAGCCAACGTGAGGTTAGGACAGAGGTCACTAACCTAGTAGGCAAGGAACATGATGATGCACGCTACATCAGAGCAGTACAGATGCCAATTCAAGGGGCTTGGACAGCGTGGGAATGTATACAGCAGAAGAAGTTGTCATGGAGGGATCTCTTCGACATGAGCCCAAAATTGCTGCAGTTTTGGGTCGGTGCAACTTACGACACAGCTGCTTCACCGGCCAACTTGAAAAGATGGGGCCTAAGTGAAGACGACGCCTGCCCGCTTTGCAGTCAGCGTGCAACATCAACCCATATTCTGGCAGGTTGCCCGACTAGTCTTCAACAGGGCCGTTATACGTGGAGGCACAACCGAGTGCTTGACATTATTGGTTGTGCAATTAAACGCAGACTTGAAGAACACAACAAGAAGCCTGTTTAGACCCAACCTCCGAGAATTCGTTTTGTTAGGAAGGGTGAAGGGAAGCAAGGCAGGATTACCACAGCAAGAAAGAGAACCAGTCTTGACGGCGCGAATGACTGGAATCTTTTAATAGATCTGAAGGAAAAGCTTGTTTTCCCTCCTTCCATTGCGGTTACCAATTTGCGTCCAGACATCGTTATTTGGTCTCCATCGACTAAGAGGGTGCTTCTTATAGAGCTGACTGTACCAGATGAAGCTGGAATGCAGAGAGCGCATGAGAGAAAGGCAAGGAAATACTCAGAGCTCCTGCTGGAAGCAGCGTGAAACGGTTGGAACGCTGTACAAGAGAGAAGAAGAAGATTGACATGCTGGTCTACTCATGCGCACTAAAGTCTTCATTTCACCTGTGGCTTCTGAAGGATTCTAGAGGATGGACCCGACCTACTTAACTTGCCAGACATGACCACGCGTCGCTGATCGCGCTGTGGCTACTACGCGGTATACCAACGAACGTTGAGGGCGTATGCATCCGCATAAGCCAAAGAGATTCGATCATACCAGTATGCCCTCCGAAGGAGGGCTAGAGACTCAACTAAATATGTGACCTTTGACATACCATAGGCTTTGCATTGGATGCATTGTGGGAGCTTTGTCCAATTTGAACCGTGATCTAGGAGGGTCAATTTGAATAAATGCTTATTCATGAGGAATGACGTCAAAAACTCGTCAAATACTGTTCGATAATTGGTTAGTGGCTCATATTAACATAATGTTTTATGTATAAGATCATACATAAAACATTTTTTTCATTCCCACAATTCCTTACGATTTGAACACGAAATAGGGAAAATGGCGACCGTACGGGTGGTGCTACTTTTGTGCTATTTCAACACAAATCTCAAAAAAACTTTGTTTTTGAGAAAGTTTTGTTTTAGAAGGAGTTTGTCTAGTAAATCTCACGAAAGCAGAAAATCCTACAGGGAACATTCACATCAAAGTGAGGCCGTATGGTGCCTTGAAATGTAAGTAAATATCAATTTTATTTATCGTTCCTCTTGATTGGGATGTGTTCGTCGTGGCAGCGAGTGAGTTCACTGTACAAAACGTATTAACCCACATCCCACCCAGTCCCCCGTCTCTTGCATGACAAAAGAAAGTTATCAACTTTCATTGAACTCTAAAACAGTCCTTTTAAATAGGATACTGGTAATATTTTTCTAAAAGATCAGAAATTTTCCGTAGATCTGTTTTTTATGATAGTGCTCAATCCAAAAAAGTAAAGCGCATGACTACATTACCGACAATCTGCGGTAGATGTAGACCTGTTCAAGATTGATCTCAACACTGAATGCACAAGATCCTCACTCTAGGCCGCGCCGGGTAAGATCTTGCCCAGCGGTCTGTTAGTTTTGGGTTCGCCGATCCTGGCCGGCTACTGCGCTTTGCCTACGAGAGCAAAATGTTGCAGGTGCCCTGGCTAGGGCCTAACGTTAGACCTTCGCTTTGAACTTTGACTTTTATTTAGGTAGGGTCCAGAAAGATCTACATAGAATTTGAATGGCAATGTCTTCCGTTCTCGACCCTTATTAAAATGTTCTTTAGTTTCCATAACCTAAGCCTTTAAGGCTGCTACTATTAGTTACTAATAAGTAAGAGTAGATCTAGACAAGAGTGGTCTCATTGCTCTCAATTTGATCATTGGTTTGGGCTTGGCTGAAATAGGTCTAGGTCTAGATTCTACACCTCTTTTGTGTCGTGACAACCATTGACGAGTCCCCACTGACACTAGAGACTAGATAGTAGATCTGAGACTGAGAGTATGAATCTATGATATACATTATGATACAAATCTAGACAGTAGATCTATGCTTTTAGTTTTATTACAACCACGATCCTAAATGTTTTTCCTTTGATTGCAGAGCTATCATTGACATTGATAAATGGACCAAAGTAGTGGAACACAGTCACAGGGGGACCAGGACCAGGACCAGGGCTAGATCATCCAATACCGTGATAGACCCTACCTGGGCTGTAGATTTTGTCATCCACTCACTGCAGGAAACCCAAGTTGAACTGGCAAGGTAAAAAATTATTATTTTTTTTTTTGAAAATGTAGACATCTAAGTGTAAATTTAATTGTGGCCATAGCTTAGACGTAGTTCTACTACTAGTAGTAGCTCTGTAAGATCATGATACTTATAGGGCCTAGAATTTAAACTCATTAGGCGTGTACATGTTTTCTTTGACCCCTAATCTGTATATAGTCATAATCGAATTCTGAAGTCCAGTAAATCTTTTTGATTGTACCTGCTGACTGATTTAACCATTTCGAAGTTTACTAGAGGTCTTGGTCTTGGATCAAATTTGTAATGGAAAATATTTACTTCTCTTAGAAGATTTGAACCTAGATTTACATTTCTATCATTTGAAGAAGAAGAAAAATAAATTGTAACATAAAAGTAGAGATGTACCCATTTTTTTCTTCTTTAAAATCCAGTCTACAGTCTACAAGAAGTTTAATTTTTCTTTTCTTTCTTTTTGTTTTCATTATGCAGGTTGTCCAAGGAAGCTCATCAGCTGCAAAGCTTGTTGAATGTGTAGTACTGCCTTGGAGTCATAAAGGATCAAAGTATTCTTTATCTTTATTATTATTTAAAGTTTAAATGTTTTTTTAAAGAGATATTTATTGCTAATTTACATAACGGCAAATAATTGAATATTCTAAATCCCCGAAAGATGCATATATTTCAGAGCTGGACATTGAACTATTAAATGTCAAAATATGGGTCAATTGGAAAGAGCTATTTAAAGGGGAAACAAGCTGATTTGTAAAGTTGGGTGTGTACTTGACCAATAAATCTGACTTGGGGGGGGGGGGTTGTATCAAGGCTATTGAATGGCCCTTATTGCAATCACTTGACGTTTTACTCTTGGACCCTTTATAGATACACCCCAAAATTTGTAATTTTTAAATACTTTGAATACTTGGCTACCACTGATGTCCCTTTCGTAGGTCTACATGTCCATGTTAATGTGTATGTAATTAAAAAACTTTTAGTTGGCATAACTGGCCCATTTGAAACATGATTATGAGATAGTCATTACTCTTGCATGTATTTCATTGTTTTATGGATTTCTTATGTATTCTGTTGTTCTTCATTTTTTTTCATAAATTTCATCATACTTTTCGTTTTATTTGATACTATCATATAGAGCGATATTTTGGTCTAAAATACGGGATAATCAATTTAAAAAATTGTCACACTTAAAATACAATTAAAAACCTTTTAAGTTATGCACATTCAATTATCCCATTTCACGTAAGGCTAATGCAGTTTTGAATTCTAAATATAACCAATAAATTTGTAAATTCAAATGATTTTTCTTTTAATTCCAAAGTAATTAGAAAAAGATTTTGAAAAATGTTGCATGACTATATTATGATAAAAAATGATTTTTGGTTAATCAGCTTTAATGCAACTTGTGTTTATAAATTTAAGCATAAGTAGTGCATTCAGATTTAGTCATGATATTCTATTTGATCTTTAACCTTGAAGTGATAATCCCTTTCATCAGCTCCTTGAAGCTATCCTGAGATAGTTATGATTCTGTTTCTTTAAACACAAATGGTTCTAGAATCTGTAATTCGTTCACTTTTTTCATCTGTGCAAGCATTATGTGCAATTAATCTGGGGTATGTTTTTAGGCAGACGAATCAGGCGCTTGGGAGTTTTAGCCCGCCCCCAAATTTTCAAAACTACCAATATTTGGACAAACATGACCTTATATCATATTGGGCAGTAAGGTGATCTCTTTGTACTTTTATGTCTTGTATATTGTGATGATAGTTTGAAAGGCTGTACATGAATATACATTACAATCCACCTATATCGGATGTCATTAGAAGAATATAAAATTGTTTGCTTGGAAAAAAAAAATCGAAAAAAAAAAATCGAAATTGGTATTGCCCCCCCCCCCCCGCTCCATGATTTGTTGTCCATGAACTTAATGTTATAATCTGTATGTAGCATTTGAAGAGAGCGTTACGTTTTACGTTGATAATTGAGTTATTTCAATAAACATCATTTCACACTGAGAAACTTTTTCTGTTGTTTTTCCCCATAATTTTGTGAAAGATGTGGTGATGATAATGATGCAGGCACAATAATATTATAGTATGTCTTCTGAAGTGTGATGGTGGATTTCTGTCATACAGCCTTACGCAACCTTGAATTACTGGATGATACTAGACTGATTTTCGTAAGAAAGTGCTAGGTGTTGTGTGTGGGGTTTCCGTTGATGGACTCGTTGGGGGGGGGGGGATTCAGTTTTACTTCAGATATGCCAAATCTGCAAGGCAGAAGGGAATGAATGGGTCAGTAAAGGGAAATTTGATATCGCAGGAGGGCTACAACAGAAGAGAAAAGTGGGAAAATGAAAAAAAATAAATAAATGATTCCAATTGATGCAGGAGGTGCTTTAATTCAATTGAAGTCTCAATCATTAAATTTTATGGAGACAAAAGATTAAATATAGGAACCTGAGGGTGAATATTTAGTTTTCCTTTGAGGGGAAACCGTTTTGCCCTTTGTCGTGGCCAGGGCCTTCCCCTCCCATCGTGACAACATAGTGTCACTTATGATTATGAATAGGCCCTATAGCATCTGCAGAAAAGGATTAAGTCCGTTTTTCCCTAAAAAAACTTTACTTTAACAAAAAGCACTAATTTCTATCAATTGCAACTTGTAGTTGATCTATTGTCTCGTTATGCCCAGTACAGCTGCCTTCTGTAAGTCGTACACTTTGAGAATGGGAGATCTTTGTGATGAGACCCCCCCCCCCCCCTCCCCCTCTACTACCTCTTCTTCTTCTTCTTCTTCTTCTTCTTCTTCTTCTTCTTCTTCTTCTTCTTCTCCTTCTTCTCCTTCTCCTCAGACTCAGCCTTTTTTCTTTCTTTTTCTTTTTCTTCTTTCTGAAGAGAAAGAAGAAGAAAAAAACTGAGTCTGAGAAGGAGAAGAAGAAGAAGTTCTTCTCCTTCTCAGACTCAGTTTTTCCTTCTCTTTTTCTTTGTCTTCTTTTTTTTCTTCTCCTCCTTCTCCTTCTCAGACTCGGTGTTTCTTTTTCTTTCTTTTTTTCTTTTTCTTCTTCTCCTCCTCCTTCTCCTCCTCATTTTTCTTCTTCTTCTTCCTAAATCTTCTTCTTCATCATCATCTTATAATCTACTGCTTCACATTGGGCTGCACAGCTACAGTACAAGTCTTTTACAGTTCATTTTATGTTAATTAGTTATAAAATTCATGAATATTCATATTTATAATTTCAATACTTTTACGCGCTGCGCGCAGGCCAAAATCTGATTTTCGCTGGTACACTGAAAAAATTTCGGCTTCATAGGCTAGTACATGAAATGTGGGAGCAGTGTGCACTTTTGACCCGCCGGAAATGCCCCCATGGAAAGCCGGATGCAGAAGCGGAGTTGAGACCCCCTGGCATAAGCTATTAGGAAATCCCACTCGATCCGCGCATGCAGCTGAAGTATGCGCCAGATTTCGTTGGCATGCCAACGAAACCATGAGTCGATACAATACCATGACGGGTGCGTGGTGAAATAGAGACATAAATCACAGATTATCACCAAAATAGGTTTTAGAAAATTAAAAATATATATATTTCCACTAAAAGTACATTAATTCACAAATGTTTTGATTTTTTGACTACTAAGATAATGTATTCAAATTCTTTCATAATTATTAGTAAATTGTATTTTTTTCTTTCACTGGATTAACTAATCGGCTAACTTTACCTTATTTTCGCCAAGCTATTTTGTGACCCGCCGATCCTCTCAGAGCACTTTTTTGGAAGATTGTGGAGTTGATTTTTTTTGTTTTGTTCATTTTTAATATTTTTAAATCTTAAAATACGTTCTAAAAGATCATTTAAATAAATATAAAATATCAATTTTTTATTTTAAAGAAATTTTACAACCTTTATTAATTATGATATCAATGATTTTATAAGACATTAAGAGAACAAGGGTTTGTGAGGTTAAGATGTTTTTAAGATAAATTTCGCTGCTGCGCGCGATCAAGCACTAGGTTGTTCCTACCGCCACCCGTCGCCGCCGGGCCGGCCCGGGCCGGCAGTGGTCAGTTTTGCCAGCTGGCGCTAGCGAACTTATATACCGCTAGCAAGCTGAGCGAGAGAAAGCCCTTCGAGGAAAAGCCAAAGGATAATCGATGATCTCCCAAATAATGTCAATAGGCCTATTGGTACGGTATAGACTGGAGGTGAACTGTATTAACTGATTATGGCTGACAAAGAGAAGAGGTGAGTGACTGAAGCTGAAATTAAGGGCAATTCCACGGTTAGTAGTCCAGCGGCCTTAGGCCCAGGCCACACAGATAACTTTCAGTAATAAGTTGAATATCAGTTAGGCCTAACGTTAGGCGTAGACCTCTATAGGTAGCCAGATTAGCTTTTTCATCCGAGGGCCCAATCTTCTGAATGTAACTTCAAGAAATAGAAAAATAAATGAATGAATAAAACTTAAGAGCTAGACTATGCTATGAGAGCTTTTTGGCGGTTAGTAAACGTATTGTTTGTTTATTGAAAGAATATTGATGGGGGTCTCCTTCTCTGCGCACCTAACGTTAAATTTAAACTTGGAATTTGACAATTTAACTTCGTTTATTCTTCATATGGCTTACATTATTTTGATCATAATCTCCTAAAGAATAGATGTCTCGAAAATTTTATCAAAATTCGAACGGGAACATCGTTAATTTCACAAGAAAAGGCGACAGACCCCTCTAGTGTAAATTTGACACTAAAAAAAGAAAGAGTTGCCATCTCTGCGCTCTCATTCACTTAACACACAGATCGGGATTTTTTTTTGCATGAAAATTATTACTTGTCATGCTCTTTTCCCATAAGGCCCAAAGCGCTTACATTCTTAGCATGTAAGTAATATTAATCTAAATATGTGTTTTTTTAATTTTTCGATCAAACATGCCACCAAAATGCTTTAGAAGGTGATTGTGTTCGCTGCGTCTGTTGCGATGTTAGAACCGCGCAGTTACGCATACGCGCAGACAAGGCACACCGCGCAGACATGGAGCACCTGGCCATACAGCCGTTTATTATGGCCGTTTATTTTTTTTCTTTTTTGTAAGTTTCTTAATAAGTAGTAGTGTCTACTAGTTTGCATCATACAGCCATTACAGGGCATTATTTAGGAAAATGCAATCACATAGTCTATTCGTAGAATCATAGATTTCATTAAAGAACTTTTTAGGTGCGCAAACATTTGGCTCACCTTCATAATTCAGACCTTTTTTTATTTTTTTCTTTCTCATTTTCATTATATAACAGGAACTCATGATGTAGGAAGATTGCTGATAAATCGTAAATCTAGGCGTACTTGACTTTCAAGCTCCCATTCTGCTGGAACTGGTGGTAACAAATTTTTGACTTCAAGCCATGTAAATTGGACCCTTTTGAGGAGCAGCTAAAATGTGTATGATGGCTGCTGACAAAGTTTTGAGGGGTACACTAAAAAATCAGCGTCCGGTTGGTCAGTCGAACGGTTGCAAATCTTGCGGATTGAACTGCCTCCTCAATTTTCAGGCAGATGCTCATGAAACTTAGCACATACATCAGCCTTTTTTAAGTGGCAATGACAATGTTGCCATGTAAACTGTATATTTTTTTTAAATGGGGTTAAACCTAGGAGGTCAGACTTCTTCTTCATTTAACACCCAGATCTCACCAATTTTTTTTATATTGATCCAAGTTAGAGTAAAGTGTGCAAGACACAGAATGTGTGTCCGAAGACAGAAGTAGCATTGTCATGGTTGGTAAACATGTATTTCAGTAAAAATGTTGACAAAATTGTTCAAATCAAACCACTTCTTATTTTTCACTCAAATCTCACGAAATTTTTTCACATACCCTGGTTTTGAAGGGAAGTTATGTGCCAGACATATTTTTTTAATAAAAGACCTTAACAGTGTTGCCATGGTAACGGTTTATTTTAAAAAAAAAAGAAATATGCGGAAAACCTTGGGGTTCATACATTTTTCTCATGATTCAACAAATCCTCATGAAATTTGGCACATATTTTGGTCTTGGTGTGCTGATCTGCTAGACACATTTTAAAAATGTGTGACATAAGCAGTGTTGCCATATTAACAACACATTTTGTTTTAAAAAGACAGAAATCTTCCCAGTTTTGTTCCAGATTTTTTAAAGAAAAAGTTGCTTGAATAATGCTGCCATATGAAGCAGGGTTATTAGTCACCTTTAATGACATTTCTGCAATAGTTTTTCTATAGGTCACCTTTTCCATGTATGTTCAGGGGAAACCTGTTACAGCAAGGTCCTTGGGACTAGAGAAACTGCCTCCTTAATAGTGAAACATTGTTCATTGCCATGCCCATGGATGCCATGGCCCAGTGGTCTATGTGCCGACTTTAGATGTAAAGTCTGGGGTTCAACTTCCGGCCCAGGTTTCGGCCACTGTACCTTGAATATTGTTCTTTTGTCATTTGTTCAGATCGAATTACCAAAAGTATTAAAGGGGAATCCAACCCAAGAGAAAGATCTGTTTTAAGATGGAAAAAAAAAAACTTCGAACAAGCAGATTAGTGAAAATTTGAACTATATTGGACCCACAATAAAAAGTTATGAATTTTTGAAAGTTGCTCAAAGTCAGAATCCCTATACCTATGGCGAATTCAAATTAGCCACACTGGTGATGTCATACTGATGCTATATGACATTATTTACCTGCAGAGTTGCCAATCTGAAATTTACATGGTCTTAGGGATCACATTTTTGAAACTGCTATTACTTTCTTATTCTTTAACTTTTTTACCATTATGTTTCCTCATTTTTCTCATCTCATACACATCATTTTATTACCAAGGTTGGATTCCCAAACTGAAGGCTTTTATAAAATTTTAAGAAGAGAAGGGAAAATCACCTTATAGCGAGTGCCCTTTATAATGAGGTTCCACTGTATGCACAAGTTTATATACTGTACATGTAGACCTCTACTCAGATGTTTATAGACCAGCCATGCCCATAATTAAGGGTTATCCCTGGCAAAATATTATTTGAATGAATAGAAAATAATCATTAAAAAAATCATTAATATTAGATAAATGCAGTCTGAATACATTTTTGACAATTTAAAGTTTTGAATTATTTTCCTGAAATAGTTATGTGTGGGCCTATTTTTATGAACATGCAATGATACACCTAGTGAAATCATTCCAGGGATTGTTCTTTTTAAATTATTGTTTGAAATTAAAATTGTTCAGATTCTCTCTCCCAATAACATAATGCAGTGGAATCTAAATATAAATACCACTCGATATAAAGACCAAGTATAAAGAGGTTCCACTATGTCTCAAATTGTAATTTTCCTTTTGTTTTTGTTTTTTGTTTTTTGGTCTTTTTATTTCTTATAACAAGCATATTACTCTATATCCAATGACCTCATTATGATGACAGTTCACTGTATTGAGAGTGACAGCTGATTCTAAGAATAGATCACCACTGCTGAGACTTATACTGTACGTGCAGCAAGCGATGTGTATATTTACATGGATTAATAAATAGTCGGGATGTGGCATAATCTTCCCACTCATTGCATTTGTTATCACATGCAAAAAATAACTGTTTTACTGAAACAGTGAAAAACTTTGAAATATAAAAACTTCATTGTTTCTTGATTGGATTGTGATGAAATGTTCACTGTTCATTATTTTGTTGAAATTTAGTCCATTTTATTTTGTGTACAGTAATTATTATAATTTCAGCATAGAGTGGTCCTTTAAACATTCCAGTATGTCATTGATTTTAATGAGTAGTTGAAGTTTAGGTTATAATTTAAATTATTTGGAAAAATGTTAATAGACTGAAAGTTTAAATCACACTCTTAATGATAATTGCTTTAAACATTGTTAATTGTCTTCTGCTATATTATTTTGTTTAGCATTGTATTCCTAGCCTATGTCTCCAAAGAAAAACATTTGTTGTTGTTTTGGATAGCACTAATTAAATGAATTAGAACACAAGCTCTACTGATCACTTTATTCCAATCAACATTGCTTGTAGGACTATGCCTGGTTTTTATGATGTTTAGAAATCAACTTCTAAAAATTAAGTTAACAATTTTAAAGGGTGGATGAATATTAAATGTGGCCTGGGGAAGAGGGGGGTCTTATCTTTATTCCTCTTCTGTATTTTTGTTATTATGAGCAAAATTTTAATGTTCTAATTCAGAGTAAACTAAAGTTAACATATTTATATCAGGCTCTGTAACAAGGTTATCAACGGATTACAAATGTTAAAGGTTTCCGACTGGTTCCTAATCCTTGTCTTTGTAAATGCGATATTTACTTTGATATGCCTTTCAAATTTAATGACTGTAAAAGTTTGTGTTATGAAGCTCTGATTATTTAATATGATTTTTTTTTTTTTTGGGTAAATGTAATAGCCCTGATTTCTAAACACAAAATAAAGGTGAAGGGAGAGGAAGTTGGAAAGTGGACATACAACGTATGGTAGGAGGGGGGGGGGGATGGGAGAGAGTCTGGAGTTCACCTGTACTGTGTAAAGATAAAGATCAAAAAAGAGAGATGAGTGGAGAAGGGAGAGATAAACTGTATATAGAGACAAAAGATGATTGATTAAGAGCAAGTGAAGAGGGGCTAGATATATACTGTATAGAGAGATGAAAGGAGAGAGAGAGTTGTAAAAAATCAGTAAAATGGCATTTTCTCAGAAAATTCAAAATATTTTTATTTGAGCATTTGATATATCATCAGAAATATCATTTCATACCAGTTTTTGAGGAGAAACGATTTGTGTTTATTGTTGGTCATAAAAAAATTCAGATTTATTGATTTTTTATTACATGACCTATGGCGCATCTGCTCGCATGTGACGTCACAATTCAAAAATTTTAAATATCCATAACTTTTTTCTTGTTTGATGGATTTTCGTCAAACCTTTACCATACTTTTCTTTATTTCTTTTCTACATTTTTTTTTAAATCAAGTTATTATCAGCCTAAACTTCCCCTTTAATCAACCTTTTCTGTGCTCTTAATATTCTCTGTCATCTCTCTCTCCCTCTGCCTCTCATTTCTTTTCATTTTCCCCATTTTCTCATCCATTAAGAAATAATAAAAATTCCTATCTCATACTTTTTAATTTCATTGATGATTTCATCAGTTCCTGGTGTATTATTTTATTTAGGAAGCATTTATGCACTTATTTATTTATACTGTTGTTCCCTTTTTAAAACTAAAACTAATTGTTTTGTTTATGTATTTTTTTTTTCTTCTTTTCATGATAAAAAACTCGAACTGCTTTGAAAACATTTGAAAACATTTGAAAACATTTTTTATTGCCCTACATTTCTGTCCAAAAACATGTACATTTACCTGTATCTCTACCCGCTAAAGATGCAAAAATTTGAATCCGTTTTAATCAACCTTTCTGTGCTCTTAATATTCTGTCATCTCTCTTTCTCTCTGCCTCTTATTTCTTTTCAATTTTCTCATACACCCTGTACCCCTTGATTACATTGATGATTTCATCAGTTCCTGATGCCTTATTATTTATTATGTTTCCTTTTTTTAAGCTACAACTTGTTTTTTTTTTTTTTCATAAAAAATATTTATTGAAGTTCAATTTCAAATGAATACTGTATTAGTTTCAGTAAAAAACAAAAACAAAAACAATAATAAAAAAGATGGGCATTTTCATTACAAAGGGGACAAATGCTCAAACAAAGGTTAAAAAATTATCTTTGGCAGCATCTTTTCATCCAAGATACAGAATACCCCAGTCCCCAGCTATCAACTACCTAGGTACCCCTTCCAACCGTAAATGATGCATAAAACATAGAATTTTCATTATAAAGGTGATATTCATTTAACTTTGAATTTTAAAAAGAATTTCCACTGCATTCTTATAAATTTTCAGACTGTGAAAAAAGAACCAGTTGTGTACCCGCAGAGTATTCACCTTAGGGGGGTGTGGGGGGTCTAAAATATTTCTATATAGTATTCAATTACATCTAATAATAAATACATAACTCACAATTTTGGTATCCATTTTTTTCTTTTTAATCAATGTAAATTCAAGTCAAATTCAAACAATATATAATAAATGCATTTTGATTCATACAATTTTTAAAACTTAATTCTTAGTAGTAATAATTTCTTTCATTTTTTTCATTGACAAGCACTACTAAAAATAAATAAAAAGTAATAATGCTTGCATTATTCAGGATAATAATTCCAAGTAGTACAGTTTCTAAAAACTTTACACACGACGAACAGGTATTTAGCTGTTGGTTCATACTTTATTAAAACAAATGCCTTGAAAGGCACAATGACGTAGCCAGGATAATCACTTTGAATAATAACTAAAATTAATATATTCATGAAATATTAAATTTAGACAGGGGCAGCCTAAAGGTGTTCATAAACAATAATGTACGGTCAGAAACGCGGCGCCTATGTCTCACTTTTCCATTAAAGTAAGACCAAATGACAGAAAATAAGTAAATCACAAAGCAAGAGTTTTAAAAATTTTCTCGCGTATAATGCATGAAGATGCAGATATTTTTTGCAGTTGGCAAAAAAAGTGAATTATTTTCCAAACATGACGCACAAAAAAAGTTAAATATTGTGATATAATAGACATTTACCAGATATAGACCTATTACAAAACTTTAAGTTAAAGGCCTGAATGAGATCATATAAGCATTCATAATTATTAAAAAAAAAAAAAAACATGAAATAACATGGCATCATCAAAGTTTAAATGTAAAATTACATAATGGAAGAAGTTGGAAATGGAAGGAAAGAGATGGTCAGTGAATTCCTTAAATAATTCAAATGAAGAATATAGACATATATATTTAACCAAGTATGTACACAATAAGCAACAATAAAAGAATGAACAATGTTGCGTCAGTCTGTCACAATCAATCAATGGAAAAAGTCATAAAATTTCTTTTCAATAATATCACTATCAGTGATCAAAAGCTTCACAATACTAATTTTGTACATACTGAATTGAACTGAATTGAAAAATTGAATTGAATGTATTTATTCAAAGATATGATAAGTACAATAGCATATAATCTTGACAACATATTATTTACAAAAAATCTTAAAGGGGAAGTTCAGGCTGATAATAACTTGATTTTAAAAAATGTAGAGAAAAAAAATAAAGAAAAATATTGGTCAAGGTTTGACGAAGGTGTGACGTCACATGCGAGCAGCTGCCCCATAGTTCATGTAATAAAAAATAAATAAATTTCAATTTTTGTATGACCCACGATAAATACATATTGTTTCTCCTCAAAAACTGGTAAGAAATGATATTTCTGAGGAAATATATCAAATGCTCAGATAAAAATATTTTGAATTTTCTGAGAAAATGACATTTTATTGAATTTTTACTATATAACAAATGGAAAAGCTGCTTGCATGTGACGTCACAAAATAAAAACTTAAAATATTCATAGCTTTTTTATTATTCAACGGATTTTCGTCAAACCTTTTTTTTTTCATCCTGGACTTTCCCTTTAAGTAATTTAATTATAAACATAAACTAGATGAATCTTCGACCAGGCGGTAGAAAATGTATACCTCCGCCATTGCCAGACTAGACTATTGTTGTTGATTATCTGGTGCATAGGTAGTCTGTTCTAATTGACAGATTACCCTTTGTAGTTGTAAAAAAATTGCATTATTCATCAAAACCTAAAAATCCTCTCAGTTTATTGTTTTATGTATTTCACTGAATTCCTTGACCTGACCTTTGACCTCACTATCCCAAAACCTGTAATCATATCATCGTGATCACTGATGCATACATAATCCAAGTTTCAAGATGATCCATGAAACGGTTTCAAGTTAGAGTGAGAATGATCTATTTGTATGTATTTTATTGAATTTTGTGACCTTGACCTTTGACCTCATGACCCAAAAAACTGATCAGATCTTCTTCACCCCCTAATGCATACATGATCCAAGTTTGAAGTTGATCCGTGAAACGGTTTTTGAGTTATCGCGAGAACGGTCTATTTTTTATGTATTTTATTAAATTTGTGACCTTTGACCTTTGACCTCATGACCCCAAAAACTAATCAGATCATTGTCACCCCTCAATGCATATATGATCCAAGTTTGAAGTTGATCCGTGAAACGGTTTTTTAGTTATCGCGAGAACGGTCTATTTTTTATGTATTTCATTGAATTCATGACCTTTGACCTTTGACCTTTAAGAGAATGGCAAAATGGAGCCTGGCAGTGATGTTTACCAGATGTCCCTTTTACATGCATCTTTCCAGTGTTCATCATGTCTCCTGGTTTGGCATCATTAAAATTACTGTTCCTAGAGAGTAGGAGCTGATGGAATATATAGGATAATTGTGATAGAATCTAAGTTAAAAGTGATGTCAAAAAGGACAATAATTATATGGGCAATTCCATAAAACACCCACAGACTACCAGGAATTGATAAGTTTAGGATGTTGAGTAAGAGTGGAGAAAAGTGTAGGTCGGAAGTACAAAAAGAATATCACCCATACACAGAGTTGATCTTGATTTCATTTACTGGAGAGCCAACTGTCTGAAAGTGGCAGCGTGGTCTTGAAGAGAGAAAAACAATTATGGAATAATTAGGTTAAATACTGTATGATATAATTTAATTTAAAAGTGTGGTAAAAACAGATGGTAAGCTGAGTTGATTTCGATAAGAAATACACCTGTATTGTTGTTTAAAATTTGGCCATATATAACAGCTGACTGTCTATCAAGGCGTTAAGTATAACCTCAGATTAATCAATGTCATGATCACAGAAGTGAATAGAGTTATATGAAATAACGAATCAATGATATACAGTATATTTTCCAACGTAACCTGTACTTTACCTTGTGCTTATAGACTTCTACAACAGGTATATGGCCAGTGGAACTAATGGTTTGTACTACTTTCAAACATCGCAGTTACATTTTGATCCCAAAGATGTTCAGTGGTGTGCAGTATTCTAAGGGGTGCTCAACTTTTTGCACTTTTTATATCCCGAGAAAATTGTTTTAATGTGTTATATTTGTTTAAGGTAAAACTTATCTTGTTATTATTAATATCCTTTAAAGCTCATAATCAGTGTCGGTAGCAAAAATCATACTGGCAAGAAACTTATCTAACATAGTCACATACTATTCTCCTTTTATCATAAGGCACATGTACGAGATTATTTAACATTCCATTCACGATTTCGAACAAATTTTAGTGTAAATATCTGTAAGAAACGCTTGGTAACGGTTTTTCACTGCCTCACGCTGAGACCATATCCACCCCAAGGTTCCCCACACAATAAACCCAGCGCTTCGCACTATGTGTAGCGTATTCTATAACACACAGCAATCCTCGTGTGAGTAATGTGTGTGGCCGTTGTTCGAATTTACATCCCCTCTTTTTTGGGCCAGGGATTTTTATTCTTTTCACCTCTAATTCGATAAATATTTCACTTGAGGAAAAAACTTCACAGCATCTTAGTTATGTTAGTACCCTGCTATTTATTTAGTAAAATCAAAGAAATCTCTCGAAAAGTTTTTGAGGGCTTCCCAAAACTATCTAATACCTTTAAGAGTAGATGTAGTTCATGTTCGTGCAATTGCTATATGAATAGAATAGGCTTCTGTTATGATGTAGGGTATAGGTGAAGATCTGATATTAAGTTCCACTGTCCGTAAATGCTCCTGTTTTGTATAAATAAACAATATTGCTTGCTTGCTTCCAAGCCAGAATTCTTTTAATGACCTACTCTTGTCAAACAATGTGAAGTTTCTCTTCTTTGAAAAATGCGCTGGGCTGTACAATTTTTTTTTCCTTCAATGAATGAAGTCCAAAAGGCAAGATTACGCTCGCCTTTTGAGTGCATGAATTATTTTTATCTATCTACACGTATCCCATCCATCTATCTATAGGCCTATCCATTTATTTATTCATACACGCACCCCTCTATCTATCTGTCTATCTATTTATCTGTCTACCTATTCCTCTATTTGTATATCTTTATTTTTAAATATATATATATATATATATATATATATATATATATATATATATATATAAGCATGTTTCTTATTTGTAATTTCTTTTTAATTAGTATATAGACCTACATGTACATTTTCCCTCTACTATTCGATTTTTTTTTTCTTCAAGGCTTTGGAACTGTTTAGTTAGGACATATAGACCCATTGTTGAGAGGGCGCGATTAATGACTGTCATGTAGTTTAAAATTCATACCGGTTGTTTATAATTTATAGAAATTTGAAACCTTTGGAGAAAGTATAATTTGTATCATAATTTGTCCAACACCAAAACCAAGCTCTCAAAATGTTCTCTATCTTTTTTTTTTTTTAACAGACCCAACATTCTGAGTAATTCACAAGGGCTTCATTGAGTATTTCAAGGCGAAGGCTTTTCGAAATAATTCACTCTTCTCACGGTATAAACAATAGGGCAAAAGGACTTAGAATATGCATGGACTTTATCAGTCAGTATTATGATTTTGATAACTCGATAGTACCTACAGAATTACTTTTTGGTGATACAGGTACGTTTCTCTTTCGCAAAGTTATCAATGCTACAGAGGGCGCTCTTTCATTTTTAAAAACCTTAGTAACTAATAACTAATAAATAAATGTAATAACTCATTTTTTAGTTATCTGAATATTATTATTTTATTAGTATATGCATTATCAATGTTTACTTTCAAGTAATGACATCATACATTGCAATACATTGCAAATTTCTCATTATTTGAAATATTTTCCAGTAGGGCGCCCCCTTTAAGTCTCTCTTATGTACCATATTGCCTGAGCTTTAAGCTAACACCTTTTTCACCTTATGATATACAAGCGTAGAGATC
The DNA here is from genome assembly GCA_025618425.1 of Heliocidaris tuberculata. NCBI lineage: Eukaryota > Metazoa > Echinodermata > Echinoidea > Camarodonta > Echinometridae > Heliocidaris > Heliocidaris tuberculata. The sequence goes on from CM046835.1 coordinate 45,258,395, forward strand.
GCATTATCAATTTTCTGAAGTAGGAAAGTCATTGTAATACGAGAAATGTGTTATTTTCCATTGGATTTTGGTAGCCAATCAGATATCGGTATTTTAATGACGTCATAGGTATTTGAAAATATTTTCATTGGATTCTACGTGTCTGAAAACCCATAGACCCATCATTTAAATTCAAATTTTAGGTAAAACTCAGTGAATGTGAATTTTGGCGCACTTTGGAGCCATTCTGGCCCACTGTGCGGCGGCACATACCCACCAATTTTTGGGACAAGTGCCCCCCCCCCCCCCGCCGGGCCCCGTTGCATAAAACTAACCGTTAATGGTAGCTCTGCTATCAATGGTAACTACCATGGTAACATCACTCAACAGCCAATCAAAATCAAGGTTTTCATGGGAGATACCATTGATGGCAAAGTTACCGTTAATGGTAAGTTTTATGCAAAGGGGGTCAGATCACGCAACGAACGTGCAGCGCAGCGCGCAGGCCAGGCTAGACAATGCTGTGATCACATCAGGGCATCATCACATTAATAACGCAAGTGGTACGGTACCATAAAGGTACCTCAAAGTGCGTGTGTTTTAGTTTTCCCCCGTTAAACATACTCTTTTTCCCAATAATTCAAGACGGCATATTGTGAAACAATTTTGTGAAAAAGTCAAACTTTGCGAGCCCCTAAAGCTAACATCAGTGGGGGGGGGGGGGGGGGCGGGTGGCGGGGGACATTTTGTATTACCTTCCCCTTCACCCATGCCCCCCCCCCCCCGAGACTGACGCGCATGATGTACACGACAATGTGTCAGATCGGAAAGGTTCTTCGTTGAATTGAATTTAAAAGATAAATCGTTTGCCAAATGGGACGTACATGTTTTAACTTGCCCTTGTTATTTGCTAATTCCTATTTTATTATATATAATCGACTCTCATAGTATTATTTCACGTGATCTTGCCCACGATAAGACCGTAATACATGTGTTATTGTCGTACTATAAGGCCTACTCATCTGTGTAGATAAGGAAAAGTATTTAAATCTACTACAGATGAGCCTGCGAGTGGTTAATTCTTGCTAAGACAAGTGTGTACCGATACCTAATGAAGAATAGTACGTAGGCATACAGATTTTAAAAAATAACTACCCATTTATCAGTGATAGGACACATGCGGTTAAAATACTGTTAATAATTATCATAAGTTATGCCTTGACTTTACACACTCTAGAAAGGAATGCATTCACTAGCCACTGATTCAGAAAAAATCTCAGAAAAGGTTAAAAATATGAGCAATTTAAATATAAAACAAAAAGATTTCAAAGCAGTTCGTTGCCTTATCTGGTGACACTACGGAATTCTGAATAGTATCACTTCATATCCATATTTGGATAAGCATATTTTAATTTATATTCATCTCATTTCAGACTTTGTACTTGGGGAAAATTTGATATCTAGCGTAAGGTTGCATGTATTTATGTACACTATTTCAATCCACGCTTAAAATCTGCAATATATAACTAGAAGTCTTTCATTTTTTAATAGGTAACCCGTTTCATCATGTTTATATGGACGGAATTGCTAATAATACGTTTTATTCGTTTTACCTCGTGCCAGTACGATATCATGATGTAGGCCTCTTGAATAATCTTCCTCAAGTCGAATGGCAATAATAATTTTTCATTTCATTTTAAAGATTTTAATGTTGGTCTTATGTATTTTAACTTTATACATTCCTCCGTTTCCTTCTTTTAAAAAATTGAATTGCTAAAATTGTAATATGAAGTCAGTATAATGTTATTTGAATGCTGTTGTAATGATATTGTGAAATGTTTTGTGAGAATTCAGCCAATGGCTGCAAAGCATTGTTTGAATAAAACCAATGTTGAATTGAATTGATTGTATCTGTGACTCTTAGATATGAAATTTAACACAGAAATTCAGAAAATCTGAGTTTCCCCTTAAAGATAAAGTTGTGTTATGTCCGTGCGACTAATTATTGAAAGAAACTGTCTCAAAGCAATTAGGAAAGACTAATCTTGTCTACACAAGAACTGGTGTATACTGTGAGGTTTTGGAATCATCAAAATGATAAGAAATTGGCCCAGTCTCGCTGAAAAGCACATGCACTGCACATAAAAATGGGTATATGGGACTGCACACACATGTGGAATGAATGTTTGGCCCGAGCGCTTCAGCCATTTATGTCACATTTCGAATTATGAGGGCATTTGAAGAGTAATTCTTTTCAGGGGTCATTTCTACTATGATGGGTTTTTTTCCAAACTGACATGAAAGGAATGAGAAAGCTCACTAATTATTTTTCACCTTTACCAGAATTCAAGTTTCCTCTGACCTGTGTGAGGTTTTCACTAACTGCATTGATGAATGTTTTCAGCTTATACCATAGGCCACTCAAGTCAATATAAGTGACATTTATTTATTCAACTGTTCAAGAGCTGTCAACAACAGAGAGGACTGTACGCTCTTACTCCACACTTGTTTCAGTTAGTGCTTTGACCCTGTCAATCGGCATGCATTTATGTAGAAAGTCACTTAAATAATTGTCCTTGTGGTTCTTTGAGAGCAATGAAATATTCATAGGTTAAAATCGTTAAATATGGGTTAATATGTTTTTTACATACGTCATAATCTTTCAATCTACATACCCACGAATGTTAATTTGGATTGTTTGACAAGGATGACGTTACTTAGCAATAAACGCAAGCTTTTTTGAAAAATATGGAAGCAGTCATGTTTCATAATGAAACATGACAGCTTTGAGTTGGCATGCTGTTATGGATTTTAGCATTTCCTCATTCTGAGGGACGATGGGTTGACAGTGTAGGCCTATGTGTGCATTGGTTGGTTTCAAAGGACAATCTTTCTGAAAGTGATAAGGAAATATTTTATATCTTATATTTGCCCGTCGGATTTTAATATCCGGAAGTGCAGAAGTGCAGTTTTTTTTTCAAAACCCTCTCCATGTCCTGGTGACATCAAAAACTTATTTTGATACGACCATGATAGAAACAGAAACCAAATTAAATTCTTTTCTTCATATTCCCTTGTACGTTTGAGAGCACCCAACTGGCAATCAAAGAAGTTCCTTGTACGTTTGAGAGCACCCAACTGGCAATCAAAGAAGTTCTAAAGAAAAAAAAATCCCTCCGCTTGCCAATACTACTGCCACTTGCACATAATGTATACATTCAAAATAGTGAGAGAAAAATGCAAGGTAGTCTTAAAAACCAGCATTGTAATAACAATGAGATCAGCTTTCAATATTTCGTGAAGTGAATTTTCTTGTCGTAATTGTTATGAGCATGGGCAGTGATTTCTTTTCATGGCCTGGTGGACGCGACAAGCGGGGTTGCGTAGACACCAAGCGGGGAAGGTCTGTCAAGCAGGCCTCCCCCCACCCCCCCCCCCTCACACACACACATACACATACACACCTCCCCCTCCCTTCCAACTTAAACACACACAAAATAGGATTTTGCCTTTGCCGCTGCCTCCGCGACCGAGATTTTTTTCAATTTATAATTTATATAGATTGAAAATGTGAGGGCGCGTTGTGGCCAAGCGAAAAATGTCTTTGTCTAGTCAAATTTTTCATTAGCTAGTAGCACTTCAGAGTTTAAACGATGTAAAGTAGTCTTAACTCATTTACAATTTTGTACTTATTTTCAAATTTCTTGGGTACGATTATCCTCATATTCTAAGGGAGACTTTTTCACTTTCCCCTGGGATCGTCGCCCACGGTATTTAATGATTTAAAACTGAATGCCTATTTCTGGGATATGACAAACCAAAACAAGGAAACGAATTTCAATAATCATGATAATGCAAGAGTCAATTTAATAGCATGTTCTGGGGGTGTTTCATAAAGTTGTTCGTAAAGTTACGCATGACTTTACGAATGACTTAAATATAACAAGCCAAATGGGATGCTCAATCATTTTTAACTGCATTAACTAAAGTTGATTAACATTCTTATTACAACAAACATTTTTAATGCAATGTGTATTTTTTGCCATAATTTAACTGAGGTTATTGGAAATACAGTCACACTTTGTTATAAACATCAGGAAAAACTTTGGGCATCCTGTCTGGCACTTCATATTCAAGTCGTTCGTAAAGTCATGCGTAACTTTATGAACTATAAAACACCCCCAGGTCCTATAGGTGCTCATACATGTATATACAGAATGAAATTTCAGTTAACTATCGTCTTAAAGATAAAGTTGAGTTCTGGTAATGCGATAACATTGTGAAAGAAACTCTCTCCAAGCAATTGGGAAAGGTTGATTATACCGTGCGTCTCAAAAAAAAACTTTACACTTTTGAAATGGCTGCCAAATAAAAAAAAAATATATATGATTCTGGGGGGAAAGGTTTATATGTATGGATAGCTCATGGACTCAACTTTCATATGACACCAAAAAGTCCGAAAATAATTCATGCTTGGGTAAGCACTGCTCAGTTTTGTAAAGGGTATGAAAATTAGGTTGCGCAGGAATTAGCCTTCCAATTTGTGAGAGGTGAGTCCTTTGGAGCTTACAAAATTGAGGGTGATATGATGAATTCATGATCAATTGCGATCAGTTTGGGTTTGCTGAGTGAAGTTTATGGTTTATTAAATCAAAATTTTATGCATGAGTGAACAGGAATTGCATTTATTATCGTAGCATTGTAACTTTCCCTGGTAGACTCAGTGGTGTGTTCATGGGAGTCAGGATGGGGTGATGGTACATGTTGCAGGGGAGGTGAGATACGGTAGGACTTTGTTGGGTGGATGGGATAAGGGTCAAAAGGACATTATGCCCCCCCCCCCCTCTCTCTCTCTCTCTCTCTCTCTCTCTCGCTTCCTGGGTGTGCTGGTGCATATCTTGACAATTCATATGCATTGGTCTCCACTCCAAAATATCCAGACCACCTTCCCTTATCCTGAATTCTATCATTTCCCAAATTTGGACTTGTTACTATTACCCATTGACCTGAAGAATAAGTAGCCAACATCTGTGACATTCATTTTTTTCAACAAACCGTATTTGAATATTCAATTTACATAATCCCCACCCTGGGTATTAAGTAAATCAATGAGATGTTCAACTAATCTTACAATAATTGAAATGTGGGGTATAATTCTTCACTATCCATTGAAGGTGTTTATTCAAAGTCACAGATGTAAAAAATAACAGTGTGTAACATGGAAATGGCACATTACTGGATTAAGAATGAATTAAGAGCTGTAAGTTGTAACTCAGTCCTCATTCATCTTGAACTGACAGCCGAAGATGGAGAGGCCTCAGTTTTCACCACAGCAGCGTTCTTTTATGGTAACAGAATACCATCGCAGTAACAGTGTTACTGCTGTCCTTCGGAGGTTCCGGCAAGTCTTTCCGAATGTAAGATGCCCAACACGCGCAGCAGTCTACCTTAATATCAGGAAATATCGAGAAACAGGGTCCATTCATAACCAGAATCAAGGAAGGTGTGGGCGGAGAAGAACTGGAAGATCAGGGGACAACATCGCAGCTGTACGCCAAGCTCTTCAGGATCAACAGGAAGGAACAATTAGCAGTCGTGGTAATGGAATAGGGATTCCACACGCAACCCTCAACAGGATTACCCGACTGGACTTGACATTTCATCCCTATCAGATGATCAAGCATCATGAACTGCTTCAGGGTGATCACCAGCGTCGCTTAAGGTTTTGTCAGTGGCTGCTTCAAAGACATGCCCGCTTCCTGGATGACTTCCTCATAGGAGATGAGTCTGGCTTCGCCTTGAATGCCCAAGTGAATACCCACAACCAGAGGGCATATCGAGAGCAGGGACACCCTCCTGACGAGTTTCACTATGAACGTAGTGATAGCAGATCTAAAGTGACTGTTTGTTTGGGACGGCCTCACAGGGAGTGGAGACATCATCGGACCTGTCTTCTTCGACAACAATGCCAATGGAGCTGCCTATGTCCAAATGATAGATGAGGAAGTTGTCCCTGCCCTTGGTAGGATCCCAAGATGCCGCCGTCGTCGAAACGGTCGCTTTCAGCGTGTATGGTGGGCACAAGATGGAGCTCCTTGTCATCGTTCGAGACCAGTGACAGAGCGTCTCAGCCAGCCATGGGCGCAAATCCTGGGGGGACAGGGGGACATGTCCCCCCCCCCCCACCTTTTTGAAGATAGGCAAATGTCCCCCCCCCCCCATATTTTTGAATAACCTTTTTTTCTCTCTCTCTCTTTTTTTTTTCTTTTTTTTTTTGGTTGTCAGAGAATTGTGGAGGCGAATGTCCCCCCCCAAAAAAAAAAAAAAAAAAAAAATTAAAAATGGATTTGCGCCACTGCACCCAGCTCTTCGTTGATCGGGTTGTTTCTTTGCACCGAGATGTTGAATGGCCCCCGCGTTCCCCCGACCTTACGCCCTTGGAATTTTTCTTGTGGGGATATCTGAAGGCGAAAGTGTACACTACCCCTCCAGTCAACTTGGACGAGATCAGCAGAAGAATCACCCGCGAGATGGATGAGCTCAGGCGAGACTGAGCAAAGGTCAGGAGAGCTGTACGGAACATGATGAAGAGAGCAAGCTTGTGCATCGAAAGAGGAGGTGGACATGTGGACCATTGAACTGGAAGACTCTGATTTTTAGTTTCCATTATCAGATATTTTTTCCCCTTTTTTTTTTCTCTCTTACAAGATGGATGAAACACTTGTAAAATTGAAAAGAATAAAAATCAACTGAAAAGAAAGAGTGAGTGATTGACTGAGTTATTAATTAATTATGATTGATTTATTGAATAATTAGTTGATTGAAATAACTGAATGGTGATTGAATGCTTGATTGATTAATTGATTGACCGATTGATTCACTGATACATTGTTGATTAAGTGATTGATAGCTGAATGTTGATTGTCTAATTTACGGTACTTATTGATTGACTGGTAGATTGTGATTGACTTCAGGTGTCAATGGGTAATAGCAACCAGTCCGATTTGGGAAATGTTGGTAGAATTCGGGATAAGGGAAGGGGGTCTGAATATTTTGGAGTGGAGACCAACGAATATGAATTGTCAAGATATACACAAGCACACCCAGGAAGAGAGAGAGAGAGAGAGAGGGGGGGCATAATGTCCTCTTGACCCTTATCCCATCCACCCAACAAAGTCCTACCGTATCTCACCTCCCCTGCAATATGTACCATCACCCCATCCTGACTCCCATGAACACACCACTGAGTCTACCAGGGAAAGTTACACTGCTACAATAATAAATGCAATTCCTGTTCACTCATGCATAAAATTTTGATTTAATAAACCATAAACTTCACTCAGCAAACCCAAACTGATCGCAATTGTTCATGAATTCATCATATCACCCTCAATTTTGTAAGCTCCAAATGACTTTCCTCTCACAAATTGGAAGGCCAATTCCTGTGCAACCTAATTTCCATACCCTTTTAATACAAAACTGAGCAGTGCTCACCCAAGCATGAATTATTTTCGGACATTTTGGTGTCATATGAAAGTTGAGTCTATGAGCTCTCCATACATATAAACCTTCCCCCCCCCCCCCCCCAGAATCATATATTTTTCATTTGGCAGCCATTTCAAAAGTGTAATTTTTTTTTTTTTTGAGACGCACGGTATAGTACATAAGAATTTGTGTATGCAGTAAGGTTATGGAATCGCCAAAAAACGAGAAGAAATTGACTTAATTCTGCTGAGAGTCACATGCACTGCACACAGAAAGGTGTAAATGGGACTACATACACATGTTCAGCCCGAAAATTTCAGCTGTTTCTCATCATATTTCGAATATGAAGGCATTTAAAGAGCAATCCTTTTCAGGGAACGTTTCTACTATGATGTTCTTTCAAACTTACAACACGATAAAAACTACTTTCGAAAAATCAACTGAAGGCAATTTCAATAGCCCTGTCTATCACCTTTATAAATGTGCGAACATTACAATGCCGTAGTACGTAATCCGAACCTGATTTCTATGGGCAGTACAATAGGCCTTTGAAATTGCCCTAGAGTTTATTTTTCGAAATTAGTTTTTATCGTGTTTTACATAAAAGGAATGAGAAAACTTACAAATTATTTTTTACCTTTCCCAGAACTCAACATTCCCTTTAACTGAACAAAGCAGGTGCAGTGGCGTATCTAGGTATTCTGGGGCACCCAGGGCAAACTATCAAATCTGCGCCCCTTTCTATACTTTGAAAGCACTTTTTATGCTCTTGTATCCCATCTGGGGCGCAAAATTTAACAAGCTCCTGCCTTATGCGGGGGGGGGGGGGCGGGGGGAGCAACTAGAGTCAATAAATGGTTAACACTTTAGAAAAAGCCTTTGGGGCGTGAAATAGCTAGATCCTGAACATGATCATGCGAGGGAGCAAAGAGACCGAGCTTCAGAAAATTTTCCCATTTCAACCCTTTAAAATACAATTAATTTCTTACGCATTTTGTCCTTGACTGGGGCGCAAATAACCCTCAAAGACCATAAATTTCCTCGTATTTCCCCTTTTCTTTCTCTCTCTTGCATTTTTTTTTTGCGCCCCCTTCAAGTGCTTCCTGGGGCACGTGCCCCCTCTACCCCCCGTAGATACGCCACTGAGCAGATGCTTTTCACGAAAGGTTCATATCATATACTACACTTTTCAATAGATTATTGATTTAGGACTCTTATCAAACAACATCAACAATCTTTTAATTTTCCAGATATACCCTATGATAAATGACGCCAATACAACCACCACGAATATATCGATTCTGAAAAATAACATCACCTATAGTTGTGTCCCGTTCATGTATGAATTATGTAGGCGATGTGCATGTATAGATGTTTCTGATAATGGTTGAAAGATTGGAACAAATTTAATTTAAGTCATGATTGACATTATTTGATCCAAACACAGTGCCTTTATGGCATGTACACTATTAAATTGAAATTATAAGATTCCTCATATCCTTGTGTTTACAGGCTTGGGCTTATCACTTTTACAAATCTACACGACTGATTAAAAATCTATCATTTGACAGAAAAACCTGCTGGAAAAATCATAGTATAAGATAGATTTTGCTGTTCTCTCATTTATATCGAACTCAATTTGCACATGTAAACAGTGATTTTTAAAATTAGGTTTAGAAACTACCAATACCTATCATACTGCCGACAAAAAATTCTGGACAAAATGTGATGAAATTCTTCGGACATATTGGAGTTTCCATTTCACAGTGTTTTGGAATGCCCACCAGTTGTATAAATGAATAAGAGATTAGGAAATAGCATGATTAGAAATCATTAATTCAAGCCAGATTAATACGATACAATCATACAAAGTGCAAATGTAAGAGTAAAGGAAAATGTGCAATAAGTGTGCTCATCGTAGAATTATTGGTCACCATGGTCACTATCAATACAGGGGGGAAAGAACTAATCAATAAAAAGGTAATAAACCAAAACTGAATGTATTCTTGTAAGCCTACGATATGCTAATCTGAAGCTTAACAAAATGGTTTCCACCTTCATGACTTCGTAAAAGTTAACAATCATAACAGTTCTCACGTAGTAATTAGAAGCAAAGTGATTAATTATTGTTTAACTGAATTAGAACTGGCGTAACTGCACGATACAAGACTGTAAATATACCTTACATAGAGAAAGTACACGAGGGTAACCACAACAAAAAGGCATATCGAGAAGAACTATAAAATTGTAGAACTGTTATGTTTTCATATACTCCTAACCTTGCCAAATAAATTCACATAAAGAATTTGTGAGGAAGCTCGTATTATTTTAGCGATTATGCCGATATTACATAAACCGGCTGGCAATAAACCTGATTTACCGTTATCTTTAGACAGCCAATCGGAGTTCGTTATATTTCGCTCCTGTTGTTCCTTTAGTTTCCGTTTATATTGTTCGATTTCGGCTTTCTGTTCATTCTTGCGGTTTACTCTGATGAGTGCAAGACGAAAAGTTTTAGTATGCCTCTGTTCAACAATAAATTCACAGTTAATGAGCACAACTTTTTGACCACTTAAATCAATTCTGCATAGTAAATTTCTTCACGTTTTCTTGGAATTTGATAACCGAACTCGTCAACATCACCATCGAAACTACATCGAGGCACCGTGTTCATCGACGTTGATGCGTTGACAGATTCACTTCTTGGTAGAGTATAACCGGAGGCATCGACATCGAAACCCCTATTCGCCGTATACGTAGACCCTGATATCATATCAGGGTCTACGTATACGGTGAATAGGGGTCGTTTCGATGTCGATGTCCTAGTTAGAGTATAACCGAAAGCGTCTACGTCGTCTTCAGTGTCCATGGTTTGTCGTAACTCAGATGAGCTGCCGCCTCTAGAGAGTGAAGCACTTGGTAACCCTGATTCGTTTTGATTATCATTCACCCTCGCTGGAATGTGATTCATATCAACGTATGTATGTACAACCTGTGCAGTAGGAGAGGGAAACGAAGTCTATTCATTATACATGTAGGTTAAGATCAACGAGTTATAAATATGATAAAGAATATGTATGGAGGAGCCTCCATGATTTGCTTTGAATGATTACACAAATAAGATGATAACGGCTTTTAAATGGTAAATAAGTAAAGGAATTGCGTCATCAGGCTGCCAGAGGACACCTTAGAAAATCTCTCTTGGCTTTAATATGCTGAAAACGCTGCGAGATCCTGCTAAGTACGTGTGTAAACGTAGCGCGCGTATCAGACTGGATAATAATTCGCCGCCCAGCGAGACTCTTGAGAAGCACAGTCTTAAATCCCGACGACGTTTACTTTGACAGGTAATAAAAGTACCTCAGAGGGAGGACTTCGATGACGTTTAATGACGCATCTCAGAGTGATGACGGTCACAAAGATCACTGCGATCGAACTGCCTGCCAACATGAGAAATATCCAAACTCGACCTCCTCCAAATCGTAGTCCTGAAATACATGTGCAGTAAAAAATTCATTCATATATGTTATGTTAATATATTTTTTTTTAAACTAGCATTCGTTGTAGGCCTATGCCCAGTTATCCTAATGAAGAATTATATACTACGGCAAAAAGAAGATAAAAGGAGAGATGTCGTGCCATTAAAGAGCTACTGTCTGAGAGAATCAGGCAGATTTGAAAAAATGTCAGAAGATGGGGGTCGGCGGATTTCTTTTATGTTTTAAAGTTGTGGTATAGGGTATATCCTACGAAAATGATGTTAGAATTTTCCAATCTTAATTCCATTCATAGTTATCCCGACCCCCTAAAAATAGCCCTTTGAAATTTGGTGCAATTTTCACTTAGAGTAAAAATGCATTTAGAATTATGCCATTCAAACTAAATTTACAGGATCTCTCCTTATATCCTTCTTCTTAAGAATCCTATAGACAGCATTGATTAACTTTGCCCAGGATTGAAAAAAAAATCACTGTTCCAGCTAATGCTGTAATCATAATTGCAAACCTTTAGCTCAGACAGGAATCGCCTGAGTTTTATAAGCTGATCGGTCGTTTATATATCAAGATATTTACGATTGAACATTGATGTCGGGATAGAGTACCACCGAACCCTAAAGAACTCTTACGGTTGGCATACCTCGCTCTATCACAGAATACCGTACGGGCTGGAAACTCGCTCTGAAATCGCCAAGCGCTGGTGCTTGGTTTTTGTGACTGCAGCGCAGCGAAGAAGCCGAGCGACTTGCGCTAAAGATTGATCGCGATTTTCTAATTTTTAGGATAGTAAACGGGTTCCATTTTCTCTCATACTTTCACATATCCTTGATTTTATATGTAGTTAGAGGACTGCACACAATTCACTGGCATTTGAGCTGATTTTACAATTTTTCACAAAGTTAATCAATCACTTTAAAATAAAGTGTTGGATCATACCATTACTACTTTAGGGTTGATGCCAATTTCCCCATTTTCAAGAAAATTGAAAAATGCCCATTTTGGGTCGTTTTTGAAGTAGTATATCTCCAATGACCCAACTTTAAAAAAAAATGATTTTGTCATGGGATGTGGGCCAAACCTAGATTAATCCATCTCCGGTTTCGAATTTGTGGACTGTCTTTTAATTTTCGTCACCAGCCGATTAGGTCATTTCCGCGAAAAGTTGAAAAATAAAATTGTTTTTGACTGAGTTTTACATTTATTGTAGAAATATTAATATTCTACTGAAAAGTAATGAAACTTTTCCAAAAAGGGTCATTTCTATCGTCTGAGAGGTTATCTAAATGATATTTCTACACATTTGCTCAACTTTATACATGTAAACTACCCAGAGAAGTAGTACTTAATAGACGACTCCAAGGGGAAGATGGTCCCATGTATATATGCATGAATTTTCATTCAAAGTAATATGTATTTAGGATAATGCCATTCAAACGAAACTTGCAGGATTTCTCCATCGATCCGACTTCTTATCTGTATAGACAATTATTTAAAACTTATTTTTGGATCGTTCCATTATTACTAAAGGGGTGATACCAATTTTTACATTTTCAAGAAAATTAAAAAAAAACCATTTGGGGTCATTTTTAAAGTAGTATGTCTCAAATGGCCTAACTTTTTAAAAGTTGGCTTTGCTGTGGGATGTGGGCCAAACGTAGGTTAATCTATTCCAGGTTTTAAATCCGTGGAGTGGCTTTTACTTTTGTCACAAGCTGCTAAAAATAGGTAATTTCCACGAAAAGCTGAGTTGTACGTTTCTTGTAAATTTATAAATATTAAAAGCAATGGAACTGTTGTTTAAAAAAGTAATGTTATCATCTGAAAGGTATAACCTTTCACATTTGCTCAACTTTGTTCAAGTAAACATACCTAAAGTACTTAACAGACGACCATGATGGTCCCATTTGTATTTATGACAGAGAAGTTCAGTTGGAAGGAATTGTAAAGATAATAAATAATGTGTATCAGTCCCTTTCAATATTCACGGTAATGGACTAAGCTAAAGACAATTGAATAGGGAAGTCAAAAATAATGGTTTAAGGTCGCCAAAAGAGGGAGCCAGATAGGAATAAATATTTCTTCCTCATTTTCTTATTATGTTTTGTTTAAACCTGAAAAAAAATCAGAAAAAGCCAGTATGATTGAAAATGTCTCTGGAATTTCATAACTCTAGTCATTTTATTCTTATCATTATTCTTCTTCTTATTATTATTATTATTATTATATAATAATAATAATAATAATAATAATAATCATCATCATCATCATCATTATTATTATTATAATTATTATCATTATTATTATTATAATTATTTTGATTATTTTGATTATTATTATTATTATTATTATTATAATTATTATCATCATTATTAATATTATTATTATTATTATTATCATTATTAATGTTATTATTATTATTATTATTATTATTATCATTATTATTATTATTATTATTATTATCATCATTATTCAGTATTTGGCGTCACCTGTGCCTGGGAGGGGAAAAGCGAACTGAATCACTGTAAGCCTTGGTTCTCTCCTCCCGATATAATTGATTGGGATGTGCAGGTGTACGGTACCACTACACCGGGGTTTCCCCCTACTCTTATTCGAATCATGATAGTGCAGTAGGTTCTTAACGTGCAAAGGTGGTGACTGTCCTCCAGTGAACGTCCTATCCGAGGAACGGAGTGTTTTCCACTGTAACATAGCCTGCGTCTATGAAACAAGGGAGGGGCACGTTAACACACAACGCAGGCTTCGTCCTGGGTTGATTCGAACCCACTATCTTTAGTTCGACGGGCAGACGCTTTTAATACCCACTAAGCCGACTCGCCTCCTATTTAGAATCATTAGCGAATCTCTTCACTTGTTTATCCTATCATTGCATATTTAAATTTCGTATAAGTTTATAACTGAAATCCTGCGGTTTTCAAAAGAATATTCTCTTATACATGACGTCCTTTTTCCCCTTTTCTCGAGTTTAATCCAAGCCATATTGATAATGTTAAAGAATCTTAGCTGCACATTTGACATCATTTTAAAGCCTGTAATATATTCTCTGAAAAAACGCAATCATTAATTTTGGGTCGTTCATAGCAGTACCGTACTGGGGAAAATTCGAAAGTTAGATGCTTCAATATCCATCGCTATTTTCAAAGGAGGATCCCGATTATTGACTCCAGACTTTAGTTCTCCAAAGCCTCCAGACTTTAGCTCTGTACAAATTATACTAAATAATCGCATCCTACCTAGAGTTGAATCTACTAAATTTCTTGGTGTTTTATAGACAGTAAATTAACATGGAAAAATCATATAAATGAACCTGAAAACAAAATATCTAAAAACATTGGTGTTGTTTACCGCCTAAGTATGTTTCTACCCCAAAAGATATTGCGTACTTTATACTGCACCTTAATTCTCCCGTACCTATCTTATTGTAACCAACTCCTTGTTGTAACGTAGTATGGTCAAATACATATCGAACTAATGTCAAGAAGCTATGTGCACTGCAAAACAAGATTTTGCGTATCATATCAGGTTCTCATCCACGCTCCAGTAGCGATCCTTTATATAAATCTCTTAAATTGCTTCGCATTCTATATATAAATAAACTTCAACGGTGTACATTGTTATATAAATGTCTAAACTCACAATTACTTCCCCAGTTCTGTGGCCTTTTCCAACGTGTTTCAGATATTCATAAGTATGGTCCCAGATCAACTGATGAAATCTATATTCCCAAACACCGTAAACTTATTTTTTCAACATAATATCCTTTTCACCGGCCCTAAGCTTTGGAACGATTTACCTGCTTTCATGAGAAATTCTGCGTCTCTCTTAAGCTTCTCATGGAAGCTAAAAAAGTGTATGATATCGGATTATAGTTCATGATGCCCTGCTTGTTTATTTATGTATTATGCTCGATTACTATCATTCTAAGCTGTTTCTAGTATATTTTTTGTAAGAATACCTGAGAGTATTTCGATGTTTTACTCTCACCGTATATCTTGCTACTGTATTATCCATGCATGCCATACAACTCCATTATGATGATTATTACTATGTTGCAGTCCTCTTCCTTTACCTTTACTCCAAGTTCCCTATCCTCTTCTCTCCCTCTCTCTGTCTGTCCCTTTCTTCTTTTCCTGTATTAAATTATATTGTATTGTATATTCAAGCGTACCCGCTACAAGTATCTGGCTTATTGGGAATGCGCCTTCTTCCCTATGTAACTTGTTCTTGATTATACTGATTACTTTATATGCATGTAAATTGTACTATTTGAACAGATGTTGAATGTTGTCAAAATCAATGGAAGAAAATAAATGTTAATTTGAATTGAATTGAATTTCAATTTTTTTCTTTCGCGTGGCTGTTGCTTGTATGATTTACATTTTCAATATGGAACATGCACGATAATCAGATTAAGAATTTGCCCTTGGCTTTTATATTGTGTATTTTTGTTTGATTGTACCCTCCCCTTTGAAATTATAATAGACAGGGGGGTTTTCTGTTTTGTCTTATTGCTACATATTTTCTAGTCCGATAAATGATTTCTAACCCGTTAGTTTGAAATTTGACGATTTTGATCCCAACAATATCCATTTCTTCTTCTTCTTCTTCTTCGACAATTACTATGGATGACTTTACAGCGCCGACCTCAGTAAAGAATTATCATTAAAAAAAGAGCATGCTAATTCCATGATACACATTCTACCCACAGGCAAATGCAAGATCAAATGGAATGGGGGAACTCGTTTTCCAGAAGAGTTTTTTCCCCCCTCGAAAATTCATATTTACGAAGCTTCATATTTCTGAAACACAAATACGGGACATCCTTGTAGACCGGCAGCCCCTGAGACCGACAACCAAAGAGACTGACAATGTCGGTTTAGTGAAACTTCTGAAAAGTTGTCAGAAGTCTCGAGAGTTCGGCTTGTCAGTCCGTTTATCCGAAGGTTCATAATTCCGAAAATCGAATAGATTTCATTATTCCGAAGATTCGTAATTCAAAAAATGAAACAGGTTTTATTTTTCATTCCGAACGTTCTTACTGATGATATTAGGGTTTTGTTTCATTTACGCGATTGGGATCCTCATTTTATTTCCGTAATTTCAACTCTTCGGAGTAACGAAACTTCGGAATTATCGAAGTTTTGAATTAATGAACTTTCGGATCAACGAACCTTTGGAATTATGAAAATTTGATAAACCACATGTAACAGTTTAAATATTATCGTCGTCCACTTGAATTGCATTAATATTTCACCATTACATAAATTATGCTTTCTATCCAAATGTGCACAGGTTTGGTGGAATAGGGTTCAAACTACTTTCAACTCACATCTGTAAATAAGACAACATGAAACTCTTGTTTATATAAGATGCGCAGCATAATTCCTCATCAAATTATCATAAGTGAAATTGCGAAGGAACTTTATGACCAAGTATTTGGGAAAATCAATGTGGTGTTATGTATTAGATTTGGGTGGATATAATAGGTTAAACTTTCTTTATTCAAAGATGTGAACACTGGCATGTTTTAAGCACACCTTCACATATAGGTAGAGATGATTATTCAATTCTTTAAAAATCAGATATTCAAAGTAGTAAATAATAAGGCACCCTGTGATCGTAGGCCTAGAATAGTTAAAAGGAGTTAGGTCATTGATATTGGGATTTGATGAATTATTAGAGCTTAAAACTTGATTCTCTCTTATTTAATTTTTAAAAAAGTTAAAATTTGCATATTTTCAGCACATTTTATGTAGGAAATTTTTTACAAGGCACAAATTACTCCATACTTTTGAAATCAGGTATTGGAAATAGCACTATACAGGCTCTCTGTGATCAAGAATTAATGTAGAATATATTAGCTTGAGATGAATTTTAGATTCAATCAACGTGTTTTTTTTTTCTTTCAAAAACGGGGAAAATTGATGATATTTTACGTTAATTTTTACATATTAAATACACATTACTCCACTCTCGCGAAATCGAATATTGAAATTAGCATTATGCGACCGATCATTGATTGAAAATAGGTTAGGTCACTGACATTAGCCCGATATGAATTTAGGTTTCTATTAACTTTTTTTTTCTTTCGATTTTTCACAAAAATGTGAAAAAAATGCATATTTTAGGTGTATTTTGACATAACAAATACTCATTTCTCCACACTTTTAAAATCAGTTATCGAAAGTAGCCCTAAAAATGCACTCTGTGACCAAGTATTGATTTTAAAAAGCTTAGCTCATTAATATTAGCCCCATTTGAATTCAACTATCAATCAACGTTTGTTGTTTGGTTGTTGTTTTTTTCAATTTTTCCAAAAAAAATGTGAAAAATGGCATATCTTAGGTGTATTTTAACATAACAAGTACACATTACTACACACTTTTGAAATCAGTCATCGAAAGTAGTATTATGATTGCACTCTGTGACCAAGTATTGATTCCGTATTGTTAGGTCATTGATATTGGGTTAAGACGAATTTATGTTACAGTTATTGTCTTTTTCTTGCAAATTTTCAAAAATGCAAAAATTGGCATATTGTAAAGACAGTTTGACATAAATAATAAAAAAAATTACCCAACAATATCAAAATTCAGATATCGAACATAACACTATGAAGTCCCAACATGCCCAAGTAATATTTCAAAATACATTGGGTCACTTATTTCTTTGTATGTTAAAGTTATCTTTGAAAAACTTTTTTTATACATTTGTCAAAAGTTTTAAAGGTGTCGTTTTTAACGGACATGTGCATAAAAAAATATAAAAAACTCCACACTTTTGAAATCATAAATCAATAGTGGACACGTAACGACACTTTTTGACCAAAAATTAGCTCATAAAAAGTTGAGCCATTTCTTATATACTCTGTTGAATTTACCGTAAAATTGCACTTTTTCAAATTTCTAAAAAAAATCGAAGAAATTATAACTTTCCAAGTAAAAATATCACCATTTAGTATAATCATTTCTTATCCAATTTCATATCAGAAGCACAAACAAGGTAAAGACGGTTTATTGCTTAATTTTGAAAGAGATCTGGTCATTTCACTTAGGTGAAACATTTACGTAAATTTGGGCGTTTATTGTAAATTTAAAGTATAAAAACTAGGCTACAGAGGGAGCATTTTGGGGCGGGGTTGTAAAATTACTGATGGGAATGGCGAAGCGATTTCATAGATATTTTTTTGAAAATGCTTCAAAGGACTTGAGCAAACTTTCGAGTATTTGCCGACCCCCATCTTCCGACCCCTGCCTGATTCTCTCAGACAGTAGCACTGGAAAGTGGCCTATAAGGCTATAACTTTTACAAGGGCCATGGGTTCTAGCCCCGGCATTGTACTTACCTTGCTCCATACATTAAATTTACATTACTCCTCTCCACTTGAGGCATAGCCTAGACTTCTGGAATACTTACCGACGATAACTTGGAAGACATAATAAATTTGCAGAGAGAGAGGGGGGAGAGAGATGAAGAGAATAAGTATCTGTTTTCAAAAAAACGATCAGTAAAGCTCACCGTAAAATAATGAGAATAATAATGGTAAGAAGATATCCCTTTCATTGTGTATTAAAAGCATTTAGTTTATTTTTTATTCGTTTTTACATTATTATGATTTATATCATTTATAATATTTTATATATTTATTCATTTATTTATTTATTTATTTATGCATTTATTCATGCATGTTCATAATGTCATAATACAGATACCATGGATACAGCATATATAAAATAGAGTACAAAGAGCCAGAGCATACACAGTGAACGCTGCAACATAAGCTTATAAAGCTTGTTAGGCATAAGCCTACATTAATCATATCTCATGGATTAGTTCTTTGAGTTTAAAAAGAAGAGAGAGAAGTTTATTTAAACTATATAAAAAGGGAAAACAGAAGCAGAAAAGAGGAATCAGAAAGGTGGAGGGATGCCCTAATGTTGACCAATAATATATCAAGTCTTCGATAAGAATAATAAATAAAGTACGATACATAAAACATCGATTAATGTAAACATAGATGAAAGTATCCTTTGAGTTATGTATGTGCATCTCTGATAGGAGAATTCGTTTTACGGCCATGTTAAACGAATGTGGGGTTTGCAAATTACGGATATTTTGAGGAAGAGAATTCTAAACATCTGGACGGCTATGTCTGATTGATTTAAGTGCTAATGCTGTGCAGGGATTGATTAAATGTATGTTTGATGCCTGCCTTGTGGGATAGGAGTGAATGGTGCTGTTAGGCTGAAACATAGAAGAAAATGAGTCAGGCAAAAGTTTGGCATTAAAAACGAAACATGAATAAGGCGGTTTGCAGGTAATTTATATCATCGACCTTCAAGCACTTCAATATAACAAATAAAGGATTTGTGTGGTCACGAGGACCAGACCCAGTACATATGCGAATGGGCTTATTTGCAGGAGAAGGATATTGTTAGTTGATTACTTGAATGAAGCCCAAAGTATATTGCAATATGAAATGTATGGCAGTATAAGGGTATTGTATAAAATCAATGAAATTATATCAATAACAAAACACTGTACACCCTGTACAATACACCTATATTTCGAGAAATTGGGGTAACAATGTGAGCCACATGGTCACTCCAGTCAAGCTTCTGATTGATATACACACCAAGGAACTTTGTACATGTCTTTCTCTCTGTCTCTATGCAATCCACCTTAATATTTGTTTGTTGCCAGTAGATTTCCTCACCTGGAAATGAATAAAATTGGTTTTCCCTATATTTAGAGAGAGAGCAGGTTACTCCTGAACCATAAAGTCAACTTTGAAATTTCTGAGTTCAGTTTGTGTTAAAGAGTTTGGATATCACAATGTGACAAAAAGACACTTGTATCATCCACAAATAAGGTATAATGCAAATCTGCTGAAACATGACAAATATCATTAATGTAAATGAGAAACAATAGCGGGCCTAGAATAGATCCTTGTGGGACACCACATTTTTAAAAAGTAACATCTGAATTTGTACAATGGGTGTGTGTGTGTGTGTGTGTGTGTGTGTAATTGGGTTTTTACAGACTTGTATCAATCAGATATGATTATTTACGTCTGGGGACCGACCTTTAACGTCACATCCGAAAGACGTGACTCAGTCTCGAACCTGGGTCCGCTGAATCAGTTTATAACGTCCACTGTTAGCTGGATTACAGGCGCACGCCTCTACGCCCAGCAATGTGTATATTGCCTTCTCATAGATAATTACTTGAAAACCATTGTAGCTCAACACCTTTTATTCCATAGTGCTCCAATTTAGAAAGAAGAACTGAGTGATCAAGTTATCAAAGGCTTTACTGAGATCCATAAATACGCCCACAACATGCTCACAAGCTGCTAGGGCAGTTGACACACGATCGTAAAATTTGAACAGTGCAAGGTCGGTAGAATGGCATCGCCTAAATCCATAATGTTCGGAATTTAGGTTCTTGTGATTATCCAAAAATTCATAGAGCCTATTATAAACAATTCTCTCTAAAATTTTAGACAAGCTCGGTAATACTGACATAGGCCTATAATTAGAAATGAACATTGCATCATCTTATTTATGAATCTAGATCACTTTGGCTAGTTTGAAACTAGAAGGAAACACCTTTTTGTACATTTTTATTATTTATTTACCATTCTCGTTTCCTCAATATACGTGTTTATATTGTTTATACAACACTCATTACTTACCTCTCTCCCACAAAGACCACGTTCAATGCGCTCTTAACTCCTTTCCTTTAAATTTCCCCTATTAAGATGTTACATTGAATTATACCATACTATTTGTTATCTGGTTATGATCGTCCGTTCTTTCTTATGATTTATTGAATTCTTCTTTTTTTTTGTATTCATGTGCCCTTATCAATATTTTCTTTCATTCTATGTACTTATCCTTATACTTCTGTTCATCTTCCATCTTTTCCCCCCTTTTTTTTATCACTTGCTCATTCGACTTCTATATACCTTTGTTTGAGTTCACTTAAATATGTTATTTTTTCATTTCAATTCAAATTAACATTTATTTCCTTCCATTGATTTTGACAACATTCAACATCTGTTCAAATACTACTATTTACATGCGTATAAAGTAATATCAGTACAATCAAGAACTTGCAAAGTTACAGGGAAGAAGGCGCAGTCCCAATAAGCCAGATGCTTGTACCGGGTACGCCTGAATACACAAATACATTATAATTTAATACAGGAAAAGAAGAACATGTTTGTTCTCCGTTCTCACTTCTATGCTTTTATTCTTTTCACCATCTCTGCTTACAAACTTCATTTCAGTATAAGGTTATGCATTTCAAACGTTTATACCAATGCTTTACTATAATGTCACCTTTTATGTTATTGAAATCATGATTGTAAACTTTTGTAATTCGGCTTTGCCGCGAAGAAAGTATTTCCAATAAACCATTTTGAAATGAAATGAAATGAAACCCCTGTCGACAATGAGAGATTACAGATGTGTACCACTATGGTTATAATTGAGCCAGTGATCTGCTTTAACATGGATGTGCTTAATGCACCATGACCACAGGAGTGAATATTCTTAAGCAACTATTACTATATTGAAGATTTCTAGATACATGTAGTTGGTTGGCTTGAAGAAGATAGAAAATTGGGATGAATTGTGTAGATAATTCCTAAAATTGGTACCCTCCTTATCTATTAACTTTGCTTGATTTGGACCAACATGAGTAAAATAGTTGTTAAATGCATTTGCAATATCTCCTGCCGAAGTAAATTCTTTTCCATCATGAGTGAACTTTTCTGGGGTAGTAATACTTATCATATAGGCAATACGTTTATTTCATTGATCTTTGACATTTAGAAATAATAATGTAATTGTACAGTATTACTCGACGAGAGATGAAAAATTATGATAGAACATACTGTTTCAAAACCAGATGCCCTTGCAAAATCAAGTCGGTTTAAATATATTTACGTCATTTTAGATAAGAAATTGGTCAAGCGTAGCATAGAGAGTTAGTGATGATTAGTTTTGTGAATAAAGAGCCATAAATGCATTGAAGCCATTTTTGTTTAATATTGGCAATATCTGAATAAGTTGTACCTCCTTCAGGGTGCAATCTCCACGAGAGTTGCCAAAGCTGTTGTATATGTTATTTCCTTACAATTGTTTATAATTATTCTGATGTATACATGTATCTCAAAGCATTCGCTTGGATCTAGCTGAGGCATGCGGCTTATCATTGTTCAAAACTCACCTGCCCCCGACAAAGGAATTAATTAAAGAGGTTGAAGATTTGTTAATCTGTCGGTCTATAAAATCTGGTGTTGCTGAAACCACTGGCCCGTCTCCGTGGTCTAGTGGTTAAGGCATTGGCGTTCTAAGCCAACGACCCGGGTTCGATTCCCGGCGGAGACATTTTTTTCAACCTTTGCAAAAAATTTCAAAAAGGGAGGACAGCTCTGGGGAACTTTGAATTAAGCTACGCAACCATTATTTTCTCAGTTCATTTCTCACAATTATAATTATTTCCATTATAATTATTAGAATTATATATATATATATATATATATACTGTAAGAAATGTTCCTCGAACACAATGCTGGTGGTCACTCATAGTCGTTTTAGTGGAAGGTATAATGGAAAGAAATGTCACTATGAGACGGTCGTAGCTTTTATTGTCCTCCTTTATTTGTCAAGCTTTCGATCAATGATCTTCATCATGGCCCTTGTTGCGTTGGAGCAGAGCGATCGAATAGGGTTGGGTATTAGAAGAGGCCCTCCCCCCCCCCCCTCCCATGGAAGGACTTTTAACTTTGGGGTATTAAAATGGGCGTATAAACACATTGTAGAGTGTAGGTAAGTGTTATGGTGTTCCCCCACTTTTGAAACTGTGTGTCCAGATCTGTCCGCCGCGGCGCCTGTTGACTTTTTTGCAAGGTGATTTTACTTTAAACAATTTAGAACCAGAGATACATACTATATTGTAGAAATGAGATCAATACACTATAGCAGTCTCAGTTGCCGTTGTTAATCAAGAAGACACCTTAAAAATGTACCAAATACGGTAGGTTTAATCAAATTTTCAAGGCTCCTTATTGATTTTTTTTTTAATCATAACTTGAAATTTGACTCCATTTTAGATTTAATGGTGATGATTGAAGTAGATGATGCATGGATCAGTTTTGTTATATTATAAAGTAATTCATGTTTAATCACCTGTAATTGATACACAATAATGAAATGTCCTAGTAATTGTTAGTTGATCTTTCTTTATTTTTGGAAATGTATTGCATGAAACTAAATCATCATAGTAATAAAGAAATATGCTGTAATCCAAATAAATTGTATGAAATTATATAGCTACACGCTGACCCAGTATTTCTAATGCAAATGAATTGGTGTCAACTGAAGCAACTGGAAATATGTCCACAGACCAACTGGTGCAACTGGAAATAAGCCCACAGACCAGTTATCAACTGGTGCAACTGGAAATATGCCCATAGACCAGTTATCAACTGGTGCAACTGGAAATATGCCCACAGACCAGTTATCAACTGGTGCAACTGGAACTATACCCTCAGACCAGTTAACAACTGGTGCAACTGGAAATATGCCCACAGACCAGTTATCAACTGGTGCAACTGGAAATATGCTTGGCCACAGACCAGTCATTAACTGGCGCAACTGAATATATGCCATGCACATGACCAGTTATCAGCTGGTGCAACTGGAAATATGCCCATACTCCAGTTATCAACCGATGCAACTTCATGAAAAACTGTTGTCCATGTAATCACATCAACTGGTCGCTATATGTGTAAGAGACCATTTACATGTAATTGGAACCAGTTTGAATTTCCAACTGGTGTAACTGGTTTTTCCTTTTAGGAAATGAGAAGCAAAAAATAAATTTGAATACCTGGCCAGGGATGTAAACTCCCGACCAGCGAGCACTTTACACTTGAGCTGTACGCGTGCAAAACCTATGAGGATCGTGTGTATACTACAAACAGTGACACACATGCTATCTCCATGCGAAGCTCGGAGATTGTTGTGCTTGCAGCGGTCAGGGTGGAAAGGTCGTAAGCTAGGTAAGGATATAGCCGTTGTCTAGTGTTCCTTACAGATATTACACTAAAATTCACCGGAAATCAAGGATGGAATACCAAATGATCTCGTACAAACAAGAACAAACTGAGACTCTATTTAACAGTTTCTCTCCAATTTCCTTTTTGCTACCAAAACTGTTCTGGGCCCTCTTGCATAGAAAATTGCGTTTAAACTCAAAATATTAAACGCAAGTTCCCGAATACGCGATCCTGATTGGTTGAAAATCAAGTTGCGTTTAATTTTTTGACTTGCGTTTAAACGCAACTTTTTATGCAAGAGAGCCCTGAGCTTTAAACTGTTGTGTGTGTTTGAAGATATTTCTGGTTTTCATTTCAATTCACAATGTGTGGTGTTCAAATTTGCTCTGTTAGGCTTGATACACGTACCTTAGTATTGGCTATACTTATTTTTCAAGAGTTGGATTCAAAGTGTCTACTTAGAAATATTGTCATACTGAATTCATTAACAGAGTGCAGCCGCAATCCTGGGTAACACGACCGCAGATAGGAGAGATATAGAGGGATATAAGTAGGGTCAACCTTGCAGAGGAAAGAAGAAGGATGGTACAGAGGGTCCCAAACCAATATTGAACTTCTGCATACCTTGCATGCAATGTGATTATACGTATACTTGGCAAGTCCAAACTACTTTGTCCCATTCTCTACCAACCACCACGTCTAAGATTTTGGTACTCCCTGTATATCTAATAATACTATGAAGTTCAAAGTTAATAGTCCTACTTAAGAGCGTAGGTCAAGCCATGGTCAGAAAGATATATGAAGTTAAATAACGCATTTGATGTCAAAATATGTTCAAAACTCCGCAATATACTTGATAAGGCCTATATGCCATGTATGCAGCTTGAGCAAACCTCGCTCTTCAATGACCACTCTACGGGGTGATTCTGTGACGTCATAACACGACGAGCGAACTCAGGGAGGGTCGCACAAAATACAGAACCCTATGAACAAATTCCGACTCTCGGCAAAACCTGTCTCTACACCTTAGCATTCAACACCGTTGGTGAAATTGGTATTTGAGTCGTGAAGTGAGTGAATGCGACTTTTATGGAGAATAGTATATACGCGATGGATTGACTGAAGCCTTTAAAAAAATATCGTGCCTTTTTGTGACAAGTTGACAATATTTTATATGCTAATGTTCGTTTATAAGTTCTAAAAACAGCCTGTAGATGTGGAGAAGAGGCTGAGTTAGCAATTGGAAGCAGTTCGATTTCGCTATGTGTGGTCGATCTAGCCAACATTAAGGTGGTAAAGGGAACGGCCTCTCGTCTTTATTTGTAAACTTTCATTATGTTTTTCTTTGTTTTTCCTTCTTTCTATTTATCTTTCTATCTATCCAAACCCCTTGGAAGCGCATAGGGACGTTATATCCTAATGTGATATGCACTATACAAGAACGGTTTATTATTATTATTATTATTATTATTATTATTATTATTATTATTATACTTTTTATTTTATAATTTTAAACCATGGAAAATGTATTTTGTTATTGAATATTGAATTGTATATTTGATTTCTTGTTAAAATCACTGTTCTGTTGGAAATGAAAATAGAACTGAAACTGAAACTGAACTGAATTATTATTATTATTATTATTATTATTATTATTATTATTATTATTATTATTATTATTATTATCATTATTATTATTATTATTATCATCATTATTATTATTATTATTATTATAGAGAAGGGAATGATGACATAAAGTTGGTAGGGAAGGGAGAGGAGGTGAGAGGAGGTGATGATTTTTTTTTTTTTTTAATGTTTTTTGAGAAGGGAACTTGGAGAAGAGGAAAGGAGGAAGATGAGAAAACATTAATTGGGTAAAACAAGGAAGGAACAATATAGATCATGTCATTTGACCAGTTCATAAAGTGTTTTGAGTGATTTGCATATTTTTTTTCTGTTGTGGGTCAGGCTCGACTAGCACATGTGCTTTTATCTGGCCCCTTTACTAACCAATGCTTTTCTTCCTTTATATGTAAACATCATTGTATTAAAAAAATGTATTGTACTTTAATGTTGGTGGTGGTATTAAATCAAATCAATCAATATAAAAGATGTTTTTGGCTTCCATTAAAAAATATACTTTACCTACATAATAATAACAATAATAATGATAATACATAAGATTTCTATAGCGCCATCACTCATTTTGATTAAATGCTCAAGGCGCTTTACAACATAAAGAAAATTTTACAAACATAACAAGAGAATGAATAACAAGAGAAAATATCGGTCTTCAAAACGCAAGATTGAACAAAATAGGATTTCAGGTTGCTTTTAAAGGAGTTGGAGTTCAGCTCCTGAGGAAGTGAATTCCACAGGGCTGGTCTGGCATGAGCAAAAGCTCGTTCCCCCCAAGATTTCTTAGAAAGGGGAACATGTATACCCCCATCACACCAAGCTAGTTCTCACTACGTTCTAGAAAATGTTGCCAAAACGGGCTCAAACTGTGTGCGAACGGAGTAAACGTAGTAACGACTGTTTACGATCTGTTTATTAGAACTTCATGGTCGGGCTCGGACTGGCTTGCTCTAGATGCTCTAGGATGCTCTAGAACTTTGAGCCTGTTCAAAATTTTCCCCCGTCCTAAAATTAGACGGAGT
Source organism: Heliocidaris tuberculata (assembly GCA_025618425.1). Lineage (NCBI taxonomy): Eukaryota > Metazoa > Echinodermata > Echinoidea > Camarodonta > Echinometridae > Heliocidaris > Heliocidaris tuberculata. The sequence goes on from CM046835.1 coordinate 45,285,106, forward strand.
GACAACGTACTTGAACGAGATGGACCTACTACGAACGGGGTTGCCATACTTCGATCCTACTAGGGACTAGTTACAACGTGACGTGGTCGAGCATCAGTTAGCAGTACGAAAGGGTCAGTTTGTAACTCGACCGGGTCCGTTGCCAAACAGACCCAACTCGACCACACTATGTCCTTAGCACGTTCAAAACAAATTCACACGTTCTGAATGAGTTGGCAACACGTTTCTACATGGTTCTCTAAGTTCCCAGTAGGTTCTCAGTAAGTTTTACTCGTTTTTAATATGTGTCTGTCGTTCCCACACAGTTCCTTCCCGTCTGCAGTACGCTCGGACAAGGTAGGTTATAAACTTCTTCTTCCACAGCTTGGTGTAGCGTGTCCTCAGGCTGGTATACCAGATGATCAGCTCCTCACTGTTTACGCCCATCTCCTCTGCTTGCTTCTGCCACAGGAACTTTTTTCTTTGTGTCCTTATAGTCCTCATGTTTTTTTTGTTATATAGGACTTCATTGGCCTTGAGCCATTCCACCACTTTTTCTTGATCAGGGGTGAGATGGGTGTGAGTTTTTGTTTTTTCAGGGACTTCTGCTGCTCAACTTGGGCCTGATCTGGCTGGCCTTCAGAGGAGCTAGAGCTTGGGGATCTTTGGGTATAAGAAATAGTGGCTGCTTTCTCACGGCCAGTCCTTCTGGCACTTTTCTTTGGAGGCATAATGGAACACAGAAGAGGTGAAGAGGCAACTGTAGTTGTATGTCTTGATCTTCTTGAAGCGTCGAACGGGAATGAGGAACGGGAAGAACGCGCTGGAGTTTCATAGCCCTCGAGCCAGGACGGGATTGTATACGCACTAGGAGTGCGTTCGAACGCACTAAGAACGAGATGAGGACGAGTTAAACCGTCTCAGAATGGGGTGGTCGAGTTACAAACTAGTTAGAACAAGTTGCGAACTAGTTAGAATGGGTTGGGAACGAGGTAGAACTAGTTAAGAACGGATTTAAACTGACTACGGACGGGCTTGAACTGCTTGGAAATGGCAAATTTACCCGATCTGAACTTGATATGAACCAACTTTGGACGGGGTACAGATAGACGAATTGAAAACCGTTTATGAACGAACTAGGATCGTTTTAGAGGCCAAAGTTACACATTCTACCCCGACCACAACCTGTTTTACGATTTTCTAGGACGGGGTAGGGATTTTTGAGAAGGTAGTGAGAACTAGTTTGGTGTGATGGGGGCTTTAAGACCAGAGTTGGAGGATCGTAGGGTTCGTGTGGGTTGATATTGACGTAATAAAGACTTGTTATATTCAGGGACTGTTCGGTATATACACTTATACGCACACGCAAACGCTTACGCACAAAATAGACTAGTCATCGAGCATGTCGAGATCATAGGATCTCTGCTACTGTTAGTCTCGACGTTAAACTAACAACGAGGTTAATGAATAGAAAAATAATCAATAAATTCAATAAAAATTGCAAATCTCAATTTATTATTAGGTAAAGCGATCCCTCTAATTCTAATTCAAATTAATTTTCATATCACTAGCATGACAATGGCCACTACTTCTTCTCTTAAATTCAGCATATTTTTCTCGCATAACCTCTAGTTTGTAAGCATAACCCTTGTCAGTCATATCGCAAACAGAGTGTCTAAACTGTCAGACTACCAATACCATTGACCCTGTACTATAGCTGCTCATGGACAAGCAGAAACCTGAGTCAAGTTTCTTATAAGAACAATATATAAAGTAGGGCCTCTGCTTAACCCCAATCGATGAGGTCAGTGACCTGAACCCTTTCGAAACATGACGTAATAGGGATATGTAGGGCCAATAGGGTTCAACTTCCAAGATTAATTTTCTAAAACATGTTCAGAATTTTCCACCATTGACTGTAAAAAAGCAAAAATCTCATAAAATAAAATTTGAAATATCCTAATACAAACATATATATTTTTCATAAAGTATTGATTCAAGTAGTTTTATGTTTACCATATTTAATTTTGTCCCAATATTCAATCATAACTACATGATGCACTTCAAATTTGCCGCACTAGGGTACACATAAAATACGTCTCAGTGGCATTGAGACGCTACATAACACACCTTGGAGATTTGGTAAAAGCGCCCCAATGCATATTGTACCCTTTTTTAATAAAATTTCTCAGTGTATCATTGGGGCCGCTGATTTAATCGCCTGTGAATACTGATGTCAATTTAGAGTTCTCGATTCTTTAATAATCGCAGTTTCACTAACTTCAATGATTAAGATGACATGTCATAATTCTTTAATGTTGAGATACTTGTGCAGTTTACTGTGTTTTACGTTATAATAGTCATTGTGTCATAATAATTATGGCCGGTACAGTTCTACACTGATGCTAAAGTGAAAAGCAATCTTTAGGCACATAAAGAATTTGTTAAAAGCTTGCCATTTTCAAGAGTAAAGTGCCAGTCAGATCAAATCAACTTTCTTAAAAGATATGCTTTATTTGATGTTGTGCCTAAATGCTCTCATAACACGATAAAAACTACTTTCGAAAAATCAACTGAAGGCAATTTCAATAGCCCTGTCTGTCACCTTTAGAAATGTGCGAACATTACAATGGTGACGTAATCCAAACCTGAATTCTATGGGCGGTACAATAGGCCTTTGAAATTGCCCTTGAGTTTATTTTTCGAAAGTAGTTTTTATCGTGTTTCATGGATTTTGATGAACTTTAAAGTGCACATTGGGCATGCTGGGAAATAATATATACTGCTTTGTGCTAATTACTGGATTGACAGAGGGGGAGGAGGCTGCAGCCCCTACCCCATTCACAAATTTCCTTATAAATACATTAGCGGTGCCTATGGTTGTGTAAGGGGTGGGGTGTGTGTGTGCGCGGGTGCCTGTTTTGCGGGAGTGTTTGCATGATGCTGTCTTTAAAGGTATCGTACAGTAGTGGGAAAGGTGGCGCTTTGGATATTTAACTACTTTGTCAGCTGGAATGGAAATTATTACATATACTGTTGTGAAATGATTAATTTCGACGTTTGTTTGAAGAAAAATGGTTTAGAAATGGCTAAAATGTCCAAAAAAACCGCGCTTGTAATTTGATGTGAAAACAGTGTGTGTAACAAGTGTGTGCGAACCGCTATGCGCCGTTGAGCCGGGAGCGTCGGGGTAGGTGGTCCTTAACGAGGGTATAAGGTAACCGTTGATATTCGATCATTTGAATTATTTTACTGAAAATCACCGGAAATCATGAATCATAATACCGGATTATCTCACTCATGTATCTTTTTATTGAAGCCGAACAATATGGTCTTGCTCCCGGTTATTTAAGACAATTTATACCCCAGAGAGCTAATCCATATCCTACAAGATTAGTCACAATGCACCACTTGTATCTAGCCAAACCCAGAACCGAGTATAAACAACAGTCTTTTTCATACATAGCAGCAAAACTATTCAACTCTCTACCTGTACTTACCAAATGCTCCGCCTCACTACCCCTTTTTAAACGTAATGTTCGCGACATCCAAATGGTTAATTGATTTCCTTTTCTTTGCAAGTTGGATACATGTATTTTTTTCCTTACCCCCCCCCCCCCCCCTCTCTCCCTTTCTCTTTTTACATAAATTTCTCATTTTCATGAAATGTATTATTGTATTATTTTATATGTTTGTAATGTATGCTATTTGTATTATATGTATTTTGTTACAGCAGGGCTCCCTTGGAAAGCAGGCCTTGCGGCTTGAATGGGGCTACCCTGCTTTTTATAAAGAAGACATTAAATAAAAAATAAATAAATAGACTATATTTGAGCAGTTTCATGCCAACTTTCATTTTGCTACCACTACTGTTTATTACCTTTAACAACACGTTGTATCTATCGTCTGGGAGCCTGTCCCGACATAGTCAACCCATTTTACATCTCGCCCCCTACTTTCCCCTTCTCAGGGCCCGTTGTAAGAAACTGCACGCATTAGAAAGGGGTTTTTTGTTGTTTTTTTTAAATTTATTTAATACTATATTTACTATTTTTACTATATTTGCTATATTTGCAGCAAGAAAAATAAGCGGCATATAGTTTCCATCGCTAGAATCATTTATTCTATGCTCTTGAATATGTAACAAGAGAAAGGTGAAAATTATTCTTCTCATGGTATTTACTACACTGAAAGCCACTAGAAAGTACTAAATGATTCATGTGTGACTAAGAAAAATTAGAAAATATATAAATTCCATAATCATTATTCTCTTATTAATGCATTGCAAAAGGCCTGCCATGCCTACACTTATCACAAACCAAAAAGTACAGCCTAATCTTACTTGCATTTGTATAAAGACTGTACCGTTGACAATTCTGTATTAATTTCTGCATACTATACGCAGGTACTGATGGAAAAGTCTCCGTCACACTCATATTCTTTCCCTTTATCTCTCATTTGCATTTATAAACATCGATACTATTGACTAGTCTGCATACATTTTGAAACTCCTTCATGTATATGCAAGCACTGAAGGAAATATCTCAGATACAGAATGTATTATTTCACGTGTGCATTATGTTGTGATTCATGAAACCCGATTTATCAACTGACAATGTACACATTCCTGTATTTGAATATCTCACACCTGCAAATTTCTTCTAGATGAAAGAATTTCCTTATGGACATCAACCATGTAACTGTTTTGTCTATTTTCATAAAATGCTTTATATTATGATCTTTGCCATTGAGGTAATCCATTGATCCTGGCAATGACTGTGACCATGCTCTGAGCATGATATGATCACTGCCACTTGTTTTGTGCTTGATATCGAACACTTGCACCGCATCAAAATCATTTAACAATATTTATCGCTGTGATAATGAAAGTCTGAAAGACCCAGAAGATAAATCACTATAGACCAGTGGATTTTTATGTATATCTAGAAGATTAAAAAAAAGGGGGAAGAAAAAAGAATAATAATAATTAAAAAATAACAAATCAGAACGCGCATGGTTTTTTGACCACTAGATAAACATGATAAATGTAACTGTTTTGTTTATTTTCGTAAAATGCTTTATATTATGGTCATTGCTATTGAGGTAATCCATTGATCCTGGCAGTATACGCTGCTCTTTATCCTGATTCGACATCGAACATGTTCTGATCATGATTTGATCACTGCCACTTGTTTTCTGCTTGATATCGAACACTTGCACCACATCAAAATTATTTAACAATATTTATCGCTGGGATAATGAAAGACTGAAAGACCCAAAAGATAAATGACTATGCCATTGGATTTTTATGTATATCTGGAATGTATTAAAAAAAAAATAATAAATTAGAATTTGCATGGTTTTTTACCACTAGATAAACATGATAAATGTTTATCTGATACTGAAACACATTCTGCATTTGTACCGATAGTGCATGACTATACAAACAGAAAACAGATGTTATGTTATAATATATATATATATATTTTTTAAAGCTAGACAATTTCATTCTTGTGTTAACATGCTTATACTACCCACTGGTTTAATGCACAGATGTCTGGATTTTTCCTTCTCTTTATGGCAATCGAGTTTATGACTCGATCATATTAATCTCAGTTTACAATTGTGTGCAGAAATTTTAAAAAAAAAACTTTTCCACACGGTTTAACTCTATATACTGTACTCATTGGTAACGAGAGACCAAAATGCTTAATTATTATGTTAAAGCTGTCCTGAGTGTATTTTATGGATTAAATTCACAGAACTGCAAACTGCAGATTTTGCATGGCGTGGTTGAACGCTACGTATATTTGTTGTTTAACACAGTCTGCATCTGTAGCGATAGCGCATGATGACTACAAACAGAAAAGATGTATACGATAAGTTACCCCCCCCCCCTTTCTTCTTCCTTTCTTTCATTCGTGCTAACGTACGCATTGCAGGTTTACATGCTGACTACTCTGCATTTATTTTGTAACTCCTACATACATGTATATAGGCCTACGCAATTAAATACTGACGGAAATGTCTCGCTACGGATGTATCACTCAAATTCTTTTCCTTTATCACAAATGTACAGCCTAACCTAACTTGCATTTGTAAACATCTGCATGTACTGTTGATTAGTCTGCATATATTTTGAAACTCCTTCATGTATACTTTATGCAAGCACTGTATGCCACCATGGCAACAAACGTATGCCTTTATGATTATTCAGAGTACGAAGCCGATTTCATGACCACTGTCTTGCAAACACTGCTATACTCTGCATTATTCTGTATTATATTCGAAACTCCTTCATGTATATGCAAGCACTGAAAGAAATATCTCAGATACAGAATGTATTATTTCACGTGTGCATTATGTTGTGATTCATGAAACCCGATTTATCAACTGACAATGTACACATTCCTGTATTTGAATATCTCACACCTGCAAATTTCTTCTAGATGAAAGAATTTCCTTATGGACATCAACCATGTAACTGTTTTGTCTATTTTCATAAAATGCTTTATATTATGGTCTTTGCTATTGAGGTAATCCATTGATCCTGGCATTGACTGTGACCATGCTCTGAGCATGATATGATCACTGTTTCACGGAAATGTCTCGCTACGGATGTATCACTCAAATTCTTTTCCTTTATCACAAATGTACAGCCTAACCTAACTTGCATTTGTAAACATCTGCATGTATTGTTGATTAGTCTGCATATATTTTGAAACTCCTTCATGTATACTTTATGCAAGCACTGTATGCCACCATGGCAACAAACGTATGCCTTATGATGATTATTCAGAGTACGAAGCCGATTTCATGACCACTGTCTTGCAAACACTGTTATACTCTGCATTATTCTGTATTATATTCGAAACTCCTTGACATATTATCTGCAGATGCAACGGATAACTAAATGTATATGCGTTTAGATTTTCCTGAACTTAAATCCCCTGCACGTGGGTACTTTCAGGCTGAATCACTTCATTTTATACCCCCTTCTGTGTGACCGCTCGATTGAAAATTCTCATAAAAGGTTTTGCTTGTCACTTATCAGGTGACCAACGTGGGTCTTATTCTATTCTATTTGTTGTTTAAATAGATACACCAACATATGATCATGGAACGGTTTTTCAGAGTATCTTCATGAAAATAACATGATCACAATAAGCTGATCATGAATATTTTGGGAGAAGCTCGGCTGGACGCAGTTAGAAAGTGGAAAGTCACTAGACCATCAATATGCAAACAACGAACAAAGTCACCAAAAAGTCAACGGTGAGCTCAATAAAAGGTTACCATAGCAACTGTGGCAAAAGCCCGCTCGCGGGCTACCCGCCATTGCTTGAACTGTTTCTGCCCGAAGGCAACAAATTTTAGTTTTCGCGTCGAAAAAATTCTCAAATGTTGAATCGTTACATCAGCAAGCTTCACAGAAATGGGAAAGAGGAAAGCACAAGCGTCCAGGCAACCTTCACAGCCCAAAAAGTCTAGGCCAACGGCTTCTTCTCGACAAAAAAGGACAAAAAATAGCACAACTACAAGAGAGGCAGATACGTGCCTCACTCGCAGTCGCAGTGCAGCGGCAGCTACCGGGGAAGCCAGTGGGATAGCGGGGTCGTCGGTTACAGGGATCGAGACAGCCACCCAGTCCAGCGGGACCGTCGGTGCGACAGGCCAGCAACCGCTTCGCCCACAAATGACAGGTAATGTCCCTATCCGAATTGAAACATCAGAAACCCCATTAAACCTAAGGGTCAACCACAATAGGCACCAGACAGGAATAGATACTGGTATATTAGGAACAAATAGACCTAACTCCACATTTGTGACCTCTTTTCCATCCATAGTGCCCAGTGCTAGCCTCCTCCAAGAAAATTTTGAGGGAGAAACACAAGCATTAAATAATGGCACAACTCACACCAATATTGGGCACAACACAAATACTTTACAAGGCTCTGGGTCACGTGGGCAAGGAGTTCAGACACCGACCCCACCCAATCACACTGACACATCCCCTCTGCACCCGATGGGGGACAGGCTGGGCATGTCTACGCCCCAAAATATAAGGGACAAAATTTGGAAGGGGGAATACATTGATCTCAACACACTCATTGACAGTCAAGATACAGTAACTCATGCCATGCGGGACTATACAGAGGAACAGAGAGCTAACCTCGCAGTGGCACAGGTAGAAGGGAGGTGGATCTTGAAACCCTCCCCCACCCCATCCAAAAACAAGATATTCTCTATTGAGACCTGGACTAATGCATTTCTGGTGTACATGAGCATATATCTTGAAGCTAATCCCACATCCATACATGCATTACTCAAATACTGCCACCTCATTCGAACAGCCGCTTCCCGTTACCAGGGATTATGATATTGAATTCCGACACCGCCTCCACAGGAGGGGTGGATCATGGGCAACATTAGACGGCGAGCTGTGGCTCCTCCTCGTTATCAGTGGGGGACCACCCAGGGCGCAAAGAGGCGTTGATAGGTCACCCTATCAAAGAACTTCATGGGGGAGTGGGGGAGGGGAGAGACGCCAGTCTGCACCCCCAGCAAAACAGAGCGGGAAGACATTTCGATACACCGACCCCCGCTTGAAGCCACCCTGTCATGACTACAATTTCCGCACATGCAACCGAAAGAATTGTAGGTATGCACATAAATGCATGCAGTGTGGCACACACGGTCATGGGAAATCACGGTGCGCAGACGGAAAACAACCCAGTGCAAAACCCACAAAGCAATCTAAGTAAGGGCCACAATCACAGTGAGGACAAACAAAATCAAGAAAATGGGTACTTCCAAGACACAAAACCAGATAGTAGTAAGCTGAACAATGATAGGAACCTTAGGTCCTTGGCACCAACACCCATCATATTAGAAAACCTCAGGCCCCTACTAAAACAATACCCAAACAAAAGGGCTGCCCTCACTCTTGATAGGGGGTTCAGTGAGGGCTTCCGCATAAATTACGCAGGCCCCAGGCTACCAGTAGACCTGCCCAGTTTAAAATCAGTAGAAAAGAACAAGGAAGTAGCTTTAAAGAAAATGAATAAAGAGCTTGAACTTGGACGTTATTTAGGCCCATTCGATACAAGACCGCTAAAAAATCTGAGGTCCAGCCCAATTGGCCTTGTTCCAAAAAAGACACCGGGTGATTACAGGCTGATAAATCATCTCTCATACCCAGAAGGCTTTTCAGTGAATGATTTCATTCCAGAGGAGTCATGCACGGTTGCATACAAAAGCTTCGATATGGCTGCCGAGTTGGTGGCCTCAGCGGGCATTGGGGCAGAAATGGCAAAAGAAGACATAAAATCTGCCTTCCGTCTCCTACCCATACATCCAGATGATTTTGAGCTATTAGGCGTTAAATTTGAAGGAAAATATTACATAGACAAGTGCCTACCCATGGGGATCCGCTGTGCACCAGCATACTTTGAGACATTTTCCACATTCATAGAGTACTGTGCAAGGAAAAAATGCAAATCGGAGAGCATAATTCACTATGTCGATGACTTCCTGTGTGTTGGGTCAAACAAAAAGGGAGGACTGCCCTGCCAAGAAATAGTCCAAGCCTTAAGGGAGGTATGCAATGAATTGGGAGTTCCCCTAGCAGAGAAAAAATCAGAGGGGCCCACCACGCGGCTCACATTTCTGGGCCTAGAGCTTGATTCAATTAGAATGCAGGTACGAGTCCCCATGGAGAAGATTCAAGATATCAGACATAAGCTAAATAAGACATTATCAGCAAGATCAGCAACGATCAAAGAAGTTCAATCTCTTGTGGGGACTCTCAACTTTATTTGTCGTGCGGTACGCCCCGGCAGGGCCTTCCTTCGGAGGTTAATAGATATGACAAAGGGTGAAACCAATGGGACTAGACAAGTGACATTTTCAGAAGGGGTTAAGGAGGATCTCAGAACCTGGTTAGAATTCTTAGAGGCATACAATGGGGTATCAGTCATTCCACGGGAAAACTGGGTGAACGATAAGGACATAGACCTATACACAGATGGAAGTGGGGAGCTCGGCTATGGCGGCTACCTCCATGGTAAGTGGTTCAATGGGAAGTGGCCATCACGTGACATAATCAGAACCACATCCATAGCATGGAAAGAAATGATCCCCATCGTAATCGCCTTTATGGCTTGGGGAGAGGAACTCAGCAATAGGAAAATACTAATACACACAGATAACATGTCAGTCAAATGTGCAGTGAACAAACAATCATCCCCATGCCCCAAAATAATGATACTACTAAAAAAGTTGGTGATAACATGCCTCAAAAGAAATGTTTCAGTTAAGGCAGTTCACGTTCCTACTCACAATAATGGCATTGCTGACTCTCTTTCACGATTCCAGATGGGCCGGTTTCACAAACTGGCCCCAACAGCAGACGAACACCCCACGCCTATCCCAGATGGAATATGGCAGATCTTGCACAGGAGGCACACAGGCTACTAGGGCAGTCGCTGGCAGGGGGGACACAACGCGCATACCAAAGGGCAGTGGATGCTTTCCAGGTATTTCGCATAAACCAGCACATGAGCTCAGTGTGGCCAGCACCCACAACCCAGTTAATTGCCTTTATTGCACATCTCTCCATAAGTGGCAAATCTACCTCCACTATTTCATTACATGTTGCAGCCCTGTCGTACATACACAACATACATGGGTGGACAGACCCCACAGGACACTTTATTATCAGGAAGTTACAGGAAGGTAGCAAAAGAGACAAAAAAATAGGAGATGGCAGGAGACCCATTACATGACCCATGCTAAGAAGGGTTATTCCCGCACTACAACTGGTGTGCTTTTCCCATTACGAAACAATGATGTTCAGGGCTGCCTTCTTATTGGCCTTTTTCGGGTTTCTCAGAGTGGGAGAATTCACAATTCGTAGTAAACATGAGGAGTCAGAAAAAGTACTAACAAAAGATGACATTCTACTATGTCAGGGCCCAAGGCATTTTATGGTAGTGCGTATCCGATATTCCAGAACAGACCAGTACGGAAAGTCTACCACACTAAGAATACAAGGTAATGAAAATGAGAACTTATGCCCAGTAAAGGCTATTGCAGCCTTCCTACAGGTAAGGCCCTCCGTTAAAGGGCCCTTATTCTGTCACATAGACAGCTCTCCCCTAACCAGGTACCAATTCAGTGCAGTTTTGCAGAAAGCATTGGCTTATGCGGGCACAACCCCTAGCCAATATGGCACACATTCATTCCGCATAGGGGCGGCAACCACAGCAGCCATGGAAGGGGTTTCAGGAGAGGAAATAATGGCCATGGGCAGGTGGCGCAGCGAAGTCTACAAAAGGTACATAAGATAGGCATGCAGGGGATACTAAGATACAATAATGAGTCAAACAGGTAAGGAGAATTTGCAAAACAAAACATAACAATAAGGATACAAATTACAAAGAAATAATATATACACATATATGGAAAAATAAGCATATTGACCGAAACGATAAATAAATAGAAATAACAGCAACAGTGATAATTAAACAAAAAAAACAAGAATATGAAGTGATAAATAACAGTAAATGACATAAATTTAAAAATGGTGATTGGTGAACAGTAAAAAAATGAACAATGCAATTAAATCACATCCAATTGCCACAGAACAGGGGCTAAGCCATACTATCCACATGGGGAAATCATGCATGGTCGCTTAGTACCCCAACAACCAAAATACTGCAAGAGGTCATACCAGCCCCCAGGCACAGCCCTAGTACTCGCCAGACAGCTCCATTTATAGGGCACAGACCATCCAATTCACTGACTGCATTAACCTGTTGAAGAAAATAACAACACCCCACTGTAGTGGATTCAAGCGTGTTACTCATTGGGTTGTAGCAAGAGATACTGCCGGAATTTTTCTTTATTGTCATTTCAGGGCAACCCCAGATATGGATAGTAGGGGATAGCATCATACGCCGAGCCAAGGAGAGAGCCGCAGCGACAAACCGTCTCCAGCTGGGCACACCATACAGCATCCAGTGGCACGGCCAAGGTGGTGCAAGACTGGATGACATGGAGAGGTTGGTAGACAACAGGCTAAGGTTTGCGGCTCCCCCATCAGTGGTCATACTCCACCTAGGCTCCAACAACATCGGCCAAACCGACGCTTGTGGATGCAGGATAGGCATCAAAACAGCCCTCAGCCTACTCAGGACCAGGATGCCACAAGCTCGAATCCTTTGGTCAGTGATACTCCCCCACTTATTCTACTACGGAAAGCGATCATCTGGCTCTACATCCCAAGAGGCCCTGGAAGGTGTACGATTGTCCCTTAACAGATATGCGAGGCGACAAACAAAACATGTGGGCAATGCTTCGGTAATACAACACGACATAGACAGGGCCAATCACAATCTCTTTGTTAGAGACGGTATTCACCTGTCAGACCAAGGGTTGGATATCCTAATCGGGAACTTTGAAGATGCCGTGAAGGAAGCTATAGTGGCCTAACACAAAGGAAAATCGATGTCTGCAGGTCTTTGCTCTGACCTAATGCCCTCATGAGCATGGGCAGAAGAACAGGCTATCAAGACACAGTAGCATTATTATAAGGGTAATGGCAGCCCAGTAATCTCAGATTGTGAACCCTGATGTATCCACAGACCAGGGTGCTGCATACGATTAATCTTAAGCCTGATTGGAGGTTAATCTTATAATGGGACAAAATACATTTGAGGTCGTATAATTCCCAACACAAGAGGTTGGATCTTTGCCCACAGAGCAAACGAACCAGTCAGGCAAAGTTGTTAAATACAAAGCATCAAATAAAATTAAATATATATATAAATAAATAAACCAAAAAAAATAAATAAATAAATAAATAAAAATAAAAATAACTAATGATAATAAAATAAATAAATAAAATAAGTAAACAAAGTCAAAATAGGCCTCATTCCTTTAAATGACTAGAAGAAAGATAACCATGGTGAATGTAGAGACATAACCATAAGTGCACAAGCACTAAAGTAAGGAAGCTGTGCAGCCCCCTGCCCAGGACATTGCCACTGTGGTCTGGTGGTGGAGAGGTAATCTCGGTCGCACTGCTCATAATACTCAAGTGGGCCATAAGGGAATTTTCTCCAGCATATCCCTCAAAAATATGGGAGCCATGCCATTGCACCTTGCTGGTTTTCGCCCTTATCACCTCCCGTACTTCAGTGGCAATTGTCGCCAATTGCCCCGGTAGAAGCCGGGGCAATTAATGCAAATAGATAGCACTATCAGAGAGAAATGGCTACTACCACCCAAACTGAAGAAGAAAGAAAAAAAAAATAATAATAATAATTGGGTGGAAGATGTCTCGGGGGCCTTAGCATCAGAAACATGATGTGAATTGCCACTCTAGGCACCATCCTGTTGGCAGGTAAACTGCTTGCTGGGTCGAGTTACCATCGTCCAGCAATCACGTTACCGCACATCCCAAACACTTGAGGCAAAACATTTCTGCTCATCATTCAGTCACTCAGTCAAAATGCTCTAAATTGTTTACTCTGTACTTTTACAGTAATATGTAATGATAACCGCATATTTTCCTCTAGCTAGTCAAATTGTCTCGTTAGTTACTTAGGTGCTTGGCTATTCAAGAGTATGGGTAGTAGGTATGATTACCACACTCCCCACTATCATGAGGATAGAAATGCTCCCAGATTTTTAAACATACTGGAAGTTAGTCAAGTTACAAAGTTGTGAAGAAGTTATTAACACACTAAGTTATTATATGACTGGCCGTGTTATCATGAGTTTGACACAATACAAAGTGCCAAGTTCTTAAGCATATTGTTCTGGGTTGAATATTGCCTTGTGTTAAAAGCAGATTGGTCAGTGTTAAACATATCATTCAGTGTGCTTTACTACTGCTTGTATTCAAGTGACACTAAGTTTTTATCGCTGCCTTCGAGCAAAATTGTGTTAAAAGCAGATCGTTCAGTGTTAAACATATCATTGAGTAGAGTGTGTTTTACTATTGCTTGTATTCAAATGGCACTAAGTTTTTATCACTGCCTTCGAGCAAAATTGTGTTAAAAGCAGATTGTTCAGTGTTAAACATATTGTTTGTTATACTATGGCTTGTATTCAAATGGCATTAAGCTTTTATTGCTGCCTTCGAGCAGAATTAAACAGCAAGCAATGGCAATTATGAGTCCACAGTGCTTTCTTTCCAAAATGTTTAAATGTTCCCTGATATTAAGATGACCCTTTGTATACAATTGTGTTACGGGTTTTGAATCCCTAGCGACCTGAAAGGGAGAATAAATCAGTTTTCTCGGCAATCCACATTCGAGCCTGTCTTCTGTCGTGATCTGGAGCTAAATCTGTCTAGTTGTAAGATGTTGTGAGGTCCTTGAGAAATGTAAAGTATGGCAGGTAAGAGTCTGAATTGAGTTCAATATAACAATTGGAAAAGCTATATACGATGAAAATCGTACCTCATGTCGATATCATAAATCTCATTTGACAGCTGTCATGACTGTTTGCACAATCTTCAATCAGGTTAAATCTGTATTGCATACCGATACAGTATATTCCTTTTATTTATCTCCACAATATAATGTTATGGTAACAAATGTGCCTTTGTAAACAAAGACTGTATTGCTGAGTACTCTGCATTTATTCTGTAACTCCTTATAATTATACCATACGCAATTAAATACCTGCGGAAAATGTCTCCGTTCACAGATGGATCATTCAAAATTCTTTCCCTTATCACAAGGGTACAGCCTAACCTAATGTGCATGTATTGTTGACTAGTCGGCATATATTTTGGAACTCCTTCATGTATACCATATGCAAGCACTGTATGCCACTATCACTATGGCAACAACTCTTGGTTTTCTGTTCTGACCAATTTTGTATTTGACCCTGAACCGCTATTTCGTTAGTCGTAAGATGTTATTAGTTATTTGTTTTGTTAAAGGACAATGAGGGTCCAAGATAACGTGTTAGAGTTAAATATTTGTTTTCCTAATGAAATCAAAGTTAAATATTTCTTTTCCTAAAGAAATCAAACCCTCAAATCCAATATCTTCAAAGTTCTTCTTTCGAAAGCCAAACGAATACAAGCATATTTGGCTCTTATTTTCCTGTTTAAAACATGTTTTGAGTATTTATCTTACAAAATAACGGTTTATAGGTTTTGCTCATCTCATGTTTCTGAAAGTGATATCCATGTAAAGTAACATGCATATGTACATCTTTACACGCCTTGATTAAATACCATACTGAACATGATAGATTATAACACTATCTTATCCAGTAATCACGTAAACGATATAATTATTGCAGTGCTTCTATCGTAAAGCTTTATGCCTTTGTATACTTTTCATTTATTTAACGGGAGCTCCGTCAACGATTCTATGTCTCCATGACGACACAATCATGTTATATTACGTACTTTGAATTTCTCATCACAAATTATGTCTTGTCTTTTTCACCGCCGAGCTTATCTGTAAACTCTTTAACTTTCCTTTATCTTCCCTTCTTACTGCAGGTGCACCATTCCCTCTCAACATATTTAGTTCTGTCTTCTTCTTCCTACATGTAGTTTTCCTTCTACTTTTCATCCCTCTGCTACTTCTCGTACAGATTGCAACGTACCGGATGTTCACTTTCTGTGGATAATAGCTTCAGCCATATATCTCACTCCAAAACTTTACCTACGTTCAAACCGTTTGGCTAACGACCTTTCCTACACGTACATTTATGAATAGTCTCGCAACTGTCGTGAATTCCACTCCGTTACGTAATCACTTGCTTCACTGTACTGACTGTAGTATATACAATAATAGTTACGTTCACACGATGGGAGCTAAACTTTAAGTTTCGCTTGTAGTTTCAAAACTTTAAGTTAACTTGTAGTTATCTTGTAGTTTCAGCCCGTATGAACGGACTCGTGGTTTCGAAACTTTAAGTTTACTTGTATTTCTAGAACCACAAGCTAGCTTGTGGTTGTGGTTAAGGTCGAAACCACGAGCAGCGGGTGGTCCTCCGTCGGAGTTTCGCACCATGTGAACGGAATAAACTTTAAGTTTCGCAGGCTTGTGGTTTAGGATGACCTTGCTGTTCATGTTAAATTTCCGGATCATACCTTTCGCACACATTATGAAAACAGGATCTGTATGTGAACTGTACACACAATCTGTAGTATCTACTTCCTGGATCAACCACGACGATCGCTCGGCTTGTAGAAACAGCTCGTTGTTTCTGGCTCGTATGAACCCTCGTTGCGATTAGGGAGTCGTGGTTTCGTTAACTTAAAGTTTCGCTAACTTAAAGTTTCGAAACCACGAGTCCCGTATGAACGTAGCTAATAACGTGCTACTTAACAACTGGAACGAATGTTTATCAATCTGTTCTGATTGTTATGGACACACATTTCCTTTTCAGTCCGTCGAAGACTTAGATACAACTCATACGAGTCAATTAGATATTCCAGCTCTTGTTAGAAATCTTAACTTTGACCCATTTGATGCACAAATAGGAGATACGCAAATCGGAAACGTCAACATAGACCCGGACAAAAATCCATGTGCAACATCTAAATACTATCAAATCGAAGAATTTGCTCAAAAATACGCTGGCAGTGATGATTTTTTTTTTTTCTCCACCATGCACCTTAATGTACATAGCATTTTAAGAAATTTTGATCCCTTTGAAACTTTCCTCAACTTTTAAATTTTCCATTCGATATCATCGGCCTTTCCGAAACGTGGTTAAAGGACAATAACCCTCTAATAAACATGGAGGTTTACTCATTTATTTCAAAACATAGACAAGAAAAACGTGGTGGCGGAGTTGGAATGTATATCCGGAACCATCATAATTTGTTCGAAGAGATGACATTTGTATAGATGACGCGCTTTGTGACTGAATATTTGTAGAATTACATAATGAAGATGACAAGCACACCATAGTTGGGACAATTTACAAACCGCCCTCTATTGTTACTGATGCCAAAGATTAACTCCTAACCTGTTTATCAAGAGAAAATAAGAAACTTTACATAATGGGTAATTTTTAAATTGACCTCCTACAACACTATACAGTCGGGGACTAGCCTATAATTAGCGAGCGATTGTCCATTGAGTTGACCCCCTTTGACCTCACCAATTCTTGCATTTTCCCACGATTTACGTAAAGTTGTTTGCAAATGCAAGCTGAAAAATAATGTATTAAAAATCACTTTTTGTAAACATAAAGTTCGAAAAAGTATTTAATGTAGATGTATCTTTCACAACAATACTGCAAAATCAAAGCTCGACCAACGGAAAATATGAAATTTTAGCGATATTTCTTCGATTACAAACATAAAATTTTACCTGTTAAACTTCTCCTAAAATTCCTCATTTCGGCTAGTTTCGCAAGAAAATCACTGTCATGAATCATTTTATTGTACATTTTCCTACAATCGTATGGTATTTACTTGAGGTGAATATTCCGCATAGAGTTGTGTCAGAAAAAAAGGATCTCGGTGTCAGATCGCCGAGGCAGACATAACAGAAAAATATTACAACCACGTCCCATGCGTTGAAATCTGTGTAGGGCTGAGCTCTGTGCGCGAGTGCCCCGAGTGCTCCATGGGCCATGAGCATGGGCATTCTATGAATGAGCCGACTACGGCTGACTCATGAATATCGTATGTGCTCTAAATTGCTGCAAGATATCGTGTGAAAAAGACGTAGTATCTCTGCAAAGAAAGAAGTCGCATCAGCGAAACTTTGTCTAAATAAGAAATAAACACCCCCGAATAAGGAAATGAAGTTTCATGGATATTTATGCAGGGGTAGACTTGTGTCAGAAAAAAATAGACACGTAGTTTTTTGACGTTTTCATTTCAAAATGTTGCTATAACTCAACAAAACAGTCATCATATTTCAGGATTTTTGCAGACAATCATTTGTAACTACAAATTAGTTCATGTGGGAAGTTTCAGCTCATAAATCGCCAAAATAGAGGCGCAAATTAAAGTTCCTTGTTTTGCCATTGTGATGACCGCACGCACGCACGCACTGAGCTAGAAGTCCGTTGGTCATTCAAAACAAACCAGGGGTTAATGAGATGCAAATTGTACCGTAGCGCTAGGCCTGAATACACACTCATCTATGAAATTTTTAAATGTCCTCTACAGTAACTCATGCTATCCGTTAATCAATAAACCATCGCGTATTACAAAATCAATTGCAACACTTATCGATAACATCATAACCAATCAAATCGAACCAACCGACTCGGGGTTATTCTTTTGTAATGTCTCTGACCACCTACCAGTATTTCAGGTATCTAAAATTAAATCATCTAATACAAGAATGAAAAAAAAAATCAAGATAGTTTCTACCGTGTTGTAAACCAAGAAAACATCGAGAACTTTAATAAAGATATCCAAGACATAGATTGGAGTGACGTCATAATGAATGAGGATCCTAATTTAGCATATAACACATTCTCAACAAAAATACGTAAATTGTATGATTTAAATTTTCCCCTAATACAAAAGAGAAACATAGACAAAAAAAAAGACAATGTTGTATGACAAACGGTTTATTACAATCAATAAAACATAAAAACAAGCTATACAAGTGGTACTTTAAAAACCCGACTCATCAAAACGAGTCGCAATTTAAACAATATGGAAATAAATTTACGACACTCCTCAGTTAGACAAAGGTCAGATATTTCTCAGACAAACTCATGCGTAATAAATCTTAAACGTACAAGGGATACCATAAACAACCTTATAAAAAAAGAAAGTTCATGAATGCCCAGAGATTGCCTTCAGTATTAATGATAAAATTGTGACTGATCATTTATCCATTAGTAACTCATTTAACGATTTCTTCACAAACATTGGATCGACTCTTGCTAATAAAATACCACAGAGTAATACTGACTTTCGGACATACATGAACATTCCGCCTGATGATTCTCTATTTTTCCTACAGATGAAAATGAAATAAGTAAGCTCGTTTGAAAATAATAAATCTGCAGATTTAGACAAATTCAGTCCCAGGGTAATTAAAAGTGCGATTCAGTATATATCTAAACCGCTGTGTCATATTTTCAATTTATCACTTAATAAAGGGATATTTCCAGACCAACTAAAAATCCCTAGAGTCACACCTATATTTAAGACTGGGACAAAAGACGGCTTACTAACTATAGGCCAATATCTGTTCTATCAGTTTTTTCTAAAATTCTCGAACGCATTGTATACACCAGGACTTACGAATTTCTTGTTAAACACGACATTATTTACAAAAACCAATTTGGATTCCGCCAATGGCTAACAAATGATATAATTGACTCATTTGAAGAAAAAAAAAATCAATATTCAGTTGGAATCTTTATAGACTTATCGAAAGCCTTCGGTACCATTAATCACTCAATTCTGCTAAAAAAAAACTTTATATGTGTGGCATCCGTGGCATAGCACAGGACTGGTGTGACAGTTATCTTAGAAATCGCCTCCAGTGCACTAAATTTGACTCGGTCGTGTCAAACATGAGTAATATCACATGTGGTGTACCTCAAGGGTCGTTGCTTGGTCCATTACTTTTTATTCTTGATATAAACGACATCTTCAAATCGACAGCAACATTAACTTTTGTTCTTTATGCCGACGACACGAATATTTTATGTAGCGGATCAAATCTTACCTCACTGTGCAGCAATGTTAATCAACAACTAAGCCTTGTATGCGACTGGTTTAATAGTTTTTAAAGAGTCAACGATTTAAAATGACTTATTCATCAACTGACAAAATGTAGGTCGAATGGGCTTATTTTGAGGGGGCTTTGATATGGCCCGCCGATAAAGGTAACCCGGCCGCGTTGTTTACAAATTGTAATACATTCTCATTGTTGATGTACGCGCAGAGATACTACGCGCATGTTAAGGCGCGGAATTATTATTTGGTTACCAAAGTAAAGAAGCTTTCATTGTAGTCGTGGCTTCTGTAACTGATGGACGGAAATTAAAATTAGTGCGGAATAAAAACCCGCCACCACCCCATTCTCTCCACCATTTATTTATATAATTTCAGATAGTGGCAGTATGGCATGACAATGGTCATGATAGTTAACGATGAGGTTCAGTTCTGGTCAGACGATTACATTGTGATAGAAAAGGTTCAAAGCACTTGGGAAAGGTTGATCATGTTTACATAAGAATGGGTAGACTGAGATTTGTTTTGGATCGATCATCTAAAAGATAAAAAATTAGCCCAAATTTGCTGGAAAGCTCGTGCACTGCACGCATATATGGCATGAATGTTCGGTAAGAACACTTCAGCTATTTCTCGTCATACTTCGAATATGAGAGTAATTGAAGAACAATGCTTTTCAGCGGTAATTTCTGGTATGATTGTCTTCCAAACTGACATTGAAGAAATAGGAAACTTCACAAATTATTATTTTTGTTTTCACCTATCTCGGACCTCAATCTTCTCTAAGATAATGGATTTTTGTTGTTCGAGACTATCGATGTAATTGATGACAGTTCAATCACTTTTTGAGGCTCTTCAGTGCATTGAATGGATGATTTGACATTACAAGTAATGAAACCGATTTCAGTGTTTATAGGTTTATAAAGAAGAATAGGTTTGTATGCTTGTGGATGTGTATGTATATATTATGTATATTTATATATAAATATGTTTATGCATGGGTATAAGCGTTTCTGTAAGTATATATGCATTCAGTGGATATGATATGCATATGTTTATCATTGGTTTTTGTTGGAAAGGGCTCATGGGTTAGGTACCAATCCAGATTCGGAAGCATTTAGGCTTGGTTGCACAGATTTCTGCATAAAAACAGATTGCACGTCGTGCACGCAGAAAATGTGGGCCGTAGGGGAATTTTCCAACTAAACAATTTTAACAGTTGGTTTTTTCGCCCCTACTCGGGTTTGGATGGATGGTACATTTTGAGCAATGACATATAATAGCGAAACTGTCTTGTGACGATATTTTATAGCATCAGTTAATGTAATTACAAGACGAATTATATATACTAAGCTATATATTCTCGTTTGGTGGTAATTTGGCAATTATGCCGCCTAAACACGTATGTTAAGTGAGTAAATTACGCTGTTATATGTAAAATTGTATTTTCGGCTCCACTCGATTTCACATGCGGGGGGCTGTCATGTACTACTTTAGAATATTGTATACGGTGCCACTTTAAAATTTAATCTTAGGCTTCACACGATCTTACATGCGTGGAGGCCTGAAGGCCTATATCTAAGGTTAGGCCTCACCCGATCTTACATGCGGGGAGGCTGGGATCTGTAATCCACCGATATTTAATATTTTCAAGCTGATCTGGGATTCCTGTCCGGCTAGCAGGGTACTAGTGGCAAGGCAGCTGGGAATGTTAACGTTAGGGCAGGAAGGGGGCCTTCTAGTCGGAGGGCCTTCTAGTCGGGGGTCTAACCCCTTTCCGGGAAGCTCTCACGAGGTTATCAGCTGGAAACATGTATGAATTTGTATTCCGTGTTCATTGTGATTTAATAGGCCTATTCATTAGTGTGTTGTGATTATATATCCAAAGAAATTGTGTTGTGACACCGAAATGCATTGTGAATTAAGCGTCCATCACAAATAAAGCCACGACAAATCGCAAATGTTGTTATGTGTTATTTTGTCAGATGAGAATAAGGCTAATAGATTGTCTGTCAATCTAAAAAAAAAAGTAACTACATGGTCTTTCACAACAATAGAAACATTGATTTAGACAACATTTCCATATATCTCGACAACGTACTACTATCTAGAGTTGAAATCACAAAATTTCTAGGTGTGCACATCGACAGTTCTTTGTCTTGGAAAAAACACATTCTTGAAACAGAAAACAAAGTCTCTAAAAACATTGGCATCATTTCTATACTGCGGCACATTTTACCAAACAACATCCTCCGTATGCTTTACAATTTTCTTATTCTACCATATCTATCATACTGCAACCTGGCCTGGGGGAACTCTACAACCTCCAAATTGCACAAACTAATCACTCTACAATAGAAAATAATTCCTATAACTACATGTACTGCTCCCCTGTGTCACGTCGACCATTTGTTCAAACAATTTAACATACTAAAATTTACCGATATAAATAAACATCAACAAAGCATTTTTTATGTACAGATGTACAAACAATTTATGCCCTGACGAATTTTGTAACCTCTTTCAATTAAATTCTACTATTCATAAATACGAAACCAGACAAGCAAATCACATCCATCTACCCAAGCAAAGAACCCTATTATTCCGACATAATATCCGGTACTTAGGACCCAAGCTGTGGAACGTTATCCCCGACACAATAAAATACTCCGGATCTCTCGCTAGCTTCTCAAGAAGAATGAAAAAATATTTCACTTCATCTTACAAATAATATGGTTTAAGATACTTCCCTACCCTCCATTGTATCTATTCTCTCCTTTTCTTCTCTCTGCCTCTTCGTGAATATTTCTCTTTTCCGTACTCCTCTCATATTGCACCTCCATTCCCCCCCCCCCTCTTTTTCCTCTTTCCCCCTCTTTTTCTTTTCTTTTTTTTTCCTCCCCTCTTTTTTCCCTCCAATCAAGCTCAGCGGTCTCTTTCTTTTTTTTGTATGTAGTTATTTTCTTTTTATATATTTATTATGTAATAATGTATTATGTACTAAGGGCACATTCGCCCCAAGCTTTTGCTTTTAGAGGTGTGTCCTCCAACTGTGTATGTACCACATTAATGTATATTTTGTCATATTTTTTGTTAAAAATATATGTACATTATATTCGCTCATTCACAAAAAGCTTGTCAGTTCGTCAGCCCCCCCCCCCCCCCCCCCGAGTTCCCGAAAGGGGCCTCAAAGTCGGGTCGATTTCAACCCATCTAACATATCCGCCAAACTTTGTCAGAATTAAGGTGTGTATACATTACCAAAACACCAAAACTGACAAAATTTTCGGTCGGGATGGGTTATCAGACCGCCCCTAAAAATTGAGGCAAAATTTTCTCCTTAAGGCCCATGGACCAAATTTTGTCAGAAGGAAGAGTTATGGGTGTACATTACAAAAATATATGAACTTACAAAAATTTCCATCAGGAAGGGGGTGTAACACGCCCCTGAAAAAACACCAAAGTGCCCCTAAACCCAGCTTTGCTGCCCAAAATGCTCATTCAAAAGTGTCATTCTATCGTCTTTTCTTCCTTTAGATTTCATATGTTTTTCTTTGTTTTTATCATTCTATCATTTTCTCTTTCTATCTTTCCTTGTTTTATTTTGTTTTTCTTTGTTTTTATCATTCTATCATTTTCTCTTTCTTCTTTCTACAAATAGAGTTGGACGTAGGCCTACACCGGGTCCGCTTGCTATTCATAAAGACCGCTATTCATAGAAAACCGCTATTAGTCACGCGTTATGGATAGCGGTCCTTATGAATAAGTGGTCCTTATGAATAGCGGTCCTTATGACTAGCGAGGTAACCCCGCCTACACGTCTTCGTAGCGGTAGGATAGTGAAACAGCCGCTTTATTTAGCTGGTAAATAGATTGTATTATACATCATATTATATTACTGTCACTATCTATGTATACATTGTATTTACAAGTTGGTTACATTGTTCATGTTTGTACTCTCATATACTCTATTATCGCTTGTCTCTTTGTGTCATTATCTATGTATAATGTACATGAATTGTATTCACAAGTCTTTTATACATTGTTATTTATACTTCATGTTTGTTTGTACTCTCATACCCCGAGAGGGGATCGAAAGAGTCAATAAAATTCTACAAATTCTATCTTTCATTATGTTTTTTAACTTTGTTGTCATCATTCTATCGTCTTTTCTTTCTTTACATTTCTTATGTTTTTCTTTGTTTATCATTCTATCATTTTCTCTATCTTTCATTATGTTTTTAAGATTTGTTTTTATCATTCTATCGTCTTTTATTTCTTTACATATCGTACTTTTGTTTGTTTTTTATGTTTTTCTTTGTTTTCGTCATTCTATCGTCTTTTCTTTCTTTATTTTCATATGTTTTTCTTTGTTTTTATCATTCTATCCTTTACCCTATCTATCTTTGTTTTCTTTGTTTTTCTTTGTTTTTATTATTCTGTTGTTTTCTCTTTCTATCTTTCCTTGCTTTATTTTGTTTTTTCTTTGTTTTTATCATTCTATCATTTTCCCTTTCTATCTTTTCTTTCTTTTCATAATTCTATAATTTCCTCTTTCTAGCTTTCCTTATGTTTTCTTTCTATCGTCTTCTCTTTCTTTAAATTTCTTATTTTTTCTTTGTTTTTATCATTCTATCCATTCCTCTTTCTATCTTTTCTTATGTTTCTTTCTTTTCATCATTCTATCATGCAGCGATGGCCTGCACTTATAGGAAAATCAAGGAAAATCACGCATTGATTTCCCGTGAACACACACACTCACTTCCGGTTGAAATTTGGGATCGCTTTCGCTTTCTATAAAATGACTTTCAGTTGCATATAATTAAAGAATGGTCATGGTTTCAATATCAGTACACTAAAATCAACCAATATGATAAAGTAACCATGGATTGAAAATATACATTTTTCATTTAAAAAGAAAGATAATTCATGGCACATAAACATTTAAAATTATTTATCGGTGTTTTCTGTAGTACAGTGGTATCGGTTAAATGTGATTTAGATTTCAGGTTTTAAAAACATTCATTTCATTGGTATGCACAATCAAATGATAGTGAATGTTCGCCATTCATTACATTGTAGAAGGAGGTTGTTTTCCTAAGATAATGATAGTAATAATAAGGATATTGTTTTATAATGACCGGTTTGAATTTAATGAAAATGTATACATTATTTCACATTTCCATGTCGGGGAAAAATATTTTTGCTTCACTATATTTTTGTTGTTTAATGCAGCGACCTCTTCCTTTTTAACATGAGGAAGGGTATTTTAGCATATAATTCCTGTCATACCCATATGAAACTTGCTACCATTAACGTAACTATACCGTATATCTATATGCATTAAAAGTGGCACTGCAATCAGTAAAGCTTACACACTAGAAGCAAACCATGTAAAGTGCATGGTAATATATGCTCTATGGTGTAGTCTGCACAATATAGCCTACAGGGAAAAATCTTCATAGAAAGTAAATAGTTTATAATGACATAAAGATGGGTTCGTATTAATCGACTCCCACATCTGGCCATCAACTATGATAATTACATTACGAATACAAGTATTAATAATCATATGCTGATATCATTGAATGCACTTGAATAGCACTTGAAAGAATTCCATACCTTCATAACCATTCGATTTGATTGATGTCGAAATTTGTATTGAGAGTGAAATTAAAAATTAAAAAAAAGAAAGGTTTTCCTTCACTTCTTTTCCTTTCATAATGACAAAAGATATAAATCAGAGGTTATTTGAAATCTGAAATTTAAAATCTATTTGAAATGTTATGTTATTTTATGTTTATTTGAGAAATAAATTATCAATTGTTATTATTATTATTATTATTTATTCGACCATTCATAAAAATAAGCACAGGTACAATACATCAAGGCAAGAGACAAGTACATAATAAGAATGCGGAAGATCATGTAAAAGGACATGTAAAAGGACTGGGAACACCAAGTGGGTCAAGGTGCACAAAAGTGAAGTACAACACTGTTGCCCGGAGGCATGAGCCCCCACACTTGCTGCTCCCATTATATAATAAAATTTCTATACATATAATATTGCACAGAATGAAACAAATTTTCTCAGTAAGAACCAAATGAATTAAGATTAGATATCAAAAGTTGATTCAAAAAAGGCTATGCAAAACAGACTGTAATCATTGGGAATATTGTATGTGAGTGGTATGAGGTAAACTTGGCAGTTCAATTATAAATTAATGTTTGAGTCTAATAGAAGTATAACTGGGCAATATAGGTATCATTCTAATCAAGAAAAAAAATAATAAATAAATGTATACATATAAAAATAGAATATTACAAATTAATGTTTGAGTCTAATAGAAGTATAACTGGGCAATATATGTATCATTCTAACCAAGAAAAAATAAATAAATAAATGTATACATATATATAAGGGCATGCAAAGTTAGCTCAAAATGAATAAATAAACAAATAGGAATTCAGGCGAAACTGCCTATTATTATGGCCAATATGAACATAAATGATATAGTCTGACAATATTGCAAACTATAATGTGCATATATGTTACTGCTGCAAAGTAAATCTGAAAGGTATAGAACAAAAATGGAAGATCATCTCAATATAGCCTAGAGTAAGGAAAATCAACACGCTAGGGCATAACCAAATAAGAATTAACAAATTAAAGTCTAATAGAAAAGTCCATAATAAATAATTTAAATATGTACATGTATGCATATGTAGAAATAACTCTCAGTGAACAAGCTGTCAGTTAGCAAGAAAGGGAGAGAGAAAAAAAAAGAGGGAGAAAGAAATCAAGCTAAGAAAGAAAAAGAAAGAGAGAGAGAGAGAGAAGGGGGAGAGGGAAAAATAGAAGGAGAGGGAAAAATAG
>CM046835.1:45314163-45370471 GCA_025618425.1 Heliocidaris tuberculata
TGAGAGAAAAGGGGAAACCATTAATAGTTTACCTTTTCAGTCTGCGTACTGTAAATATGCAGTGCCAACTACTTTTGATTAATTGCATGATATGAATATTGATATTATTTTTGAGTTAACTCTGTATATAGCCTCAGTTTCGCATGGTCTTGAACAATTACGTTGTCATGCCCTAATTTTTTTGACAATTCTCTATATTGTACGTTATATTAGGCATTGCGTCATTATAATCCTGTCCTATATTATAGACTGATGTTTACGTGAAAAGCACGTCTACTAGAAGCTTTTCTAAAAGCTTGCTAATATCAAAAATAAAATGCCATACAGCTGAAATCAACATTCTTTAAAGAAATGCTTGATGTGATGTTGTGCCTGAATGCTCTTTTAAGATTTGATGACCATTAAACTGGGCATGCTGGGGAATTGATATCTACTGTTTTGTGCTAATTACTGGATTGACACAGGGGAGGAGGCTATACAGCCCCTAGGCCTATAACAAATATCCTTACCAATATACTAGCGGTGCCCATGGTTGTGTGAGGGAATATGTGGGGGTGTGCGTGAGGGTGCGTGTTTTGCGTGTGTGCATGTGCATGATGCTGTCACCAGGGTCTTTGACAACACGTTTAAATCTAGCAATATCTCATAGTAATCCACCGTTTATAACAAGAATTTACATGAAAGTCAATATCTTTCTAAAGGACTTTTAATTGCATATCATGAAAGAATAATCAATGATGATGTCAATATCAATATGCAATAAAATCAAACAAAATAATAAAGTATAACCATGGATTGAAAACATATATTTTTCATTTAAAAAGAAAGATTATTCATGGCGCATAAACATTTAAAGTTACCTATCTGTGTTTTCGGTTGTACAGTTGTATCTGTTAAATGTAATTCAGATTTTAAAAACATTCATTTCATTGGTGTGCATATTTAAATGCTAGTGAATGTTCGCCATTCAATACATTTTAGAAGGAGGTGGTTTCCCTAAGATATGGTAGTAATAATAAGGATGTTTTATAATGACCGGTTTGAAGTTAATGAAAATTGATACATAATCATATTTCCATGGCGTGAGATGATATTTTTCTTCACAATATTTTTGTTGTTTTATGCAGCGACTACATCCTTTTGTACATGAGGAAGGGTATTTTAGAATATGCATAAGTCCTGGGGGTGTTTCATAAAGCTGTTCGTAAAGTTACGAACGACTTTACGAATGACTTGAATATAACAAGCCAAATGTGATTCCCAATCATTTTCTAATCGCATCCGCTGAAGTTGAAATATGCAGACATAGATTAACATTCTTATTCTTAATAAGCATTTTTAATGCAAAGTATATTTTTTGCCACGATCTAACTGAGATTATTGGAAATACAGTCATACTTCGTTAAAACTTCAGGAAAAGCTTTGGGCATTTCATTTGGCACTTCAAGTTCAAGTCGTTCGTAAAGTCATGCGTAATTTTACGAACAGCTTTATGAAACTCCCCCCCCCCCCTCCCTCCCCCTGTTATACCAATCAGGAACTTGCTACCATTAACGTTATTATACCGTATATCTATTATGCATTACAAGTGGCATTGCAATCAGTAAAGCTTATACACTACAAGCCATGTGAAGTGCATTGTAAATTATTCTTCATGGTGTAGTCTGCACAATATAGCCTACAGGGAAAAATCTTCATAGAAACTAAATAGTTTATAATGACATAAAGATGGGTTCGTATTCTTTGACTCCCACATTGGGCAATCAGGTATGATAACTGAATTCACAAATGAAGAAAGGAGTATCAATAATCATATGTTGCTATCACTGAATGCACTCGAATAGCCTTGAAAGAATTCTACACCTTCATAGCTATTCGATTTGACTGATAGCAAAAAATGTATTGAGAGTGAAATAAAAAACATTTTAAAGGTTTTCATTTTTTTTCTTCTTTTCCCTTCATAATGACAAAAGATATAAATCAAAGATTGACTGAAGTCCGTTTCCTTACAGTACGAGGTAATATTAGATGAGATATACCCGTATAAAAACCGCTACATAATCATTACCAAATTGATTTGCTCATTAAAATAACTTTTAAAAAGGATGCTTTTATGTTTGGCAATGTGGAAATCTTGTCCAGTCTCATTCGATTATGCCCTTAAGTTTTCAGGTCATTTAAAAATTACTGTATTAACGTTACACGAAATGCGTTAATAAAATGTAAGGAATTCAGGCACGCATGCATGGATTAAAACCGTTTTTTAAGGGGGGCATATTCTAATATCTGAATGAATTGTACCTCCTTCAGGTTGCAATGTACTAATCAAGATTTGGAAATATGGAATCTTGTTGTCCAATTCTGATAATAATATTATATTGTAAAGTATAACTCGAAGACAGATAAAAATATATGATATAACCACTAGCGTAGCTTGGGGGACAGGGGGACAGACTGCCCCCCCCCCCTGACAAATCCCCCCCCCCCATTTTTTTTATTCATTTTTTTTTTTTGAGAATTATGGAGGAAAACTGAACCCCGTAAAATCTGAGGACCCCCCACCCCCACCCCCACCCCCACTAAGCGAGTTTTAGAGGGCTGGCGAGAAGAAAAAAATACGGGTCTCCCTCCAAGCAGAATTTGACAATTGACAAATTTTGCCCCCTTGTAAAAAATCCTGGCTATGCCACTGGATATAACATATTGTGTCAAAACCTGGTGCCTTTGCAAAAACAGACCGGTTGAAATGTAATTACGACGGATACAGATAAGAAATTGGTGAAGGGTAGCAGAGTAAGTTATTGATTATCCATTTAATTTTAGAAATATCTGAATGAGCTGTACCTTCTGTAGGTTGCAATGTATTCATCAGGAAGTGGCAATGTGGAATATTATTGTCCCAGTCAATTTTCCGATCATCATATGTTTTGCATTCGATCGTATTACTCCCGTTGATTACGTAACCAGGTTGACATGTTAAGGCGAGTCTGGAGCCTAGATAGGTGCTGTTTGATGACCACCAACCGTGGGCAACATCTCCAGGGTGTTCACAGAACCCAGTAGTAACTAAGATTCAAAGAAAGGTGAAATAGGATTTATGTTGCTGCGTTCTACTAGTAGTCCTATCTATTTGGGGGATAATTTTATGATAGAAAATGCAATTTGCATATGCTTTAAATAATGTGGTATATGTTAAGGTTTACGATCATACCATTGTAGTGATATGCCCATTTGAGCTCCTCCTGATTCAAAACACATTGGTGTTCATCTGGAGGAAAGTCTTCGAGTCTGAAGTGGGTAGCATTTAGACAATAACATCCGTCCAATCGGATTGCTGCTAGCTCATATTTCTCCGTAAAACAGAGGGACATACAATCGGGAACTTCGTCCAAAGTAGAACTACTGTGTGCTGACTGGTCGTCTGGTAGCGGAATGCATCCGATGTAGCCATGATCTGAGGGAAAATCATTTAGTTTATCGAGAAAATTAAATTGTGTTCCATTTTTCTGAAAGCTTGGAGTGCACATTTATCGAAAAATATAGATGTTGTTCTTAAGTACAATAATAATAACAATAATAATAATAATAATAATAATAATAATACATGTAACTTATATAGCGCCAAATCCACTCTGTGGAGTGCTCAAGGCGCATGTAGAAATTAATTAAGAATTAAACAGAAATGTTTTTACATGGTTTTTCAAAGAATCAGAAGTTATAAACTTTTTGATGTCTTCAGGAAGGCTATTCCATAATTTAGCATAAATTTAGCATAAATGCTAAACAGAACTCACTTGAACTTTATCATGTTCATAGTATTTTGTTAAACAAATATGACATTTGATCTTTTAGAATTCAATTCATAATTGTTTATAGTTCATGGTTGTGTTACTGTTAATTATTTCATTTAACGCGTAGCAATTGAAAATACGACGTCCACTTACTGTGACAGTGAAGTTTCGTACTACTGACGTTCAGTCTCCTCTCTGTGCTTGTTAGGCAATCTTGGAAGAGGAATTGCTCTGTTTAGAAGTAACCAAAGATGTGACGAATCTTTAAAGGCTTTAATACGAATTCTTCAAGTAAATTGCTACAAAAATAATAATATTTATGTATTTATATACCGCGTTTTCCATATACATGTTCAAATGCGCTTTACATTATTGTTGTTAACGTAATAAGTGAGTTTTGAGAAGCTTTTGAAACCATTGGGAGATTGCTGGTTTCCGAAAATTTGAGGTAGTCGATTTTACAGTTTGGGAACAGCAGATGAAAATGCTTTGTCGTGTGTGCAGCGTATGGAATTTCGAATACTGTGTTGAAGCCAGTAGTCATTATACCTGGCACGCAATACGTTGAAACCGTTGGTATGGTAATGAAAATGTGAGATAGATTAATGTGTTCGAAATTTTCCTAATAAAACAAATCTTGCGTGGCCCGTAAATGAACCCATTATTTCGCATTAGGTGTATTCATCCTATGATTGGGGCTTTGACACAGTAGTTATGTGCACTTCAAAACAAGACTGATAATCTCACTGTTTGTACAAGTTGTCATTGTGCAAATGGAATTCCCCTCCACTCCATCTCCATCACTGCTGAAACGATACACTCCAGGATATCCTATTTGTCTGCAAGCGAGATCTGCTGCTTCTCTGTTCCAGCTCTCCTTGCAGACGGGTAGCCATTCGTTTGGTCTGTCCGGACGAGACACCTCAAAGATGCCTTCGTTCGCAGATTTACCATTTGATAATCTTATATACTTCAGCCGCTCTTCATGTTACAGGATTAGAAAACAAATGGGATTTTCGAGGATCAGAAAAGTAGCATTTTTAGCGCTTAAAAATTATACTTCACCTTAGATCAGAGGTAAATCCTGACCAATATCATATTATGCTCGGGAGAGTAATAGACCAGGCTCTGGGCAACAAATAAAATACATTTTCTGTTATCAACACACGCTATTTTTAATAAAAACAGGAGTGCAATTATAACGTATTGTGACCTCTACCTGAGAAAAGCGATCGAGGGGGAAAAAAATGATGATGTTATATCCTTTGCATATGGAAGAACTAATACATTTTACTTTACATTGTGGCGCTGATCCATGCAACAACCGGGTATCCAGGATTTCAATTTAGGGGGCTGCTGTGGGTGCAGGGAAAGCTCTGACGTTTTATAGCAAATTTGAGAGAAAGATAACGGCTCGTAGCACCTTTTTTTAGGCGGAAAATTAGTTCGACGCCCTGGTTGCTTTTCAGTAATTTGGACACAATACTGCACTGTAGGTAACAAGGATGGGTGCAGGGAGGGGCAGATTCCCTTTTAACGTTTAACAGCAAATTTTGAGAGAAAGATAACGGCTCGTGGCGCCTTTTTAGGCTTTTTCTCGCACTTCCCCCGTTTTTTCGCTCTCACTTTTTTTTTTCTTTCTTTTTTTAGTTGCCGTTTGGGGGCGACCGCCCTCTTGCTACGCACCTCCCATACAAGACATTCGTGTATAATTTGTGATGACTGAAAGTTACTCGTCATTCAAACATGACCAAAATATTTTCTATGCTTTAACCAGAATTTGGGGGCGCAAATTTTTATGAAATCTAGAATAAACAAAGGCTAGGGAGCAAAGCGATCGAGCGTTAGGATAAAAGTACTTTCTAAGTTTCCAAAATGTATTTTCGATTTTACCGAAAATACTTTCGATAGATTTTACCCTGCTATTGGGGAGTGCAATCAAAGGAAAACTCCGAAAGGGACATGGGCGAGTCAGCAAAGCGATCGAGCGTTAGAAAAACTTGTATTTTCAGCTCTTGGCATGTTCATTCAATTTTACCTTATATTGGGGCGATGCCCCACCAAATGAAATACTGAAGAAACATATACAATTCCTTTGTGTTAAGGTACTTTATCCCTTTTGCAGACTGACACAATATTTCGGTAAACTTTGCGCAGGTTTAGTAAACATCCTGTGGATACTGCCTATGAAATTTCAAGGTCACAAGTTTTATAACTCCTTTGTAAGAAATTAAAATCGTGCTTTTGTGGCAGAGGGAGCTATCTAGAAATCAACACAAGTACATGTAGTAGTAACGGATAAAAAAAGTTACCAAATTGTTATTACAAACTTAAATGCAAATAATAATCCTTTTCACATCCGCACAAATTTAATTTCCAATTATAATTTCTTTTGTAATTTACCGCATACTCCCACAACTCCAGAATTTATTGCTACAAAAGGGATGAAGTATCTTTAAAAGGAGAATTAATATCTGCTTGATCTGCTTGATAAAAGTTGAAAACACGGAAAAAAGACATCAAAGAGTAACATGTTTTGAATTGGATTTCAACTTCAGGCATAATGGTATAATGGTTTCCTATCCTAACACCTGCCTAAGGTACATTATATAAACACATGAGGTCAATTATGATATTCTTTTACACTTTTTTCAACTTATAATTGCGATTCAAAGTTATCTATTAATAAGGTAATTTAAGAATAGTCATCACAGTGACAACGGGTAATAGATATCAAATAAACAAAACACATTTATTTAAACATCTCGTTGACTTTCTGAATAAAAAACCCTGCATGTAGGAGCTATTATCAGCGTCTTATCCAGGATTTTTTTCAGTTGGATTGCCGGGGTCACCGCTTTTTTCGGGGGGGGGGTGGTACTAGAAATATTTTTTTGTGGTGGAGCGTTGAATTACACAATTATGTGTTATTCTGCGAGAGGGCGTACCGACCAAGCTATTTTTTTTTTTTAAATACATATTGAAAAATGGAATTTTGTATTCTAATGCATTACAGTGCTGGTGTCGTGTTATTGGACATTAATATTTCTGTACTTTATTTCTTCAAAACATTTCATGGGGGAGCAGCTTGAAGCAACATAATTGGGGACGTGCTACCCCCCCCCCCCCACACACACACACACACACCCATGCCTAGACTGCTCTTTATAATGCAGAAGCACTTGGAAAAGTGTAGGAGACAAAGGATTTGCGGTCTTGCTATTGTATGACTAAAAGGCGTTATGTATTTCAACGTAATCGTTACTTGGTCTTAACCTATAGCATAAATGAATAATACTCAAATACACTAATCAAAACAACGTTTGTAAAGTGTGAAGGTGCATGACTGGACGTAGACATATTTGTATTTATTTATTCATTTATTTATTTATTTATTTACTTATTTATTTATTCATGCATGTTCATAACGTTATAATATGATACAACAGATACAAAATAGAGTACACAGAGCCAGAGTATACATACTGAACACACGAAGGTGCTACAGCATAAGCTTATAAAGCTTGAGTAGTTGTAACACCTAGGCATAGGCCTACATTAATCATATCTCATGGATTATTTCTTTGAGTTAAAGAGACAGAAGTTCACTTACACTGTGTACAAAGGGAAAGCAGAAGCAGACAAGAGGAATCAGAAAGGTGAAGGGGTGCCCTAATGTTGACCAATAATATATCAAGTCTTTGATAAGAATCATAGACAAATAAAGTACAATACATAAAATATCGATAACAATGTAAACATAAATAAAAACCTCCTTTGAGTTATGTACGTTAGAATTCATGCATCTTTAATTCGCTCTACGGCAATTTTAAAGGAATGTGGGGTTTTACAAATTACGGATATTTTGCGGAAGAGAATTCCAAACATCTGGGGCCCGTTGCACAAAATTGTGTTTAATCGCAACTCATAAAAATCACACGCAAGTCCTAAACGCGCACTTCTGATTGGCTGAAAATAAAGTTGCGTTTGATTTTCTTGAGTTGGGTTCAAACGCAAGTTTTGTGCAGGACCGCTATATGTTTGATTAATTTATTTGCTAACGCGGAGCGTATATATTTTGATGCCTCCCTTGTGGGATAGGAGTGAATGGTGCTGTTAGGCTGAAACATAGAAGAAAATGAGTCAGGCAAAAGTTTCGCCAATGGAGTTCTGATAACTCCTTGGTTTGGCATTAAAACGAAACATGAATAAGGCGTTTTGCAGGTAATTTATATCATCGATCTTCAAGCACTTCCATTTAACAAATAAATGATTTGTGTGGTCTCGGGGACCAGACCCATTACATATGCGAATGGCTTTCTTTTGCAGGAGAAAGAAAGATATTGTTAGTTGATACCTTGGATGTAGCCCAAAGTACATTACAATATGAAATGTATGGTAGTATAAGAGTATTGTATAATATCAATAGAATTCTATCAATAACAAAACATTTGACCCTGTACAATCAAGGAGGTACTAGGCAAACTTGCCTAGTACCTCCCTAGTACAATACACATATATTTTGAGAAATTGGGGTAACAATGTGAGCCACATGGTCACTCCAGTCAAGCTTCTGATTGATATACACACCAAGGAACTTTCTAAATGTCTTTCTATCTCTATACCAGCCACCTTTAATATTCAATCGTTTGTTGCCAGTTTCCTTCCCTGAAGATGAATAAAATTGGTTTTCCCTATATTTAGAGAGAGCAGGTTACTCTAGAACCATAATGTCAGCTTTGGAAGTTCTGAGTTCAGTTGGTGTTATTTGTTTTTCAGATATGAGGAAAAGAAAAATAGAAAAATTAGATTAGTGTATTCAATTTTGCTTATTGATTCTTTCTAGCGAACCAAGAGAACAATTATTAGCATTATAAAGACAGATTTAGCAATGCTGTATTACCTGTTGCATTATAGCGATGTAACTTGAGAAAAAATCCTCGGTCGTCCACTCTACCGTTCGTTGTAAACACGAGCGTCAATAATGAACCTCTCGAGATATAGGATGGAAAGTCCTTTTCACGTCCTGAATATGTCCGATTCATAGATAGGAAACCGGCATCTCTGATCTCCAGTGTGTCATAGAGCTTTTCTGTACTGAACTTTTTAAACACGATGGCGATTCCCATACCTTGTGGTGCGGTGATTTCCCATTCAACGTGCAGATTTTTACTGTAATGTCCAGGATAGCCTGGAGATGTAAGGTTTTCAGTGGCACTGCAGTCCAATGAGACATTGTGCTCTGTCAGGTTGAAAGACACCATCAGCTGTTATTTTCCATTGTCATAGGACCATCAAAATTACGACGACATATATATTCTTCTTATTTTAAATAATTATAACATTACTTTACACATGTAAAGTGTATACAGCTTGATTATGAACTGGAAGACCAGAGATAAAGAAAGAGGAAGCCAGATCAAATGAGCGTCCGGAATATTATGTACTTTATTTTGTATATCACTGACAATGAACAAGAAAAAAGTTGTTGTTTTTTGGTGTGAGACTGATTATGAGTTACTGGCATCAATTTATTGATATTAATTATTTTATCAAACTATATTAATTTATCTATATCATAAAATCCAGATTTTGATGATAATCCATTTTAAAATCCTTCATTGTTAACTGAATCATAAAAATGTTTTGAAAATCTGAAAAAAAAATCTGAAGGACCGGTGTTTAAAACGAATGTTTAATAATTTTCAGTAGGAACAGAGAATATATTTCTGGTTGATTGGGACACTATTATATCTTGAGGATTTCACAATGTAAAAATAAAGTAAAATACAAGTACGTGAATGCATAGGCCCATTATCTTACTCAGTGCATCATTTTTTTTTTAAACAGTTCGCCGACATTGCATTGCATTTTCTTTCATGAATATGTGCATGATATCTATAACATAATATCTACCTTGAACAGTAATTACGTTAAAAAACCCGGCGTAAATGGTCAAAATAATGAAAAATCGTCGCTCCATCATATAGATATTGCAAGGAACATATTTCCAATATTACTCCGAGTCCTAAACATCGACAGATATCGAATGATAAACTCATGGGAAGGTCACAAACTGAAATGAAGCGCTCGCCCAACATGGCCGTTAATACATTCGTGAATAAGATTAGGAAGTGAAAAAAAAAAAATTATACGCCCTTCCTGCATATTTGCATTGAATAGATGGCGCTATTATGGTCTACATCATAGAGTCCCTTTATAGCAGAGTTACGACGACAACCCATGGTTTGAACGCCATTTTGTTTCCACTATTATGCAACATTTCTGTTCAATTCCGATATGCACCCGAGTGTTCTAAATAGAAAGAATTCGAACGCCATTTTTTCCCAAAAAAAGTAGGACACCCATGTCGTAACTCTGTCTATAAAGGGACTCTACTACATCATTATGTTTGTGGTATAACCAAAGAATATAAATACCAAGAGTGCTCAGTCCCGAAATAAAGCACGCGTATATATTGTGGTACATGTCGATCGGCCCAGAGGGAAAGGTTATAGTTTTTATCAAGATGTTTGTATTTTTTATTTCATTTTTTTTTTTTTTTTTTGTACATCGCTTTTGGTAAAGCCGTAAAGGGCATAATCTTGATATGGTCCCTTCAAATACAAACTTATGTCCCAAAACAGATAGGAATCAACTCTAACTGCACCAGGGAAGAGAGGGAGCTAGGAGAGATGTTTGTATTTAACAGTTAAATTTATTTGCTGTGAAATTTCTATTAATATTTATGTGATGGGGGGGGGGGGCAAACATGTTTCCTGATGTTAAGCTCTGTATGAGTAAACACTGCGACAGGCCCGTCGCAAGGAATTTTAAAGTGGTACGGTTTCAGTGGGGGTCTGGGGGTGAAACCTCCAGCGGGGTTCGAAGGGGGTACAGGTGGAATAATGATTTTAATAACTCCTCGAGCCTTCAGGGGCGTCGCTAAAACATTTTGAATGGGGGGAGTGTGACACCCAAATTTGCCGACCAATTTTTAGGGTGTGATACCTGAATCTGCTGACAAATATGCTGCACCCTAATCCTCTCTCCCCCACAAATAATAATAAAAGAAAATCGCAGACGTAGAGATCTTGATCATATTTCGCAAGGAGGGGGCTGACACCAATTCCAATTTTTATGCGAGCGAGCGAAGCGAGCGAGAAACTTTTTATTTTAACTTTTCGTAGTGAAAATGTACAGAAGTTACATACAGAAGTTATATAATTATTTGGGAACCTCGCTGCCCAAATATGTGGATATTCTGGCACCTCGCTGCCCGAACATGAAGTGGTGGTTGCCCGAATATCGGATCTTTGAAAATCTTCGGGGGGGGGGTGCTGCAGGCCATTGCCGAAGTAGGACGCCTTTTTCCCGAATATCAACTTTTCAATTTCTAAATTTTTTGCGAGCGAGGGAAGCGAGCGAAGCGAGCGAGAAATTTTGGGGGAAACTTTTCGTAGTGAAAATGTACAGAAGTTACATAAACAAGTTACATTATTATCTAAGAACCTCGCTGCCCAAATATGTGGATATTCTGGCACCTCGCTGCCCGAATATGAAGTGGTGGTTGCCGAATATCGGAACTTTGAAAATCCTCGGGGGGGGGGGGGCTACACCCCATTGCCGGAATTGGACGCCTTTTGCCCGAATATCAACTATGATTAGCCTATGATCATGACATTTATCACCCTCCCACCTTCTCTCTTCTTTTCTCTTCTCTTTTCTTCACCCTCTCTCTCTCTCTCTCTCTCTTTCCTTTTATCTTCTCTTTTCTTCTCCTTCTCCATTTTTTTTTTTTTTTTTTTTTTTTTTGCTGAAAAGTGGTAC
This sequence comes from Heliocidaris tuberculata, assembly GCA_025618425.1. NCBI lineage: Eukaryota > Metazoa > Echinodermata > Echinoidea > Camarodonta > Echinometridae > Heliocidaris > Heliocidaris tuberculata. The sequence goes on from CM046835.1 coordinate 45,325,785, forward strand.
GGTCGATACCGTACCAACCGTAGCGGGCTCCGACGGGCCTGCACTGCGATATCTGACGGGAATGTTGAGAAAAGTATTTTTTTTAAATAATATTAATAAAATGCTATCTTTATTTTTCTAAATCAGAATATTTCATTTGATATCATGATTATTGCAAATTAAAGGGATTATATAGACCTATAATGTAAATTTATTGGCCTTATTCTGTTAAAAGTCAAGACAGAAAAGGCTTTATTAAAATGAGATTGCGCGCGAGCAATTCCTTATGGATTAATTAAGAGTGGCGTATCCAAGGTTCTCGTATTTTTATTGGTGCTGTATCCATGAATGCACGTGCCCCTACTACGTGCCAGCCAAAACCGAATCTGACATTTCTTAGTTACACATCGAATGAAAGGAAATCTGTGCCCAACCCCCACCCCTAGTTTGCAGGCACAAACCCTGGTCAGTCGTAAAAGAGAGACTGCACTATAAGACTACCATAGGCCATGTACTATAGCTGCTCCTGACACAACCAGTAGGCAGCTGGGCTAGGCTTCTGTCAAGACACAATTATTTTTTTGATAAAGTGTCAAATTAGGGTCTGTGCTTGCAGACTACCCCACCCCCGGCACAGAAGGAACATGAAAAATGTGACTACTTTTTTTTCTCCTTGCTTGTCCGAAAATTCAGCATAGAAGTCATCTGACGATATTTTGTTCGTCAGGCGTGTGCCCCCTCCCCCCCCCCCCTGCATTCCTGGATACACCACCAATATAAATAACTGACGGTGAGTTATTTTTAATATTCTGCTGTAGCAGTTTGAGACGGCAGGCGAAGAAAACAGTATAGGGGCTTGCTCCTAAGCCCTCACCAGCGCAATAGGGCCTAATGGCTACTAATTGTATGATGAAAAGGGGAAAAACGGTCTCCGTATTTTCAATTGAATTAACTAGTAACTAACAATAGCAGCTGACGCTATAATTCATTTATTACAAGTCCTATTCTGTCTTACCCGCCCCCAGCTCTATTTGTCTCTCCCCCCCCCCCCCCTCTCACAGGCTTTCATTTTCTCATACTCTCTTATATTCTCTTATTCTTTACAACCAATCTGTAAATATGACTCCAATAGAAATGAGGACAAAATAATGATCTCTTGTTGTTGTTTTCTTTTTTCAATCTCTACATTTAATGAGATCGACCACCAACACTATGTAATCTCATTCCTTACATCCATGACAGAATAGTAGGGGTGGATCCGGGGGGCGAATCGGCCGCGGCCCCCTTTTTGAAACCCAACTGGTATACCTTAAGTACACAATAAAAAAAAATAATTGCCTCTTTCATTGTGTACTTTTCCGGCTCTGTGCCCCCTCTTTTACAAAATCCTGGATTCACCCCTGGAAACTACAGGCATACGCGGGCTCTTGCCTTAAACGTAAATAAAACCGGAACGAGCACCATTAGTTTGGGAGCCCATGAGGCTAACAACATTAACCCTACGAGAAAACTTGTAAAAAGGCCCACCCCGCAAGACTGACGTGACAGTCTCATGGACCGGTGGCGGATTTAGGGGGGGGGCTCAATCCTGACCCGTGCCCCCATCTTTTGTAAGAAACTTATACATCATTGTGCCCCCTTTTAGAACTGATAACTTATTATTCATTTTCTATTTTTTTATTTTTTGCTTGTCAGAGAATTATGGAGGAATAGTGGATCCCGTAAAATCTGATAACCCCCCACTGAGCGACTTTTGGAGGGCTTGCGAGAAGAGAATACGAATCTCCCTCCAAGCAGTTCCCCCAAGTTGACAGCCCTGCATTTGTGTGCCCCCCCCCCCTTTTACTACATCTTGTATTCGCCCCTGTCATGGACTGTCAGTGTCAGACTCATTTGGTTCAGAAGCCCCCTCCCACTACATTGTCGGTCTCGTTGGCTGAAGCCACACTAAACGGCGATCAGCAAACAAAAAACTTTGATGAGCCAAGTGTGAGGCAAGCAGACAGAGTTCCATCGGCAACGCCACCACCTCGATCCGGATCGCAGAGGGATAGACCCTAGCCATGCAGCTGGGGCTAGACACCTTGTCGGTCACTATTCAGCTCAGCTATTCTGCTTGCATGATCTAACATCAGTCATTTGGCTAGGCGTAATTCGGTGATAGAACATTGATTATATGAATTTATAAATTTTACACATTAAATTTTTCCTCTGGTCCGTCAGAAATATAATAGTGAACTGGAATAATATAGTTAGAGTTTCTTCTTACCGGCTGGGCTTGCCTTCGGGCGGACGTATTTCATATTTTTGGGTCATGATGTACAAATTCGTAGGTAATTGGCGTATGTAATTATTGAGATATTTGAATTCAATATATTTCAAATGGGGACAGTGCATACATGTAAATCTACTTCTGCTAATTTTAATATAAAACTGACCTGTTTCGTTCACTAATACATACTTTGCATTTTACCAAATTTTAACAGTCCTGAAATTGCTTTATCAATTTGTTTCATCACTGGTTTTCTAACACACCACAATTCCCTTTATTATAATTACCATTGGATCTGATTTATTATACATATGTCTCTTTAAAAACACAATCTACTTTTTAAGGAAAACAATACTTGTAAAATTTGGTTGATTTGTTTATCTTCATCATTTTTGTTATAATCATTATTAAGTCCCTTTTTTTCTTTGTTATTGATATTTTGCATGTTCACAAGCTTCTTTTATATTTGTTGTATTTTACTGTAAATATGACAATTTTAGTCTTTGGACTTTTGCCATATACTTTTTATAATAAAACCGAAATTGAATTGAAATGAATTGAATTGAATTGACGTACGTCGTCTGCTAGCTCAAGATCTCATTGGATGTGGATCTCACGTGATCGACTACACGCCTATGTACACGCCCACCTTACGTCATCAATAACAACATATGGTTGAACGTGCGTAATACGACAACTTTTTTTGGGGGGGGGGTCAAAAGCATACATATTCCCGTTTATTTATTGGACTTATCGAGCCTTAAATATACCTTTTCAGAGCTTTAAATTTCATGTAAATCACATTTCTTATATTTTCAAATAAAAACAAAGGGAATTATAATCATCCTATATTCCTTGTTTTCGCGTCTAAACCTATGGCAGCCGAGACTTTTTTGGTCAAAAGCATGCATATTCCCGTTTATATATGCGGGGTCTATTGGATTCATCGAACCTTAATTATACCTTTTCAGAGCTTTAAATTTTATGTAAATCACATTTTATGTATTTTCAAATAAAAACTATGGGAATTACAATCATCCTAAAATTCCTTGTTTTCGCGTGTAAACCTATGGGAGGCGAGACTTTTTTTTTGGTCAAGAGCATGCATATTCCCGTTTATTTATGCGAGGTCTATTGGACTCATCGAGCCTTAATTATACCTTTTCAGAGATTTAAATTTCATGTAAATCACATTTTTCATTATTTCAAATAAATATTATGGGAATTTAAATCATTTCAAAATGCCTGTTTCCATGTGTTAACCTATGGCAGCTGGAAGGCCAAAAGCATGCATATTCCCGTTTATTTATGCGGGGTCTCTTCCACTTTTTGAACCTTCATTAAGCTTTTTCAGAGTCTCAAATTACACGTAAGCCAAATTTACAATAAATTCAAGGTAATACTAGGGGAACTATAATCATTCTTAAAATCCATCCTTTCTCTCGTGAAAAAAATCAGACTTTAAAAAGATAGAGTAAGATATGAAATATCAAGAAAAAATTTGACATCTTTCCACGTGTTATACCTATGGCGAACGTATTCCCCCCCCCCCCCCCGAGTCTTTTTAACGCAGCAATTAACACACCAAATGTACTACGGAAGTAGGTGAGAGTAATCTGTCTTGATACTATTAAAATTCTTTGATATAAGTGACTACCATTTGGAAGTAGAAAAGAAAATGGTGCAATCATTCTATATTTACCTAGTACCTTTTTCCTACAATTAAATTACTTCACGAGTCGTATTTGTTATATGCGGGAAGATAATGAACACGAGCAGAGATGTATAGACATTTAACTTGGGTATTTACCATTTTAGTAAGATAATTAGAAATTTATTCAAGTCAGTTATCGTTGATTTTAGAATACTACAGTCAAATTCTAAGAAGAAATATTTACAAATGAAAGAGAAACAAAGAAAAACATGTTTCACAAAAGCATACAAAGTATAATATTAACAAATATTTTTACTTCCATTATTTACCATTATTCAGTTAATGCGATGATCAAAATAATTTCATACTTTCTTAAATTCCGGACTTTGTCTTCTGTAGAAAGAAAGTGATAAAAGAGTCAAAAGTTATGCCCAGGTCATGCAGTAATTAATTACACAATTAAGCTGTCCATACATTGTTATATTTAATGGCTTTTTAGGATTGAGATGGATAGCAGACGAAATGCAAATTTGGCTAATTGGATTCACAACAGAATCTGTTCAATCTTTGACACTTTGATTACATAATTATGTTCATCTGTTAAATTCTGATGTTGAAAAAAGTGATGAATCGAAAGTAAATTAACGTTTCGCTGCTAGTATAGTGTAAGATTTTGAAATATCTCTACGCAAAAAATAATGCAACGTGTGATCTTACTCAAGATTTTTTTTTCTTTCTATTTTACACAGCCTATAGGAGACTACCGTGAGTCAAGTTTTCGCTTTCCGTTATGATATCAAACTGTGAGAAACAGTCTTAGATGAAAACTTCACCTCTTAGCACATCCCCCCCCCCCCCACCGTTCCTTGAGTGAGTTTAAAATTATTTTAGTAAACCATAACAAGTTAACAACAACAAAACGTAACAAAAAATGTTCACAACGATGTTTGTAAGTAAATGTACATACTGAAAGTGATAAAGCAAAATCAGAAATGGCACAAGTACTCATCAGGATTCGTCCTATATGATTACCACAAAATTTACAAATAAAAAGTACATTTGGAATGAGATTGTTTATTATGCCCACTAATTTCATAACTCACAATAACAATACAAAACTTCTTCTACCTACCCAAGACAAAAACAAAAGATAAAATGCATAGAAAATAGTGAATATTAAGGTGAATTCAACAACTGAAAATCAGGGCGATCAGTGAAGATACGATTCTGCTATACTGGCATTATTATAGACATATCAATGACATAAGAGGTAGTGTGTTAAAAAAAATTAATCTGTTTGTTGAAGATAGCCTGATAGGTTATCTTTCGTTTTAATATAGAAAATTTCTTTGGGTTGAAGGTGTTCTTTCTCCTTTTCTATTTTGTGGAGTATCAAAGATAAACATGAAAAATTGTCAACTCTTAAATTGAGTCCTCCACAATGCTATTATTCTATCCAACCCCATTGATAGTTACAAATAATTAATTATACAAGGCCCATGCTGTTATTTCAACCTTATGCCTGCAGGGGAGTATTTCAATAACAATAAGACAAAGTTTATACCTCCTTCCCCCCCCCCCCCCCTCTCTCTCTCTCTCTTTCTCTCTCTCTTTGTCTATCTCTTGTGAAGTTAAAAGTGAACTGCAATATCGAACGTCCCGAGGAAAAGTCCTCTAGTGACATCAATGCATGCACAGTTTTGACTTCTGTTTCTTTTTCTCGACAAGACTAGCAAAACGAAAACTGTTGCTAATTCCCTATGTTCATGTTTGTCATGCCAGCTCCTCTGACATTAATTTCCACATTTTTGCCCCTTTTCGTGATTTTGTACAGTCAGAAAAGCACTGGCCGTTAGAGCCGATCTCCTAGTAGAACCCCGTTTCTAACAATTTCATTTGAGAAACTGTGAACTCATCGCCTCTGTCACTCTCGCTTGGTCGTCTTGAAGAACGCATCTGAGGTTGTCGAGGCCAGGACTTTTTTTTTTTCTTTTTTTTTTTTTCTTTTTTTGGGGGGGGGCTTCCGGGAAGTTGTCTGTCTACTGCCTGCGAACGATATAATTGTTGGAAAGCTTACGTCAAGTAAGATCATAAAGTATCCCTCCCCCCCCCCCCCACGTATTTAACTAATCATGCATGAAATGTAATGAGCGTGGCTTCCTCTACTGTTCTCTCATCTTTTTGTGCTATTACTGCAAACATCTTAAAAGACGTATTTATTATCTGATCATTGATACACTTGATTGAATTAACATCCACCTTAATGATGAATGACGTTGTTACACTTTAATTAGATGCATCATGGAACTATTTCTACTTTGCAGCGCTTAAAATCACAAGTCCAGCGATCGAGGAGCAGATAATGGCGAAAATTACGGCGAAAATGTATGTTAGTGGCAGCATATACGAACGGATTTATCAGGGAGTTACACCACACGAGTGAATTTGTGACCTCCCAGCTAAGATATGACACGCATTTGTCTCCACATATTGCAAACATGACGGTTGTAACTTGAATAGGTAACCAACAGATCAAGAAACAGCCTACAAGAACGGCAAGGACTACAGCGGCTTTTCGGTGCCTTGCGAATGTCCGTTCTTTAGCCTCGGAATTGTGGCCCATCGTATTGTTGCTGGGTAGGTGTTCATTTAGCTGAGGTTCGTTGGCTTCAGCGATGGGATTGACAGTATGATTAGATGAAGTGGCCACTCTTCCTTGGTTATTGAAAACTGGTCCTGGAGAACTATCGTCGTTCGTTGGACATGATGAGTTATCGGTTTGTTCAATGTTTCTCGAGATGGACAGAGTCAATTGGTTGGTCGGAGGACTCTGCCCTACGATGCCTTTTGATCTCCGTTTGATATTAGTATAAACTGCTACATTCAGGATAAACAGGGCTGTTAGCGGGATGAAGAACTCAAGTACGTTTACGATTACTGTTCCGCCTAGACTGAATGTGAATTCCATTTCACAGTTATTAGTATAATCCACATTGTACTGTCCAGTAATGGGACTCCATGCGAACGCAAGGAAGGTGTACCAAGTAAAAATGATTGTCCATGTAACAAAGAGTATCAGTGCCAATCGCTTCCTCGTCTGAAATGTCTGATACCGCACTCCCATGGTCAAGAGACAGTAACGGTCCCAACTGATGAGTACCATTGTAAGAACAGACACCACACTCACTGTATAATCAGCTATCAACCATATCTTACAAAGGACCTCACCATATGCCCAGCGATCTTTGATGAGCCATGTTAGATTGACAGGCCACATGAAGGCTCCCACGATGAAATCAGTGATGGCAAGGTTCAGGATAAAGATATTAGCCACATTAGCTCGGATGCGTTGACTTCGACAGTAAGCAACCATCACCATGACATTACCGACGATCGTGACAGCAATGATGACTGAAACAACCAACGGAACTATTACAAGCCAAGCAACTGAGTAGGGGTATCCGTAAATGTAATCGAATGAATTATTGTAATCAACTGAATAACTGCTATCAATTGAATGATTTTCCATTGCACTTTCCATCGCTGACATAACAACACGAAAAAGAAGATTCAGAAGAAGCAATCTGATGACAGTGTTTATTACGATGTTTATACTTATTTAATTATGCTTTTAAAATATTGGATAAGCCAAGTTCCATCCCTCACTGACAGAGGCAGTTCGAAAAGTTCTTTTACACGATGTGCCTTCTTCTTTAAAAAAAATGATGTTGAGAGCATATACGTTAGATGACACGAACGTAACTATACTGATGTTTTCTTTTCAGTGATTCGTGGTCGTACTGCCTCTGATAACGGAACGCCAGTCTCTCACGTGGAGATGCTTCTGCCTCGGTCGTTATCATCATAAGGGCGTATCTGCCTATACTAGCAATATTGCTAATTGGTGGGATATACAAGTCAGGGTTGTACAAACTTTCAAAGGCCATGAATGGTATGCTGACAGCCAGGGATAAGATATTAAATATGCATTCCATAAATGAAAGAAATCGATTCCGAATAAACGTACCACTACGTGAGCCTCAGTAGCTACAATTTGATTACAGAGGAGTATCCAAGCTTCGCTTCATTAATAGGCGAGGGGGTTATAGGAGTTCAGTATTTTTTACGGATAAAATTTATTTTGAGCCGTTCTCGGGTGGTAAAGGGGACAGTGGTATTTTCTTATTTTGTTTCAAAGTAGAAAAATATGAGAAATGTCAAGAGTTAGGTAAGAAGAAAAGAAGTGATATTATTCATAAACGATTTAACCTATAACTCATAAAAATGGCATATCGAAAAATATGAGAAATGTATTTTCCTGTCACTCTTAAAAGATTAACAAGAAAATGAGTGCTTTTATTCCGAACATGAACAACTAGGGCCATACGACATTGTTGAATGGTCTCCTATACAATCAAAGCTAAGTAGACAGGATGTTCTTTCTGTCTCCATGACAACATCACTTGCACATTTAAACTTGATTTTGACTTAAAAGTAGAGACGTGAAAATGAAAGGAATCAGTCCTTTTCAGACCCGAATGCGCAACTTTTTATATACTTTCTTTCAACCTATTTGGTTTTCATACCGATAAAGCTTTTTGTCTCCTCCATTCAGATATCAACCATAGGGGCCCATATTTTGAACTAAATGTCAGTACGATTTCTGAAGATTATTTATAATGCTAAGTGCACAAGTAGAAAGTAGTCGCATGTATACAGATACAAATCCTTTGCGAATACACTATTGTTTTAATTTACCCATCGTATTCATAATCAGCAGAGTGCAAACCTGCTTTAGGATTTTAAGCGGATTATGCTTCATGGTCAACATCGATTTTTTTTTCTTTTGGTGCTGCATGACATAAGATCTACTGTCGTCACAACCTGTTTGTGAAAAAAAAAATTCAAAGGATGTTGTCAAGACGTAATGCTGAATAGCTTTAGAGCCTTCAACTTACACGTAGAATTCTGAATATTCCAGGAAGAATAAGTTTTTTGTATATGCTCTCTAACTCATACTTCAGACATTTTCCGGTAAGAAAAGAAATGTACATGCACAGATTTAACCCTTTCAGGACAGGAATTACTTAAGTGCTGAATTGATCACATTTTGTTCTTCAAATGGGCAACAATATTATTTTTCTTTTAGTGCTACATGATTTTAATAAGGTGTAATGTTTTTGAAAACAATATACATGATTAAAAATTTTGTTGAAAAATTAAAAGGAAATTGCTAATTTGGATCTTTAAAAAACTATCATTTTGAACCTCTCAAGGTGTTGCCAATTAGAGGATTTTAAAGCTTACTCTTGTTTTTAAAATTCCTGGCATCAAACACAATATGGTAATGCAACAAAAATGGACATAGTGTATGCAAAAAAAATTCTCTTTCTACTCATACATCTGTTATAATTTTTAGAGCTCTGAATCAGAAGTTATTAAGCGAAAACCACAAAATGTGGTCAATAATTGTCTCAAAATGGTTCAACAAAACCTGCCTTGAGAGACTCTATTCGGTTGAGGCGACTACAATAGTTAATTCTATTTCCTGAGTCGTACCCCAACCTCACGCACCTTATCTCTCTCTCTCCTGGACGCTTCTGTCTCACTTTTTTTCTATGGTCTACATTTGGTATGTTAGCTACTTTGGTTTCACTTGCCTTCTTCTTCCTTCTTCGTGTAATTCACCCTCGTTCTTCCTATTCATCTCTCTCCATTTCTATATATTTCAATATCTACCCCTCTCCTCTTTATACCTTCCCCCGAAATTTTTTAAAAATTGTATTACTGCACTTTTTTTTTAATTTTACTTGGACTGAAATCTGCTTGTTTATTATTGTTTCATTTCCTTCATTTCTTTCTCTCTTGCTTTCTCTCCCTCCCCCCCCCATTCTCTGAATACCTATTTCTATCCCTCTCCTCACTTCTTCCATTTCTAATCTCTTTCCTTCTCTTGTTCTCTTTCTTGCTTTCTTTCTCTTTGTCTCTTTCCCTATCCCGCTCCTCGCTACTTATCCCTTTCTCTTTCTCTCTCTCTCTCTCTACCCTTGCTTTCTTTCACACTTATTCTCTCTATATGTATCTCCGACAATTACTTTATATGAAAGCTACTGTTATCACTTTCCCTCTTCTCTTCTCTTTTTTTAACCTATTCTCAAATATCTCTCTCTCTCTCTCTCTCTCTCCCCTCCCTTTCTCTCTCTCTCTCCCCCCTCCCTTTCTCTCTTTCTCTCTCTCTCTCTCTCTCTCTCTCACACATAAATATATCATACTGAACACTTTCGGAAACTTTGACTCTATCATCTGGACTTTATTTAATTCCCTCCCATAAAACAGAGAAATATTCAAATACATGTTTGTTCACAATTTCTCAAAACATATGTGACGTTATAATGCACAGACACACATGGTAAATATAATAATTAGTTAGTACCAGGTTCACCATACTTATTTTTTAATGGTATTGATACATTTTACGTGAGATTTGGTGGTTTGAAATGTACATTCAACACACGAAAACGACTACAGACACACACACACCCGTGCGCGCCCACCCACCCTCGCCAATACACCCACACACATATCACAATAGATCGATGCACATAACACATATGTGATGGAAACCTGCGTTTTTTAAAGGGGGGGGGGGGCTGATTCGATTTCACTCATTAATGACAATTTTCGAACCTTTTTTTCTGAGGTATTAGGAAACGTGGCTACTCAAAAAGTGGGGGTGCAGCCCCCAGCCCCCCGGGTTCCGCGGCCCATGGGTAATGACAACTTTACGGCTTTCCCTTTCTCTCGCGACCATGTTCGTGATGCCGACAGAAATTGATGAGATTGATAGCAGGATTTTGGAAGGGAAGTTGACTCATGCTAATTCTAGAAACTTGATTGAAGCGAAGTGCAGGCGATCCTTTGATTTGCACATACTGTTGAAAGCAACTCCAAGAGAAAAAATATATTTCAATTTGTTATCGTGTAAAAGAAAAAAAAACACTGAACACCCAAGATTATAGAGAGAAAATTATGACACAAATAATTTCTTCAAAAATAAAAGAAAATAAGCCTGGATTGGCAGTCTACACAGTTGAATGTATTCACGATATATGGGTCAACATCATTAAGTAACGGAAGAGGTAACTACTGCTTCCTGACTTCTGCTTATTAGTCCTAGCCCTGCATAATATACGGCAATCTAAACGACTGTGCCATGTATGCGGTGACAGGTCTGTGATTTCGCAACCTTACATTAGCTGAACGTCATCGGTATGCATGGAATGATCTGGCATGGCACGATGTATACGGGCTCTAAATGACGCTTTGTGCAGTTCTACAGAGGCAAGAGGTAAGTTTAATTGAAATTGGCTTCATGATTTAAGGTTGCACTATTCTTGAAGTGACTTAAAGAAAAAACTTGCTCTTTTATTATAACCGCATAACTGAACAATCTGTAAAAATGTCACTATAGTCATGTGGATTACTTCTCGAGATTAAACCCGCTTTAATCACTATCGTAATAGTAATAATACGCTCATATAGTCAATTGTATTTTTGGCAGCATTGTTTCAGATCAAACTTTAGTTCAGTCAAATTAGCAAGAAGGGGTGGACGAAACTTGCCCTTAATACTTGGAATATCTTAAATCGAAAATTAGTTTATTTTTATCGGTACACTTAACCTTTATGGTAATAATATTTTCAATTCAATTCAATTTATTTTTTTCCATCTTTAAAATCACACAATATAATACTCAAACATTATAATGATAAAATAATATATGAGTAACAATATACAATATAAAAATGGAGGGATACCCTGTGAAGCAAAGTGCTTGTAAGTAGGGTCCCAAAATAGAATATACTTTTTTAAAAACAAGATATACATTGACAATATATTACTAAAATTAAAGAGATAAAAGTATATGAATGTATACACATTGAAACACTCACACTCACCCATACAAACTCAATCGCACGCACCAAGATACACCCTAACACACACACACACACACACACATACATACGCACACATGGCCCTAGCAGTAGACAAGAAGGAGAAAGAAAATAGATAAGTTATGAGAGGAATATCACAGGAAAAGAAGAGAGAAAGAAAGAAAGAAGAGAGAGAGAAGGGGAGAGGTAGCATGATAAAGAAATAATGAGAATGACTGAGAGAGAGAAAAGAAAAAAAAATGAATTTAGATGATGAAAAAAACTGAGAAAAAGAATTGTAGTAGAGATAAAGAGGATGTAGAGAATAGGGGAAAGAAAATTGAAACATCATACATCTACTTACATGCATTAATTTGGGTTAAGTACAATCTTTTTATAGAGCATTTAAATTTTAACAGAGTTGAGCTTTGCTGAATATTTTGATCAAGGCTATTCCACAATTTGATATACTGTACACGGAATGAATTTAAAGCTAAGGAAGAGGAAACCTTGGGTTGATGAAATAACCCACACTGACGAGTGTTGTAATCATGTAAAGACGAATTAAGGGTGAACATATTTTCAAATATTTTTGGTAAAATTCTAGAGTTGTATTTGTACATGAATATAAGAGAATTCATAGAGATCAGTTCAGGTAATGGAAAAATCTTCATGTTTTGGAATAATGGCATACTAGGACAGTTGTATGGGGATGATGAGATGAGTCTAATTGCTTTTTTCTGCATAACTAATAATTTAGAAAGATGGCTTTTAAAGGTATGCCCCCACACTGAGTTGCAGTATGTAAGGTGAGGCAAGATCAGGCTATAATACAACGTAGTGAGTATGTTTGGGGGTAATGTGAATTTGAGCCTAGATATGATTCCAATACATCTTGACACTTTTGTACAGATACTAGAGATATGTGGTTTCCAAGAAAGAAATTCATTGACTGTTATACCTAAAAATTGAATATTATTCACACGTGATATATCATGACCACCAATAGTAAGATTATTTAGGTCATTTGGGACCCTCCTGTTCCTTGTTCTGAAAATAATAAATTTTGTTTTGTCAAAATTTAATGAAAGCTTGTTGCAGCAGAACCAGTCATATAATTTATTGACTTCTTTATTGGTAATGGACATTAGATCATAGATATTCTTATGGGAGGTTATGATGCATGTGTCATCTGCAAATAGGGAGTAACGAAATATTTTAGATGAATTTATAATATCATTTATATAAACAAGGAACAGGAGGGGCCCAAGTACAGAACCTTGCGGAATTCCATATTTAATAAGATTATGCTGAGATGAGACACCATTGACCATGACATACTGATACCTGTTATGTAAATAATGTTTAAACCAGTCTAAAGCTAACCCTCTTACACCATAAACATTAAGTTTACGTATGAGTATGTCATGGTCAATGGTGTCAAATGCTTTTGATAGATCCATAAATAATCCAATATAGAAATTACCATCATCAATTTTTTGTGAAATAATATCTGCAATATTCAATACACCCATAGAAGTTGAGAAATTTTCACGGAATCGAAATTGTTCAGGTATGAGGAAATCATTTAGTTGAAGGTGGGAGTACAATCTTTTATGGACAACTTTTTCTAAGATTTTTGAAAAAAATGGTAATAATGATATTGGTCTATAGTTTTCCAGATTTTGTGGATTATTCTTTTTATATACAGGTATAACCTTGGATACTTTAAGTTTGTCAGGTACAATCCCCTGTGATAAGGATTTATTAAATATTGCACAAAGCTGATCAACTAAGAAATGCACAGAGTCTTTAAGAACACCGGGGGCCATATCATCAGAACCACTTGCTTTTGAAGATTTCATAGAAGAAACGATTTGGAGAATTTCGTATACAGATGTTGGTTTCAGAAATAAAGAAGAGTAGCTCTTATCAACAGACATAAAGTCATAAAATACATGAGAAGAGATAGGTATATTATGAGAAATTCTTTCAGCAATATTAACAAAGTAATGGTTAAATGAATCTGAAATCACACGAGGTGAGGACAGGTGAACATTGTCATGAAACATCTTCATCGGTACAGTTTGACGCTTTTTCCCTAATAATCCATTAATATTACTCCAAGTTTTTTTCATATCACCTTTAATCTTATGAAACATGTTATAAAAATATTTCTTTTTTGAAGATCTGATGATAGCAGTAAGTGAATTTTTGTATGTGACATATTTTTTCTTACTGACAGATTTTTTCAAGTATTTATGATATAATATCTGTTTCACATTAATTGATTTCAATATACCAGGTGTAATCCATGGTCTTTTACACTTCAGCTTTAAATTATGCCTCTGAACAAAAGGGAAACATTCATTATACAACTTGGATAATATATGGATAAATAAATCATATGATTTGTTCACATCTATAGTACTTTGAACAGGAGTCCAATCAACATTCATGCGAGCTTATATTCCGGATCGACTTTGTCGGCACAATTCGCTTAAGTTTGGTGCCCCTATCAACATGAAAAGGCCAAGGGCTCCATATTTACTATACAGAATTCGATAGATATGTTTAGATTAAATTTTGCGTATGCTATAGCATATTTACATGGTAAAGCATACTTATTCACGTGATTTTGTGAATACATCTGCTCCCGTGTTTTTTCTTCTTTTATTGACTCGTATGTCAAACCACAGCATTTAGATGCCTAATTAGGAGATTTAGCCACCGAGAGGATAGATAAGCTGTAATTATACACTCTCCCAATTGTCCTTATATGGGCTCCACAGTTTTACATTTTGATGTAGACCTGAGAGTGAAATAAATCAGTACATGCAATATGTTTTATTACAATGTTTCATATTTTAGCCTTACGTAACAAGAATCTCCAACATGTGCATACCTCAAAGTGACTCCCTCCCTCCCTCGATCCCTCCCTTTCTTTCTCTCTCTCCCTTTCTCCCTCACTGCCCCGCAACCCCCCCCCCCCCCTCCTCTCTCTCTCTCTCTCTCTCTCTCTCTCTCGCTCTCTTGTTATTTATTATTAGGTTTCATATTTTGGCCAGAAATAGCGTTAAACAATAATAATCTCTGATATGGGTATATCTTGAAATTATCTCCAATATCCTCTTTTCCCTCTCTCTCTCTCTTTCTCTCTCTCTCTCTCTCTCTCTCTCTCTCTCTCTCTCTCTCTCTCTCTCTCTTTTCTCTCTCTCTCTCTCTCTCTTTCTCTCTCTCTCTCTTCTTTCTCTCTCTCTCTCTTTCTCTCTCTCTCTCTTCTCTCTCTTTTATTCTCTTATGTCAAGGTGAGATACCAGGTACAAATATTATGGCGGATGAACCTCTACACACCCTGCCGACGGCGTTCGAAGCCCTGGTGAGGGGTGAGACAGAAACTCTGCCGGATCAAGAGTCCAACACCGTGAGAATCTTTTTAAGCTCAACCTTCACGGGTAAATACACAACTGTGGTGTCTATTACATCTGCTCCCGTGTTTTTTCTTCTTTTATTGACTCGTATGTCAAACCACAGCATTTAGATGCCTAATTAGGAGATTTAGCCACCGAGAGGATAGATAAGCTGTAATTATACACTCTCCCAATTGTCCTTATATGGGCTCCACAGTTTTACATTTTGATGTAGACCTGAGAGTGAAATAGATCAGTACATGCAATATGTTTTATTACAATGTTTCATATTTTAGCCTTACGTAACAAGAATCTCCAACATGTGCATACCTCAAAGTGACTCCCTCCCTCCCTCGATCCCTCCCTTTCTTTCTCTCTCTCCCTCTCTCCCTCACTGCCCCGCAACCCCCCCCCCCCCCTCCTCTCTCTCTCTCTCTCTCTCTCTCTCTCGCTCTCTTGTTATTTATTATTAGGTTTCATATTTTGGCCAGAAATAGCGTTAAACAATAATAATCTCTGATATGGGTATATCTTGAAATTATCTCCAATATCCTCTTTTCCCTCTCTCTCTCTCTTTCTCTCTCTCTCTCTCTCTCTCTCTCTCTCTTTCTCTCTCTCTCTCTCTTTCTCTCTCTTTTATTCTCTTATGTCAAGGTGAGATACCAGGTACAAATATTATGGCGGATGAACCTCTACACACCCTGCCGACGGCGTTCGAAGCCCTGGTGAGGGGTGAGACAGAAACTCTGCCGGATCAAGAGTCCAACACCGTGAGAATCTTTTTAAGCTCAACCTTCACGGGTAAATACACAACTGTGGTGTCTATTACATCGTTGCCTATAAGGAGGAAAGCATTTATTTATTGAATACAGTTACTTGTGCCTCTACTGAATATCACCGTTTAGCAAGGAATTCGATACAGGATTCCTCGTGAAGTAATCCCAGATTCACGCTAATTTCCTTGTGCAGTTTTATATTCCTGTAGGCTTACAATGTATCTATTTCCCTGTTCTATGTATCCCCCTCCCTCCCCCCTCTCTTGTTCTCTACCTCTATTTTTTTCTCTCTCTCTCTCATTCTCTGCTTCTTCCCTCCCCCTCCTCTAGCCTTTATGTGTCTGTCTGTCTCCCTTTCCCACTCAGGCAACTTTTTATATCACTCTTCATCTAATGACTTACCTAAAAGTACAATACATTGCATTTCAATATGCAGTCTTATTCTCCATATTTCTTGTACTTTAGCTGCTGGGCTCTGCAACTCGCTGAACAAAGAGCAAAGTCCGAAAAAGGAACAAAGTCAATGTTACACGAAGTATATATTTAGCTCTTTCTCACTATATTCCTATACCGGTCATTATGATGTCTAAAATATCATATATGAACATGAACAGCTGTTTAAAAAAAGTCTACAGGCATATCGTGTATTATGTTGCAGCTGGAGCCAAGCCTAAACAAATTTATGTCGAAACCTCATCGTATTGTCTACTCATTTCAAATCATGGACTTCTTCTGTATGATCTTCGTGGATTATAGTCTAGGCTTTGAAACGATCGTTGACAAATACGATGAAAGTTATGAACTTGTTTTGCACGTATAGCATTCTTAAATTAAGATTTATAATTTTCTCCCGCTCGCATACTTAGCCTTCTCCAGATTATATGATCGACATGCTCTATACTTGCTTATTCAAGTTACATGTACCATGAAAGATAGATAACGACAGTCTCCCTTCAGGGATCTTTTCAATCACAGTGCAAATATTCAGCATCTATATTAGCTAACACATTGCTATTTCAGTGCACACACGCAAAACATCATGAAATATGGTGTTACAACCTTCAGTATGGTAAAATGGTGTTAATAAGTAATTCCATCATCGCATTGATCATTGTATTGATATAGACACTGACTAAAAAAATTGAATCCTAACAATTTATACAAACAGTATCCCTTCTCCCTCTCCCCCCCCCCCTCATAAACACACACACACACACACACACACACACACACACACCTTCAACAACTCTTATCCTTCCCCCCCCCCCTTAAGTATGTTCAGTAAACTATGTCTATTTTATGACAGATTGATATACATGCTAATGAACTCTAACCTTATAGACATGAAAGAGGAAAGAAACAAGTTGATGCAGGAGGTGTTTCCAGAGCTCCGACGGTACTGCCAACAAAGGCAGCTAGAGTTTGAAGTGGTGGATATGAGATGGGGTGTAAGAGACAGCGCTACAGCAGATCATCTGACATCATTCCTGTGCCTCAATGAAATTGATCGGTGTAAACGGATGTCTCAGGGTCCATACTTTGTTGTAAGCACCTCAAGAAACTTATAGAGTATTTTTGTTCAGCTAAAGGTCCCTAGTCCACTAATTCAGTTACTAATGCAAGGAATAAAGTCATGTTGAACAAAGGATACGCTTAGACTAACTTCCTTTTTTTTTAACCTCGACATCAAAGTTCAAACTGAGCTGAAACCAAGCGTCGGGTTTAAATCTTAGTAGAAGTTTACGGACCTATGAGTAATTTTTAAGAGTATCATACTTAAAATGGACGATATAGAAGTACTATATTTTATATTACGACGCCATGTAGGCTGTAGTGATCGGCTGTTGTTGTTTTGTTGTTGTTTTTTTTTTTTTTTTTTTTTTGCTTTGAGGATGATCGATGTTTTAAACTCCGTCACAGAAAACTATTCACTTAGTTATCATTAACCATTTTCATTCATTTTTCATTTCGCCCACTCACAAACTTACGACTGGGTATTAAGTAAATTTTTTAAACTATAAGACTTCAAATTAAGGGCGTTGATGTCACAAGGGGCTCCCTACCGCCACCCCGCCCCCACCTTCGCCCGTTAGCTTCAAAAGTACACAGCTCTAGACTTGATTTATTCCTTTTGTCCCCTCCTCAACATTTTCCCGTGACCTCCCCTCCCCCCACCCCCCTCCCTCCTATTTTGAATTCCTGGTGCAATCACGGACCAGGGTAATTGTATAATTGTCTGACACATTCCTTTCTTGATTTGCACATTGCAGGGTTTTCTTGGCAATAAGTACGGCTACAGACCATTAAAATCGACCATTCGTTCGCGGATGTTTCAGAAGCTCATAGCCATCATTTCACAAAACGACGGCGTCAATCAGGAAGACATCGATCTCCTAAAGACATGGTATGCCGAGGACACAAACGCCGTTCCTCCCGTGTACGCACTCCGACCGATCACCGCACTCCTGCCCGACTACCACAACAAGAGCGAGCCCGAGAAGGAGAGCGAGGCCAGGGATACGTGGTGGAAGATGTATGCTAGGATGAGGAATGTCTTTGATGAGTTTGCAGGATCGTCGGCAGCGAAGGAAGCCTACAGCGAAGAGGAGGTCCAGTCTTTTGTTATGTCTGGTAAATTTTCATTGTATCTTTTCTTGTAAAATAAAAATGAACGCAATCTATTCGCTTATCTTTTTGTAATATTAGACGTTGTGAAATTGAAAAGGCGTGATGGTTTGTTGGTAGACCGGTGGTCTCATAAACGGGGTCCCTGGTTCGAAACGTCCGTGTGCGCTAGCCCTCTGGTAGAGCATTTATCCTTCATTTACAAAGACCTATAGCCATATGTCCACTCGTAAGCATATTATTATGCTTTCCCAGAAGTCAGATATCAACATCAAATATCTGTTTACAATCAATCAATGTTTCCTATTTTGCATGATAAGGTTTGCCATACACAGAAAGAATATCCCGCAGATTTACGCCATAAAATGTCTTCATATCTTGTGAAAACTAATAAGCTGCAGCGTCTACTTTCTAGCACGTCGGTTGCAAAATTTCTTTGTGCAAAAATGTATATTATTGCTGTATATTACAGTTACAGAAGAAGAAATACGACACGCGCTGAAAGACAACACCTCCATCCAAGATACCTGCTTCTTTTTTGTGCGAGATTTTCAAAATCTTGTTCCCTCGATCGAAAACAGAAGTGTGGTTGCCAACTATGCCGACATTGAGATGATGAAGTAAGTGTTCGTCATCGGAAGATATACAAGAAGTGGGTGGTAGGGGAGGGGCTGGAATGGTCGTAATAACATTTAAACGATCCTTTGTGAAAAATGTGGAATTATACAGTGCGTCCTAGAAAAAACGAAACCCTAAAACAAAGGGTTATTGTGACCACACTATGTGCTCTATGACCATAACTATCTATTTCCAATAAACTAGGAGTATTATGCTTTTAAATGATACCTTGATGGCATCCATCGGTACATGCTTTAACGAGCACCAGCATTTTGAAAATGACATGTAAAAACTCAGTTGTGCCGGATTTGGGTAAAACCATGAAAACCAGGATCACATGCGATCATGACCCAAATGCAACATGACTTTTAAAACCCTATTAAAAGACTGTTTTCATCTATTTCTTTCAATACTGAGGGTAAGGATAATGCCCTTAAAATAAAGGATGGTCAATGTTGGGGGTAAAGAAATGGATTGTTTTGTATTGAAATGGTACCTGCAATCGAAATGAAAAGCAATTTTTTTATTTTTCTGAATTGAATTTTTTAAAGAACAAAGCGGACAGAAAGGTGATATTTTTCATTAAAGTAAAGTAAGTGACACATTCCATTGTCATCAAATAAAAATACAAGGTAGAAAGGTCACATTACATGCATTAGGCAGAAAAAATATCATGATTATGGCAATTTCCCACCTCAGAAGGGGCACCTTTTCCATCACAGGAAGGGCACTTTTTCATCTTTTAAGGGATATTTATTGATATTGGAAATTTTAGGGGCGTATGCCCCTGCCGCCACTGGAAATTGGTTATTGTTTCATAAATTTCTGACTGAATGTATGTCATCACATATCATATCTCAAAGCTGGTATTTCAATTTAGTCAATTTGCATGTGATCCTACCGACCCAAATCCGGCACAAATGAGTTTTTATATGTCATTTTCAAAATGCTGCTGCTCGGTAAAGTATGTACGGATGGATGCCATCAAGGTATCATTTAAAAGCATAATACTTCTAGTTTATGGGGGAAAAAATATTGTCATTGAGCACATAGTGTGGTCACAATAACCCCTTTGTTTTAGGGTTTCGTTTTTTCCTGGGACGCACTTTATAAAGGTTTCATTTTGGGAGAATCTAAATGAATCCAATTGTATAGTATCTAATTGATAGAATAATTTAGATTTGTTAGGAAATCGCAGGCTTTCAGTATATATGTATTCTTTTATTTTTTCAAAGTTTTTCCTACCGATTTATTTACTAAATGGGCTATCGGAATATTGAAGCAAGTTATGCAAAATATTCTCCAAAAGCCTTGCATTTAGCAAGTCTACATGCAGGACAGTCTTGTCTACTTGTTTTAGAATGATTTTGTGTTGAAAACTTCGTCAAAATTGAGAAAGATCTTGCTACTATGAATGATATACCTTATTGTTTAGGTGATATTCATGATTGTGGTTTTAAGGGGTAAAAACGACGTTCAGTTTATGGAACTTCCCGAAGACAAACTGTCCAGACTGAAGACAGACTACATCCCCAGTGTTGTCCCACCTGAGTCAATCAAGAAGTACCGTCTACCTTGGACCGAGAAAGGCCTCGACCCGACAGGTTGCCAAGAACATGCCGAGTATCTAAACAATATCTGCGAGGTCTTTGAAACCACGATGAAGACAATGATTGACAAGAAACTACAGGGCCGTACAAAAGCTGCTAAAGATTCACTGAGGACTGATATGTACAAAGAGCTCTTGCACCACTCATCCTTCTGTAAAACCAAATGCAGGTGAATGTTTCATTCGTCAATCATATTATTTATATATATATATATATATATATATATATATATATATATATATATATAGTAGAGTTGTTGGAGAAGTGGGTTTTCTTAATGGGAGAAATAGTATATGGCAATAACTATAAATGTCCAATTTAAACAGGAAACAAAGGCGAGGTAATTTTATGATTGCAGGGTCATCAGGAAGAACAGGATCAGTACCGATGAGGCTAAAATCATTTCGTTCATGACGACATACTTGGACATCCTTTTTTAAATCAACTTTGGGTTCAGTACGAAACAATAATTTATAACAATAGCTTTAATGGTTTTATTTACCAAGACTATATACTGAACCAAGATAAATATTCTTAGTTGATTTTTTTTTAAAGGATGTCCAAACATGTCTTCTTAAAAGAAATGATAAATTTATCATGATGTCATTACGATATTTCATGTTAAAAAGATAGTGTGCCGATTAAACAGTCATGTTGATAAAATTCTTCCTCCTTTCGCAGCACATTTCAAGGACGAGAGCAGTTGATAGGGTCGATCCAGGCACGCCTCACAGCAAACCTCGGAAGGCCACTAGTTGTTCATGGTGTCTCTGGATCAGGGAAGACCTCTGTCATGGCCATGGTGGCAAGACACAGCAAGGAATTGATTGGAAGGGATTGTGTGACGGTTCTACGATTCCTAGGAACATCTGCACAGACTTCCTCCATACACTTGACCCTTCAGAGCATCTGTAGGCAGGTATTTATAATAAAATGTTGATTGGGAACGCTTGTTCATGTTTCGGGGGGTTTTCGGGGAAAGTATATAAATTGAAGTCATTTAACTAAATGAAGCAATGCAATTTTTCTGGATATACCTCAGTATAAGGGTCTGAGTTACTACATGCATTTCATTTTCTTTTATCTTATATAGCTTTGCTTTGTCTATGGTGTAGAGCAACCCGCAGATGACCATTTGGAAGATTTCTCAGAAACAGTTCAAACGTTCAACACCTTAATCAAAAGCCTGCCATCCCAGGAAAAGCCTCTTCTACTACTCTTAGACAGCATTGACCAGTTGGCATCCACTAACAACGCTCATATGATGAATTGGTTGCCTAAAATCCTCCACGGAAACACCTACATTGTCGTATCCATGCTCGAGGAAGAGCACAAATGCCTTGACAATATCAAAGTGAACTTGAAAGATACCAGATGCTACATTCCCATGGATGCTGTAGCAAAAGACAACGGACTTGCCATCATGAAGAGTTTGCTTAAGAGTAGAGGGAGAACTCTCACCAGTGAGCAGGTCGATATTGTAACAGAAGCCTTCACGAAATGTCCTCAGCCTCTGTTCTTGAAACTGTTGTTTGAAGAATTTGTGACATGGACATCTTTTAAGAAGATGGAAGAGATTAAGCTTCCTGGTACTGTTGTTGAGGCTATTTTGTCCCTGTTCCAGGATCTGGAGGATCGTCACGGGAAACTGTTTGTAGCCCATGCTCTTGGTTATCTAACTGCAGGAAAGAGTGGTTTGACAGAAGCAGAGATAGAGGATGTCCTTTCATGTGATGATCAAGTTCTCAATGACGTCTACCAGTACTGGGATCCTCCTGATGAGGGCGTTGTTCGCATCCCTCCATCCCTCTGGAAGCGATTACGTCTTGACATCGACGAATTCATTACTGAACGTCAGGCAGGTGGAAAGACCGTGATTGCCTGGTATCATCGACAGTTCATTGAAACCGCACGGGAGAAGTATCTTGGTGACTCAGATATCACAGAGGCTAGGCACCAAGTACTTGCAGATATGTTTAGGGGAGAGTACAGTGATGGTGCTATCAAACCAATCAAACTTCACGTCCGCCAAAAAGACTTTCCAAGGGCAGATCGGCAAGCAGCTGCACAACCTCTAATGTTTGGAAAAGACGTGTTCAATCTGCGGAAGTTGCAAGAGCTTCCCTACCACCTCATGCCGTGTAAATCTGTAAATGGCATTCCAGAAGGTTTGACCAAGTACGTCATGTACAACTTTGAGTGGATTCTGACCAAGTTGAGAGCTCTAAATTTCATAGAGCTCATCGATGATTTCGTTCAGTACGATGAAGAGAGCGCTCTACTGATAGATGCACTCTATCTGTCTGGCAGTAATATCAAGGAGGATCCATTCTCTTTGGCAGGGCAGCTTATTGGTCGATTGTCAGATTTTGTTGATGTGTATCCAAATATTAAAAGACTTCTCGCTGAAGCAAAAACCTGGATACAAACAACTGCTCGACCTCTGATAATTCCCAGAGGAGCATGCCTCATCCCTCCTGGAGGACAGTTGAAAGCATCTCTTGCGGGTCATCCTAGCAGAGTCGAGGCCATTGCCTATGCCAGTTCTGCAGGCGTCCTTGTGACTGTCTGTAAAGACAATGACGGGCAACCGATGGCAAATGTGTGGGATGAATCTAAGATAGAACTAATTCAAACCCTTGAGATAAAGGCTAAACAGAAAGCTTCTGGAAAAGTAACACTTGTCATCAGTCCTGATGAGAAGCACGTTGTCTTTGGTTGTCAAGTTCTTGGTATGTTCGAACTCTGTAGTGGGGAACTGGCATGCAAGCTGGAAACTGGAAAGAAGCATGCCATCACCTCATTCCAGATTCAAGATAATGGGTGTCTTGCCATATCTGGCGCAGAGAAAGGCACTAATGTGTACCTTTGGGATTTGAAGAGTGGGCAACTGTTGACTACCTTGAATCATACAGCAGCTGTGCACTTTACCTTTTTTGAAGGTAGCTCAGAAATTCTGTCAGTCTGCCAGGATGGGCGTATCAGACGATGGTCCATCGAAACCAAGGAATGCATCAACAGTTTTGAGGTCCACAGGTCTGGGGATATCAGGGAAGCTGATAAGGCAGAATCAATCAAGACCATCATCACAGGAGGTAACGACGGAACCATTAAGTTATCAAAGTATCTAGATGGAGAAAACAATCCTGTCAAAACGCTTAAAGGACATAAGAAAGCCATTTCATGTTTTTTGGTTTTGACCGATAACCGCCTTGCTTCTGGGTCTGGAGACTCCACCGTTTACATCTGGGATATGTTGAAAGGAACGGCTTTATTGACATTCAAAGGTTAGTGGTGAATTGTTGAGTACGTATACTATATTACTTTAAAAACAAGCGATCATTTTCACTTACAAACCAATTTAACACACAGTCAGTGATTATATTCCCCGCAAAATAATAACCAAAGATTAATGCTTGCCGTTGGATAATTATAGCTTATTGTTTTCAGTTTGTGGTGACTACAAAATGATGTCAGCTTTACTTTTAATGAGTACATTTTCAAAGTCTTCAAAATTTCCATGGGGACGAAATTTTCAATATCGTCTTTATTTCTTAGGCCATGTCGGCATGATAACGTCACTGTGGTATGGCCCGGCAAACCCAGATGATGCTGACTCCGGAGAGATTCTAGTAACAGGGTCCAAGGATGATTGTCTGAGTGTGTGGAGTCTGAATCCTGATGATAATGGAAATTCTCTCATTACCACCCTGGAAGGACATTCATCGTGGATTTCAGATGTAACAGGATCAAGCTGTCAGAAAATCTACTCTGCATCTAACGATAAGAGCGCTAAAGTGTGGGATTACACTAGGAAACTGGTGAGAGGTCTACTTATCTGGTTTCAACTGCAAAACTGAATGACAAGTTATATACGTATTTACTACATTTAAGCTATTCTAGTACATTATTTCTTTAACTAAAGTAAAAGTTTAGTTGTACAATCGTACCGAACTCCCCCAAAATAAAGAGGTCAGCATTTCCCTTGTTAATTGTATTGCGCTTTGGTATAACTTGCAACTATTTTTGTTCGTCTCCCATGTCTCTAATAACCTCGCAGGTCATAAAAAGAGAGAGACACAAAGAACATGCATTTGGACTCGTCTTTGGGCCAGACAAATCAACAGTCATTACCAGTGGCCAAGAGTCCACCGTCAAGTTCTCAAGGTTCCATGACTGCCAAGTGATACGACGAGAGGCCGGCTTTGCGTACACTCTCCTGGTAAGCACCGATGGCCAGAAGCTGATTGGAGGAATGGTAGATGAAGGCGTGGTTCGTGTATGGAATATTGACCAATCAGAGGATGGAAGTGGTGCATTCGATCTTGAAGGTCATAAAAAGGACGTTTTGTGCATCGCCGAAGGACATGATAGCGAAATCATCACTGGGTCACTTGACATGACGGTAAAAGTTTGGTCCCTGACGAAAAGGTCATGCCGAAAATCTTTGGAAGGTAATTAACCAAGAATCTATTTTTGAGTGGGGAAATATTCAAATGAACAGACTCTGCGAAAGTGACCTCTAGCTCTCATTTTTTATTAAAATATGAAAGGCTTTCCAGTATATACTGAAAAAAATAAATATATTAGAATAGTCTTAACTTCACTTTCATGTGTATGATTATGTGAATATACCATAACTGACATTCAAATAAGAACTCTCTGCTCATGTATGATCCCTGAAGAGCTCCCCCCCCCAAAAAAAAAAAAAAATAAATAAATAAATAAATAAATAAATAAAAAATAAAATATATATATATATATATATATATATATATATAGATATATATTCTTTTCAGTAGTTTTAAGTAAAGATTTCCATTTCAATGATTCTTTGAAAAATGATTCAAAAAAAAAAAAAATATATATATATATATATATATATATACATTGTATATATATATATATATATTCTTTTCAGTAGTTTTAAGTAAAGATTTCCAATTCAATGATTCTTTGGTATGTTGATTAAAAATAGTACATGTATTACAAAAATTTTGACGCTATAAATGTCAATGTATTTTCTTCAATGTCAGGACATAAAGGTTCTGTTGAACTTGTGAGAGTGGCAAAGCAACAGGCAGACACTTTCATTTTGTCTGCAGACAGCAAGGGCATGCTCAATATATGGAAGTATGAGACAGGAGAATGTCTGCTCTCAGCCAAGGAGCACAGGACATCAATACGCTGTCTTTGTGTTTCAAAGGATGGTAAGATAAACTATGTTGTTTTCTTTCTTTTTCCCACCAGTACATTTTAGGAAAAAATGTTGTTTCCTGTTTGAAACATCAAGAAAATACCTAAAAGCGGATTGAGTATTTCTAATGGTATATTTTTCCAGAAATGGGTTACGAAACAAAAACCTAAAAGTACCAGAAACTCTTTGGCTGATCTGACATTTTGTTCCGGCTGCCGTTTGGGTTCTAGGTCAATTTAGGGTTAGGGTTGGTGTTTTAAGAATTAGATTAGATTTGTGCCAAAAAAAATGACTGCGGAACAATTGCCAATTGCCAGAGCATATGTCGTGCGATCCCCTATTGTGCAAGAAGATATCAATAACGATTTCATCTTTTCATCTTCCATCCACCTTCCAGGGAAATACGCAGTTACCGGAGGAAATGACAAGAAAGCTCTTCTCTGGTCACTGCAAACATTAGATGGGTCCTTTGGTAAAGTGGTCAAACGACTGACTATTCATACATCAGAGGTCATGTGTGCAGTATTCACGCAGGACGGTCAGAGAGTAATCACAGGTTCTCATTCGGGAGTAAAACAACTCCATGTGTGGGACATCTGGGCAGACGAGACAGAACACCAGTAAATACGTCTCATTTTCTTCTCAATCCCTTGTATAAAATGAAACATTTGAAATGAATATTTCTGTTCACTGCAAACTAAAATCTATTTTGCCTTTAGGCATGTCAAAACTGTGAATATTTTTAGTCGTTTTTATCATTTTTTGTTTTTTTTTGTTGTTTATCTTTGTAAAACTTTTTTTTAGTTTGCTTTCGTACGAACAGTAGGCCTACACTGATTTAAGAACAAGCTTGATCAATGAAATGCATGTACATCTACATGTATGTGCCTATAGATGTG
The DNA here is from genome assembly GCA_025618425.1 of Heliocidaris tuberculata. Taxonomy (NCBI): domain Eukaryota; kingdom Metazoa; phylum Echinodermata; class Echinoidea; order Camarodonta; family Echinometridae; genus Heliocidaris; species Heliocidaris tuberculata. Next base: position 45,352,759 of record CM046835.1, read on the forward strand.
AGTATTTCTTTCTTTTTTTAAAGGGGTGTTATAGTTCATATTGAGAAATCAAAAGTGATCATTAGTATGCCGTTGTGACATTGCTTATACATGCAGCGTGATATTGAAAGTGAAGGCAACCCACTTACAAGTAATAACAATTATTAATTCCACTTTCATTTCTCATAATTCATTATTTTTAGTGCTTATTACCCATCATGACAGAACAATTTCTTTTTGCACTAAATTGCTTTCTATAGCTATCTAAAGGGGCACACCCACGCTATAATGGACATGTGTCTATCAGCTGACGACCGTTACCTGGTAACGGCATCACGTGATTGCACTATCAAGGCTTGGCATCTTCCGTCCCACCAGCAGATGGCGTCCTTCGACTGCAAGTCACAGATCAAACACATAGACTTGGTGTATGACAGTGAGGATCGGTACCGCATTGCAGGAGAGAATAAGACTGGTACTATTCTTCTCCTGGATCTGTTCCTCTCAAAAGCAGACAGGTCTGAAACCAAGGACGTATGTCATTCGTCATCTTGAATGGGTAGGTGATTATTGCAAAAGAGATAGACTCCGACCAAAGAAAAGATGGATATAAACTACATCAGTGAGGATATAAGAGTGGACAATGTGGGGTTAATTACAGAGTGAAATGAAAATAGTATCCACAAGACCCTCCCCCCCCCCCCCCTCCCCCTCCCCAAACCTCCAGAACCTCCGGAACCCCCGGAACCACCGGCAGATGATGATGAAGATGATGATAATTATAATAATGGTGATGACAAGGGTGATAATTATTATTAACTTATTTTGTGATGATTATCAAGCAAGGTATTTGGTCTTTTGTGTCTAGCCATAAGTTTATTACTTTTCATGGAATTAAGAACAAAATAAATATTATAACTACAAATTTTCTTGATAATTGTTCTTATATAAGCTACAGTAGGCCTATCAACTTAACACAAACATCAGGTATACTGAAATATTTGATGTGGTCGGTTACATATGGGACAAAATACCATGGACTTGCACTGTGATTATTACATGTACATGTAATTGCAAAATAATGTAAGTTCATTTGCAGGTACAATCATTTTGTGTACAACCTGCAATACTTATAAACTTCCTGAAATGTTATCAATGACTAATATGTTCTTCAAAATACAAGGTCAATAGCTCTTTACATAAAAAATATACTCTGTAAATCCTACAGCAAATTCATGAAGTTACTGAATTTTCATAGTCTACAAGGTTCATTAAACTTCCTGTATACTGAAAGGGAAGGTTTGACACTAAGAATTGTGTGGTTGGACTTTGTGTCCTTCAAAACTGAAACTTAAGTTCACAGTGGTTGCTATAACTACATATATAATAGCTACATATATTTGTTTTCATCTAATTGTCTGCTGAAAGCCAGAAGGGTAATGACTATGTGCAAACTAATATGAGTTAACATACTAAGAGAGTGCTACTGGTTCTCTAATAGCAAATTAAGTGATGTTTTATCTGACTAACTACAGACATGTTCAGCTCCAATCTACTTGGAAACACACGAAATAAAAAGACCATACATGTAGATACTTTCAGCTTTGTTTCTTTATCATTGATTTAATTAAACAAAAATATCACGAACAATTTGTTTTTCTTCTCATCAATTGTACATTCAAAATATGATTATCTGCCCATTATTGCGTTGTCATTTGTTCAGATTTACAAAGACAACTGTACCCTGTAAAATCTTCATGATTAATGTGTATCACCAGAATTATTATTGAAACTATGATAGACATATTAATAACCACTTCTTTGGCAATCTGTCTTGATTATAATACATGCATGTAGTTCTTTCAAACAAGGATACCTATTCTTTACATACATCTGCTACTAGCTGCTGGTGATATTAACCCTTTCGAGACAATTGACCACATTTTGTGGTTTGGCCCAATAACTTTTGATTTAGAGCCTTAAAAACAAGTGAATGAGTAAATTACGCAATGCGTAATAAATGTCCCCGCCGGAAGTGCAGATCTGTGGAAATTAACTAGCCTGAACCTTAAAACTTCAGTGAAAAACTTTAGTGAATAAAATAATAATGTTACTGCATGCAAAAGAAGAGAATACCAACAATGCATGTATACAACTGAAATATAAAACATGAAAACATTATGAACCTTCAGCCATTTTGAATAAATTGGCATAAATTTGCATGAATAATGAATTTCAAAATTCTGTGTAGAAGTTTGGAAGCCCCCACCCAGCCCTATCAGATAAAACAATCGGAATCAAAATCCGATGTGAAATAGAGGAGAAGTAGCATTTTTCGTCAATTTTGAATAAATTTGCATAAATTTGCATAATTAATGAATTTCAAAATTCTGTGTAGAAGTTTGGAAGCCCCCACCCAGCCCTATCAGATAAAACAATCGGAATCAAAATCCGATGTGAAATAGAGGAGAAGTAGCATTTTTCGTCAATTTTGAATAAATTTGCATAAATTTGCATAATTAATGAATTTCAAAATTCTGTGTAGAAGTTTGGAAGCCCCCACCCAGCCCTATCAGATAAAACAATCGGAATCAAAATCCAATGTGAAATAGAGGAGAAGTAGCATTTTTCGTCAATTTTGAATAAATTTGCATAAATTTGCATAATTAATGAATTTCAAAATTCTGTGTAGAAGTTTGGAAGCCCCCACCCAGCCCTATCAGATAAAACAATTGGAATCAAAATCGGCCAAGAAATGACGGAGAAGTAGCATTTTCTAACATTTGAGCACACACGGACAGACGGACGGACGGACGGACACACACACACACGCACACACGAACGGAGCCCGTTTCATAGTCCCCTCGCGAACTTCGTTCGGCGGGGACAAATATACCAGATGCATGAGTAGAAAGAGCAAAAAATTCTGCACATACTGTGTCCATTTTTGTTGCATGATCATATTGCGTTTGATGCCAGGAATTTTAAAAAAGAGAATAAAATTGAACATCCTTAAATTGGCAACACATTGAGAGATTCAAAATCATTGTTTTTTTGTCCAAATTGGCAACCTTTTCAACTTTTCGACAAAGTTCCTAACCATGTATATTATTTTCAAGACATTGCATCTTATTAGAACCACTTAGTACTAAAAGAAAAATATTACTGTTGCCAATTTGCAGAACAAAATGTGATCAATTGAGCTCTTACATAATTCCTGTCCTGAAAGGGTTAAGTGAACACACATGTATCATAAGAAATATCATGTGCAAGTAGTTGTCAGAATGAGTAAATACATGCAATTCAAACTCCATCAACTGAATTATATACAGGTGAACATGAGCACTTTACTACTAACTTTCAAAACTACATGTAGCAGATACAAACAGGCCATAAACCCTTATTCTTAATCTTCTCAACAAGGTGTACAGGTAAATGCATTACCAGAATTTGTCAACCTGTTGAGAAATACTCATAACAACCTATTCATATAGGTTTCACTCCATGTACTCTTGTGCTATAACGCAATGTACAGACTTGATTTAAAGGATTTAATCTCCCACTCAGGACACAAAGACAAAAAAAGGCTAATCACGGCAGCATTTGTAGGTTTTGGTACATTTCGATTTGGTGAAAATTGGTATAATCGTGTAGAGGCCATTCTAGTTCTATCCAAGTCATTTACAGGATAAAAATCTTCACTCTAGCATTTTCAATGTAGTGGCCAAGTAGAAAACAGTTTGAAAGAATCTAAAATACATGCATTCCAGACTAGTTTTTAAAATGGTGTTGTTTCTAACTTTCTACACATACTATTGCACTGAATGAAAACAATTTACAATGAAGATAATGAAGAGATATGGACAGAATATTGTCTGAATTAGATTCTAATAATACAATAGCAGCTACAGTATATAAATAGAGTTATAACAAAAGACTATTTTAAGCAAGGTGGAACTATAAATACATGTAGTAAGGTAGAATTTGAAATATGACTGTTTTCTCATTGTTGCATATCATAATATAAAATACATGTACATATTTAAAGTCTATATACAATATAGGTTAATTGAATGTATGTTATGCAATTCCAAGACTAGAGGTTATATCAGCCTATTACTATTTCTGAAACATTCATGTATTTTTATTCATTGCCTTGCTAACTTACCATTTACATTTATATTGCATCATATCTATACATTTGTGAACAATAAAAATACATGCCTAACAAAAGACTGTTACCAAAGTTCACATTGCAATGAGTAAAAATAAATGATGATTTGTTATCAAAATGTCATATGGTTCTGGTGTCAATTAACATTCTCTACTGGGCTGATCTTTTAAATATGTATGTTAAATGGCACATTTTACAACAGAGTCCAGTCATATTAAAGAGAATGCAGCTTTGGAATTATATCAAAGGTCTCTTTTGAACAGTCTCAGCAACTAAATCTAACACTGCAGTACTTACAAAAGGGAAAAGAGTTATAGTTGTAGCATTGTGCCTAAATCAAATCCAAAAATTCTACAGAATCTCACATGAATATTTAGATAAGACAGAAATTAGTGTTAGAAGTGATTCAAATAAGACTGATGTGAAAGGGAGATCACTATATACAGCTGATAATCATTCTTTGAACAGTTAGGGGTAGCAAATCATCTTATATCATACATGTATGAAGCAATATGTACGTTTTCTTCAAATGATCCTATTAGAGGGAGAAATGAGACTTACTTATTGCTAGAGGAGGGCATTATTTTTCTTAATGATAAAGGCACAACTATAGATGGAAGAATTACTTCCCAGTTAGGTTATTATCATCCCCAAAAGCATAAAAATGTATAACTACCCACACCTACATGTATGAAATATGAACATGTATATTAATAGAATAAAATGTCGTTCCATGATGCTGAAGCACTTACAAAAAATTGGTGTGTCTCAGTTTGTATATGAATGTACAGTGTATGTATAGAACAAGGACCTATAAATGCATGCATGTATTCGTGCCAAGGATTTGTACGAATAAATAACTTTCTCTACAATTAAAAATTTGCATTGAAAATACAGGAATGCATAAGAAAATAGAAACTGCCATAATTGCATTTTGCAGAAACTGTCATTTGTACATGTACTATGATAAGAATCGATATTTCAGAAATATATACACTGAAAGAAATAAGATGCAATTATAGAACTGTATACAGCTACATGTAAATTGAATGAAAGACATTGAGTATACTTATGAAAAAAAAAATCATTCAAAAAAAAATATTAAATCTTGTTTCTTCCCCCCCCCCCCCAATCATTTTCTTGCTCACTCAATCCCTCTTTCTTACTTTCTCTCTCTCCCTCACTCTCTCTTACCCATATCATTTTTCTCTTACATACTTAAATCATCCTCCCAATTTGTAGCCATTCAGAAAGAAAAGAAAAGAGTCTTATAGTTCTGGGGAGCATTTCATCAAGAGTTTTGTCAGTGATTTTTACCGACAACTGTTATAAGCTACTGAAATCCTTGCATCTGATTGGCTGAGAGCAAATTTGTCGGTAAAAATCACCGACAAAACGCTTGATGAAATGCTCCCCAGATCTTGAAAAATGATAAAAAGCTATATCATCAAATTATTTCTAGAAAATTACATTGTGTTATCAAAATTTTCATCTGTATTTACCAATTGCATTAGCAATTTTGGTTCTTGTCAAAATATTCTACTTGATATAAGTACTACTAAAAAATCACTTATGTCTTCTATATATATATAGGTATACATATATATATATATATATATATATATATATATATTGTAAGAAATGTTCCTCGAACACAACGCTGGTGGTCACTCATAGTTGTTTTAGTGGAAGAGTGGAGATGGTGCACATATACACTACATATCACTTGCTGAGAGCAAGAAGGGTGACTGTTCATTCTGTGTAAAGTGGACACTTTCGATCGTAATAACTAAAAGATCATAAATCGTTCGGACTGAGGTTTGTACATTGTTAAGTTGAAGGATGTAAAATTTATTGGGAGCAAGTTTCATGACATTTCTCCGAATACTTTTCTTAAAATATTGTTACTATTTTCTTCAAATATTGCTCTGAATATTTGATTAGATTTTTCACTTTTTGAAAAAATCAAGGCCACAAAACCTGTGTATATCAGTAATTAATTCAGAAGTGCACTGCAGCTGAAATTCCAGAACACATTTTTAACCCAGAAACATGGATCATTAATGACACTGGGCAGCAAAAGGTTGGAAGAAATGACAGCTGCGAAACACAATGACAATTGCATTCTGAATTAATTACTGATACACACAGATTTAGTGGCCTTGATTTTTCAAAAAGTGAAAAATTTAATTGAATATTCAGAGCAATAATCTTTCAAAAGTATTCAGAGAAATGTCATTGCATTTTGGCCTGTTTTGGATTTAATGAAGGAATTTCAGCTGTCGGATTCACTGAGTGTTTGGGAGTATGGATTTTAATTCACTCAAGCTTGCAAAATATGGAATCCAGTGGACTTTTTGGTAAGTAGCAAGGTCTTATCTTTTTATTTTCTAGAACTAACAGAACTTTCATAGACTCAAACGTTAGATCTAGACTTTCATTTGTTTTGATTTTCATGTGTCTCTATTTTATAAAACAAATAACACACTTGACCCTGTTGCGCGTAATGTAAATGCAGTGAACGCTCGGTCGCCGCAAGCGGCTCGTGCACAAAAGTGGCACCAATCTAAAGAACCTCGAGTGCACAGTATTTACACTGACCCACGCTGGGCAGTGCATAATTTGTATACTGACGCCCTCTCCTGATCAGATCTTACATCCAGGGATTTGATAGACAATATGGCTGCCCCCATCAAATGGAGTAGTAGACTCTATCAACATTTTGAAGCTTAAACTCACTTTGAAAACTACAAAATGTCAATAAATTTTAAGCTCAGATTTTGGTAGGTAAATGCTTTTTATCACTATTATGATTAAAAAAAGGAAAATAATGGCTTCTGTAGCAAGTCTCTTTTTTTGGTTATGCCTGTGTCCCATGTGTTCAAAATCATGTTAGATCACAAAATTGTTATAACCTCGCATATATGTGAGTGTGTTTAACCGAAAACCGTCCGTTTTTTAGCCCTCGTTAAACGGAAAATGAAATAACCGAGATATTAGTACAGAGATCATTTTCAAAATATTGTGTTACATTGCACTGAATCAAAATCTGTCCAAGTGATTTAATGGTCCTGTTCGTTGAAAGGTGAATGTACCTATTGTAGAATAATATGAAAGGCAGATTTGGCACTTTCAATGAAAACAGACATTTACTGTGTAGGAGCATCAAAACCATTTGTCCTCGGACCCCTTCAAAGCAAATTTATAGCTATGGGTATACCCAAAAAAAACTTCCTCGTATTCCATTGATTATGATACTAACAACTCCAAGCTGATATGCCGTTTCTTACCCTGCATAGAGAAGATAAAACAACTGAGAGATAAAAAATAATTTACTGAAAGTATATTCCCTTGAGAGACAGCCAAGTGGAAAACAAACAGAAGGCTGCATATGCACATGTGTACATGGACCTGAGATTCCTGAAAGTGCAATTCTATGCAAAAAGCAATAAAAGGTAACCTCAATTTGGCTTTTTCTGTTCAGATATTTACAATAAATTCTTCTTAAAGGGCAATCCAACCTTGGTGGTAAGAAAAATAAGAAAAACAGGATGGTGAAAGTTTGAAAGAAATTGGACCACTAAGTCCATGCGAATCTCAAATTGGCAATTTGGTGAATCAATTGACACACTGGCAGACAACTCTCTCGTTTGTCGTACACAAAAATATCATTAATTTACGATTTTCTCTGAAGCGCCTTTTCCCTGAGGGCAGTACTCAAAATATATTGTAGAGAGCATAGGTCCTCATTAAAAAAAACGGTATTACTAAGTAATAAATCTTCAAAAAGAATACATTTAAGTCATTTTTAGTGAGTGGAGCAAATGGGGGAGTTGTCCGACACTACATCACAGTGACATTAACAATTCAGCCAATTTGAAATTCCCATAAGTACAATGATTACAACTTTTAAAAATTCTTCACCTAGTTATTGCTTGTCCGATTTCATTCAAACTTTCACCAATCTGCTTCTCTGATTTTTCCTCTTTCTTTCAGAATAACTTGCCATTAAGGTTGGATTTCGCTGTAAATTTGTGGACGGAACATTACAACATATGGCACATACATGTATATCTTTATAAACAAGTGGAACAATATGAGAACACATTCCAGGAGTTTCTGAATTTTATATTTAAGTGACTAACCCCAACATGGCTCAAAGGAAACAACACTATCAAAACCTTGCCAAAACTTCCACCCACTACTATCCCGAAGGCTCTCAGTACAGCAAGCAGATTGCTGATATACTTTTCTACGTCTCTGTGCTACTGCTTGACTTCTTTGAGAAGGCACTACATGTATATGATCACTCCCTACAACCCTAAGAAGGCTCTCAGAACAGCAAGCAGACTGCTGATACACTCTTCTTCGTCTCTTTGCTACTGCTTGACTTCTTTGCGAAGGCACTATTTGACGACTCCCTACAACCCTTAGAAGGCTCTCAGTACAGTAAGCACACTATGGATTTACTTTTCTTTGTCTCAGTACTAGTGCTCGACTTCTTCGAGGAGACGCCATCTGACCCGTCACCCTTATGCATCCGTGTCTCTGACCCATTCATATGCTTCCCATCACTCTGGTCCCTCGAGGCTCCTGACTGGCTCATCTTTGCCATCTGGGTGACAGGTTCAGAGCTATTGAAAGACAGATAAGAATTTTGATTCTAATTAGAATCACAATAACCATATCTAAAATATTATTTCACACATATACCACTTTAAGGAACTAATAAAATAAAAAATGAGCATCAATATTTTATAATGATAAAGGGTTGTTCTGTAGACTTTACTTCATCAAAGATGTAGGGTTTGGCCTACATGTGTGTAGGTCTCAATTGGGCATCTGGTCAAGGTTAGGTTTATGTATAGTGTTTGGTCCAGGGTTGAAGTCAGGAATTAAAGTGTACCAACCACCTGAAAAAAGAATTTGTATACCGCTAGGAAGTATAAATTAACCTCAAAGAACTTTATCTGAAGGTTCTGCGAGAGCCCTTATCTTGGCCAGCGCGTACGGGTGCACTGAGTAGTCTACTCACGAGTCGCTTTTATGCTTATAGAGAGTATAATTTAACTTGTAATATCTCTTTATAGAAGTGATATTCAAAGCCCATATTTGGAATATAGTAGAATGACATGGAACCTCTAACATACAGAGTAAAATATTTTTGGGTGATTGGTACCCTTTAAATGTAATAGTGTTGGAAAGTGGCCCTTGTGGCAATTGTGCCGGAGTATGCGTTTAAAAATGTCTCCAACAAGAATCATGTCAAAGGTTGGTTTTTTAAGTCAACTTAATGATGGATTTGACTTGACAGCCCTACAAGAGAGTGGGCACACCTACATATTAATCATAATGATTGTTTCAATATCCGTTTTTGTTTTTATTTTCATCATATAATGCAATGTTGGGGCCATAATGAACTCCTTCAATGCCTGGGGCAGCAAATCCTGAGTTTGCTCATGATATACATTACATGTGGACTATGAACGGCTATTTTCCCTTCCTAAAACGGAGACATATTCATGCATATAGCAAACTCTATTCCCATTGATAATATTTTATGCCCAATTTGAAACAAAGCAGTAAAGCTCAAAATTTTCACTCTGGAAAGGTCATTCATGATGAGTGTTTGTAAACTTGATGGCTCAGAAGGGGTTAACCCTTTTGCAACATCACTCCACATTTTGTGGTATGGCTCAATAACTTGTGATTCAGAGCTCTAAAAAATATACCAGATGCATGAGTAGAAAGAGCAAAAATTACTGCACACACTATGTCCATTTTCGTCGCATGACCATATCGCATTTGATGCCAGGAATTTTTAAAACGAGAATAGGCTTTAAAATCCTTAAGTTGACAACATATTGCGAGGTTCAAAATCATTGTTTTTTCATCCAAACTGGAAATTTTTTTCAACTTTCCGACAAATTTCTAACCATGTTTATTGTTTTCAAAGACATTACACCTTATTAAAACCAAGTAGCACTAGAAGAAAAATATTAACGTTGCCAATTTGAAGAACTGTGATCAATTTAGCCCTTAAATAATTCCTGTCCTGAAGGGGTTAATATCATCTTGGATCCCCCAATCAACCTAAGCAACATACCTGATATCAGATCTATCCGCTTTTTCTAGAAGCAAATCTAGAATTAGGATGGTTCCAGATTTGTTCTCTGCTGCCAGACGATAGCGGTCCTGGCTATTGTAGACCAGGTCTATGTTCTTGATCTGAGACTTGCAATCGAATGATGCTAGCATCTGCCTGGTAGGAAGATGCCATGCCTTTAGGGTACAGTCACGGGATGCGGTGACCAAGTACTGGTCATCTGACGACACACACATATCCATGATAGCATGGTTGTGACCTACAAGGAGCCTGAAAGTTGAAACAGTTCCAACAAAAATTTTACTATGAGAGCAAGATCAAAATACCCTGTAAACCCATACGAAGGGGGTACAATCTACAAACATGTACATGTAGCAGTCTGGGGGTATCTGTCAGGGTAGTTATTTTCCTGGTGGGCAGTTGTTGTTCAGTGGTACCAGTCCAGTGGTAACACAGATGGCACCACACCATTAAAAGTGCCGATTCACATGCTCTCATAAAACGCATCATTTTTGCATGTGCTATACTTCATAATTCAGTAGCACAAGTATTACATGAACACTACTGTACAAAGCCCATAGTGGAAATTTGTCAGGGGACTAGATGTCCATTGAAGCCCCTTTTTGGCTTTTCCTACAGCCTCTATGTGCCTGTCTACAACAATTTTTTACACATTCAAGTACTCATTCAAAATAGGTTTGGTAGAAGTCACCTTATTACTGGGACCAAACTACATGTGAATTTGGTATTTTTATTCTTTTAACTATCTGTCATGCCTCCCACACTCAATAATCAATATTATCCTTTTTCAACCATCTTTTTATTCCCTCTCTTCAAACTCTACCATTCATTTCAATCAAAGACTGCGGGTATTAACAGTGATACATGTGCATACAGGCAAGAAAAACATGACACGGATTATAACTTTGAAACCTGAATCTCTAAATTCATAATATTCTTCTTGTAGCCACGTTAAGGAAATGTTAAAATCGTTATTTTCCCATAAATGCATCATAAAATTCTTCCAGTACGATTTCAAATAGAACATTGATAACAGGTCAGGATTTTTGTAACAAACTTTTCAGTTCTCTACCAACATTTCATTGGAACATATCCACAGAGATTTTGAAAGTACACATGAATATAATATTGAGTACCAATTTTATTGGCTAAAATTGGAAATCATTCAGTTATTACAAAGTGCAAATAATTTCAAATCATACAATTCCAAGAAAATGTCCTTATAATTATAAATAAATCTCCCCTAATCTCCCATGATACACTTGCAAGTTCTAATTACTCACTGATCATCATCGGCCTTGAAGTCCCAGACATGGAGCTGTTCCACACCGGCATGGGTCCCCCAGACGACCGTGGTGCTGTCATGGGTGAACGCACAGCAGATGACCTCCGACACATGAACCGGCATCCGCTTGACCACCTGTCCGAAGGTGTCCGGGGCAAGTGACCACAGGATCATCTGCTTGTCGTTGGCTCCTGTCACTGCATACTGCCCTACTCATGCAAGAAGATAAAAAGAAGTTTGAAAAAAAATGGTGTGACATTTGCTTGTGCAACTTGTGCTCCAGGCTTTACTTCATCAAAAATATAAGGTTAGACTTGCAATCGGGTTTTAATTTAGGTTTAGAGTTCGGGTAACGATCGGTCAGGTAAAGTGGTTGGCCCAGGGTTGAAGTTAGGAATTTGGTTAGTATCTAGGTAATGACTGCAGGGCAATTTTCGCCAGGCATATATCATAGGACAAAAACAAAGTGATAGCATGACACTTAAACTTACCATCTTTGGAAACGGCAAGACATCGTATGGATGCACTGTGCTCTTTGGCAGAGAGCAGACATTCTCCCGTGTCATACTTCCAGAACTTGAGCACTCCTTTGCTGTCTGCTGACACAATGAAGGTGTCTGCCTTTTGCGCCACCATCTTCACCAGGCATACTGGAGCTTCATGTTCTTTGTCAGAGAAAACCAGAATAAAATAAACTTATTATTCATTGCACACTCAATTTACACAGACATTCGTGGTTTAGCAGCAGAAAACATAAAGAGCATGTCCCTTTGTCTTTCATCTGTGAATCTAAGCTCCATATCCACTCTGTAGGCCTAAATGATACTTATAATATAGACTGGCTCATTTTGGGGGGTGATATGAGACTATAATTACTTACAATATAATGGTATTACTACATCTTGACTCTGGCAGGATAATTATACTTGAGCACTAAAGTCCCATATCCCCCTCAAAGTCAGTCAACATTTCTTATTACAGGAGTTTTTCTTTCATATGCACACCTGTGTATTACCACTTGAATCAATACATGTATATCTGAAAAGGAGTGATTTTAAAAAATAATTCTCCTCCATCATGGCTAATATTTGCACAAAATATTATTTATAAGGTACATGTACATGAAACAAGACATGCCTTAAGAAAGTAATCATAATACCAGCATATAGTTAACATTTTCCAGCCTTATCGCTCTCTATCTCTCCTACATGCTACCATTTTCTGACTCAATCTGATACAAATACAGTGAAACCTGAATATAAAGACTGCTGAAGGGAGACAAGAAATGCGGTCTGTATGCATGTAATCAGGTGGTATATATGTACAGGATACTTTAGGACAGGTTTCCATGAGAAACACAAAAAGGAAAACAAGAGAATGTGGTCAATATAGACAGGTGGTCTTTCTGTAGAGTTTCACTGTATAACATGAAATCATCTCCCTCGGCATTACCTGTGAGAGTGAGCCTGCATGACTTGGTGTCCATGTTCCACACCTTTATCCTCTTATCTTGTGATGCCGAGACAACCTCACTATCCTGCCCCAGCTCCAACCACAGAACACCCTTGTCGTGACCTTCTAGATCAAACACAGCTCCGCCTCTTTCTGTTGATTGGTCCATGTCCCACACACGAAGCCTGCCTTCCTCTTTGAACGCACCAATCACCTTCTTGCCATCTTTGCTGAAGACAAGCTTGGAGGTGTAGCCCTGTTCACGGCGGGTCACATGGCAGTCGTAGAAACTAGAGAACTTGACAGAACCTTCCTGTCCACTGGTAAGAACTGTTGATTCATCGGGTGTAAACCTGACAACAACTGCATGCCCATTGTGTCTCTCCCTCTTAATCACCTGGAATGAAGAAGAGTGTAAATCGTCGATGGTATAAGAAATTGGATCTCTGAAAGAAATTTCACTAATTCTTTTGATATTCAACACTATTGATAAAATCGGAATAGTCCTACAAATATCTTTATAAAGTTTACCAAGTCTTTCTCTTTACAAATGGCATTTCTACTCATCAAACATTATATCATTACATAAATAAAGTTGAGCTAAGAATTCAGTGCTAGTCTATAAAGTTGAACAGAATGTTAAAAATGCAATGAATTGCCGTAATGATAATAACATGAAGTTACATTTTTTCCAGAAAATTACTAAAAGCATAACCACAATTTTCAATTTTATACAATATACAATAAGAAAACAACATGCTTGTAGATAAGCAAATAGTGGACCTACAGCTTTCAGATCTTCAAGTTGGCATTGCAATTAACTCAAAGATAAAGTAGAGTTCTGGTCATGCAATTACATTGTGAAAGTAACTGTCTCAAAGCAATTGAGAAAGGTTGATGATGTGTACATAATGATTGTTTTATACTGTGAGCTTTGAAGCATCAAAATGATAAGAAATCGACCCAATCTTGCTGAAAAGCACATGTACTGCACACAGATATGGTTATATGGGACTGCACACTCAAGTGGCATGAATGTACGGCCCAAACTTTTCTGTTATTTCTAATATTTTGAATATAAGGGCATTTGAAGAGCTTTCCTATTCAGGGGACATTTCTAGTAAGATGTTCTTCCAAACTGACATAAAAAGAATGAGAAAGCTCACAAATTATTTTTCACCTCTCCCAGAACTCACCTTTTTTCTTTTAAAGATAATGTACATTGGACAAAGCTTTGTTATTCACTTACTGTTTCCATAGTATAGACCCACATCTTGGCACTCTTATCGTTTGATGCAGAGTAAATGACTCTCATCTTTGTTCCTGTTACATCTGAGATCCATGAGGAATGTCCTTCCAGGGTTGTGATAAGAGGACTATCAACATCCTTGGGTTCCAGGTCCCAAACCTTCAGAAAATCATCCTTCGAACCCGAAACCAAGATGGACTTGGAACCAGGATCCTTGGGATCTGCTGGCCAATGCCAGAGGCAAGTCACCATGCCATCATGACCTGTAAATATAAAGATGCAATAAATACATCTTTTTCAAATATTTTCAAAAGTGGATTTTGCATGCACTTTCTACATGAGAAAATATAACACAAGCATTTGCCTAACTGAACGTATGTTTAGAGTCTATTAATAATTTATGAAGTAAGAATGTAAATATAAAGATATAATAAATACATCTTTTTCAAATATTTTCAAAACTAAAGATCTTGCATGCACTTTCTACATGAGAAAATATAACATAAGCATTTGCCAAACTGAACGTCTGTTTAGAGTCCTTTAATGATTTCTGAAGTAAGAAGTGAGCATGCATATTCCTACAAAGCTCATTTCTGTTTGTAAAAAATTTACAAAATGATACATACCTCATAAGATACCTCAATAAATGAGTAAAGATTAATGACCTTCTATTGGTAATTCAACATATATTCCAGACTTCTTCTTACTGATTTCAGAAATACAAGGTTAGGGCTTTGGTTGAGTGTAGGTTTTTTTAAAGAGAATTACGGTTTGGTATAGGTACAGTGCTGAGTCAAAGTTTAAAGTTATGAATTCAATTAGTATAAGAAATAGAAGTAATAGTCCCTAGAGCATATTTTGTTCAATCCTTCTATTGTTTAAATAAAATATTTTTAATATTCATTAAGCATACCTTGACAGTTCAATACAGCTGTGCCCTCTGTCATGTTCCAGACACGAACAGTAAAATCTGCAGACCCTGATGCGAGTAGATGATCAGATAACACTAGGAGACAAGTGACAGCCTTCCTGTGACCTTCCATGACCTTGTCTGGGGAAATTGGCTTGTCTGCATACCTTGACAGCTTGATAGAGCCATTGCTGTCCCCTGATGCAATGGTTTGGATGGACTGGGCATGGGCAACGACTTTCATATCATTTTCTTTGTGAGCTTGGAACGAATGTATGCACTCTTTAGATGTAATGGACCAATGCCTCAAGAAACCATCTTGGCAACCAGTCAAAACCTCAGTATCGCCTTCAAAGAATGCAAAGTTGGCAGTTTTGGGATGTTCTAACTTGGTGAGAAGCTGTTCACTCTGGAGGTCCCAAATACAGACATTTGACCCTTTCTCTGATCCGGCAATGGCTAGTGTTCCATTTTCGTGGATCTGAAGGGAGCTGACAGCATGGTTTTCACCAGTATCAAGTTTCCAGATGCATTCACCACTGGTGAGTTCAAACATCCCCAACACCTGGCAGCCAAATATGACAAACTTATCATCATGACTGATGGCAAGGGATAGTGCTCCAGATGCCTTGCTTCCTGCTTTGACCTGTAGAGTGTGTATGAGCTCTGCATTTTCTTCATCCCAAACATTGGCCATTGGTTGGCCATTAGAATCTTTGCAGACAGTTACAATGACATCTCCTTTGCCAGTGCAAGCAATCGCCTCTACTCTGGACGGATGACCTGCAAGTGATGTCTTCAACTGTCCTCCTGGAGGGATTAGACAGGCTCCTCTGGGAATGATCAAAGAATGCTTGGTTGTCCTCACCCATGACTTGGCTCCTTCAAGCAATCTTCTGATGTTGGAGTACTTGTCCATTAGGTCATACATCCTTCCAAGAAGCTGGCCTGCGAGGCAGAAAGGGTCTTCCTTGAGATTACTCCCAGACAGGTACAGGGCCTCAAGAAGGATGCCACTTTCTTCATCAAATGAGGAGAAGTCATTGACAAGTTCTAGAAAGTTGAAGGCTCTCAACTTGGTCAGAATCCATTCAAAGTTGTACATGATATGCTGTACCATGCCTTCTGGGATTCCATTCATGGTTCCACACCGCATTAAGTGGAAGGGAAGCTCGAGCAGCTTTCTAAGATTGAAGACACTATCTCCAAACATTAAAGGTTGAGGTGAGACAAGACGATCTGCATTTGGGAAATCTTTATTGCGTCTCTCTAGTCGAATTGGCCTGATTTTGCCTCTGCTGTATTCTCCAAGGAACATATCTGCAAGAACTTTGTGTCTGGACATTTTGGACTCTTTGTCACCTAGGTAGCGCCTCTCCGCTGTTTCGATGAACTGCCTGTGGTACCAAGCTATCACCGTCTTGCCTCCAGCCTGCCGCTCGGTGATAAACTCCCCAATATCTTGATGCAACCTCTTCCACACTGATGGCGGTATGCGAACTACCCCTTCCACAGGAGGATCCCAATACTGATATACATCGTTAAGGACTTTGTCATCACAAGAAAGGACATCTTCTATCTCTGCTTCTGTCAGACCACTCTTTCCTGCAGTCAGGTAACCAAGAGCATGTGCTACAAAGATGAGCCCATGGCGCTCCTCAAGATCTTGAAACATATTGTTGATAGCATCCACTACAGTGCAAGGAAGCTTGACATCTGCTACTGTCTTGTACGACGGCCATGTTACAAATTCTTCAAAGAGTAGCTTCAGGAAGAGTGGCTGGGGACACTTACTGAAAGCATCCCTCACAACCTTCACTTGCTCCTCGTTCAGCCTCCGTCTTCTTTCCTTTAACCAGCCATCCATGATAGCGATGCCATTCTCTTCTCTCACGACTTCCATGCCAATGTAGCATCTGGGATCTGTCAGGGTCTTCTTGATGTTGTCCAGAATGTTGTGTTCCTCAGGCAGCATGGACACTACAACATGAACATTTTCTGGTAAGGACTTCAAAAGCCAGTTCATCTTGTGGGCATTATTGTTCGGACTGAGCTGATCAATACTGTCAAACAGCAGGAGGAGTGGTTTATCTTTGGTTGGGAGTTTGTTGATTAACATATTAAACAGCTGAACCAGTTCTGAAAAGTCTCCTAAATGATCACATGGGGGTTGTGGAGCATCATAAGCAAAGCAAATCTGCATAAAACAAGTACAGGTGTAAGGAGGTTTTACTTTTGATGGGGCAAAAAAAGTATCACTGTCAATAAAATTAACTACACAAGCTGCATATTCTAGACTGATGTAATGTTCCATGACATTTTTTAAGCATGAAAATTCCCAAAGTTTAAAAAAAACATGAATACTTAACAAAATTTATTTAATCACATCAGCATTCTCAACACATATCTAATTGAAGTTCTCATTATGATAGGACCATTTAACATAATACAGTAACATAATCAATCTGTACCTGTTTACACAGGCTCTGCAGTGTGGCATGTATCGTGGAACTGTTGGCTGATGTTCCAAGAAATCG
>CM046835.1:45370971-45604825 GCA_025618425.1 Heliocidaris tuberculata
AATCTCAAAATTTGTGCAGACTTGGTATGTATACCAGTAAGTATATGCGCAGTAAAAAAAAATCCATGGAATGAAGAACTAATAAGAACATTAGTGAGGATGCTAACAGACACTTAGAAGAAATGTAGTCCTTTTGGGGAAAACAAATTCATCTGCCATAATCACTGAGGTCATCAATGTAAATCCACCATCACTAAAATGTGTATGAAAATCCTATGGTTGTAAATTCCTTAATCTGTTTATCAAAAATGGAAACCTGACATTATTTTCCTAGCTAACAGTGATGCCATTAGTACAGTACTTTAGCTAAAACAATGACTTTTTGACACTACATGCTTTAATTAACTGTGACAATTCATACTTAGGAAATTAATAAAAATTTTGATAGTTATATTGTAAAGCAATATAAAGAGAGTTGTCAAATTACCACTTTGCAAATTTATAACTCTCATATAGTTATCTCATGTTTTTCCATATTTTCAACAAAATGATTACTCTGCTTCCACTGATAGGAGCTTGTGGGGATGTAATCACCCTGTAATAAAGCACATAAACAACAATGGGACTGAAGTGGAATGATTTTTCATTTGATGATCTACTGAAAAGTAATTTTGACATTTTTCACTGAATGTTCAACACCAGGCCTACAAATAAATAATATAAATGTGTACAAAACCAATGTTACAACAAAAATATAAAATACTAAAGATCAAATGATAAGACATCAAACTGATTGTCCAAACCCACATAGATATAACATCCTGTGCAAATTTGAGTTGTGCTCTACAGCATGTACATGATATACAGCATGTACTTTACAGCATATTTTTGTTAACTCTTAAATATTTTCCTGGTAGAAACAACCTAATCAATGCATGATGAGCAATTCAAATTTCTTTGCACCAGTTCCTATCAAAACAGAATTCCATTAGAAAAACACAAGATTATGATACAATATTGGTGCATGAGTACAGAAACACTGGCACTCATTTTGTGAAAAACTTGTAGATTGTAGACCATTTTAAATTCTGAACATATGACGTAATTTTCATCACACTTTGCCTTCACAATGCTTGAGATGATAATTCTTTTAAATGTTACTCAAACTCCCAGTCCCAATTTCTTTGAATAAGTCATTACTTATTATGCAATGGTTATACATTCATATGGCTTAAAGGCCAAGTCCACACTAATATCAAGTTGATTTGAATAGATAGAGTAAAATTAAACAAGCATAATATTGAAAATTTCACTGAAATCGGATATAAAATAAGAAAGTTACAGCATTTTGAAGTTTTGCATTATTTCATGAAACGGTGATATGCATAACATGGGCGGTATGCAAATGAGTGAACCGATGATGTCACACACTCACTTTTCCTTATGTATTTTATTATATGAAATATCATATATTTCAATTTTTTGCTTCAATAAAGTAAAACATGGTTTGACTCCTTATGGAACATGTAAAATCATCATTATTGTAACTTATTTTGATACAAGGGAGAGATTCTTTATTATCACATCCATAAAAATTGAAATATTTGAAATTTCATATAATAAAATACATAAGGAAAAGTGAGTGTGTGACATCATCAGTTCACTCATTTGCATACCGCCCATGTTATGCATATCACTGTTTCAAGAAATAATGCAAAACTTCAAAATGCCGTAACTTTCTTATTTTACATCCGATTTCAATAAAATTTTCACTGTAATGCTTGTTTAATTTTACTCTATTTATTCAAATCAACTTGATATTAGTGTGGACTTGGCCTTTAACTCTTATAACAGACATTGATGGATATATGTAAAATGTGAACACCTGGATGGGAAAAAAAAATCATAAAATTACATCTCAATTAAAGCTGTAAATGCAGAAGGTCCTCTACTGGTCATTAAAGTCTTCATTTCAAAATGTTTGATACGTTTTCTATTCAAATATGTTGGATACAGGGCTATGACAAGGAATATGGGGCAGATTATTCATTCTGAATCAGGTAATACACTTTTTGCCTTATTTTATTATATTCACTTTGACATTTCAATTAAAATCAGAAGTTATCACATCTTCAATACAAACTTGAATGCGACAAAATAGCGCCACATCCAACAGCTTTATAGAACTGCAGCATACAAATTACTTGATGAAACTGATGCCACTTGGGTACCTCATGTCTGTCCAGACCTGCAAAGAGAAATAAGAAATGGCAGAATGGATGGTAAAAATAGAAATAAATTCAAATCAAAAATTCGAAGATGACATTTAGTATTTTGGAAAATACCTGAAGCTAAAAGCTCATCATTGTCTTTGCTAAGACGGGTCACCCACCACTTTTTATAGAAGTTACTTAAATCTGCCCTTCCAATAAATGAAAATTATACTGGCATCATAACCTACAATAGTGATTTCAGAGATTGCCTTCTTGGGCTTTATAAAGAGACTTGTGACACCAGAATTTTGTCTAATGCACATTTGCTCAGTACATCAAGGCACATTAGGGTTTATGCAACAAACCCTACTAAAGAATTCTGCACTATGCAAAGCTGCTTACTAGCCATATGTACATGAGCAATTGAATCAGTTTACAAAATACATGTAGCATGAGTTGAAAAGTAAGCATTGTTTGTATTTTGGTAAAATCTCAAAACAGACAAAACCCTTAGGCAATGGGAGTTAGCAGACTCATGATCAGAGTTTAGCAGGTTATCATTCACATTATGATAAACTAACAATGAGTGTACATTAAAAGTATATAGGTATGAAATTGTTTTAAAAAATATTTGGAGTTGGCATATAACTGTACATAAAAAAATTGTTAATAATGAAAATATGCCAATATACATGCATATTTGCAAAGATGGCTTATCAATGCATTGCAGCAAACCTTTATGTTTTAATATTGTGGGAAATTGTAATTATTTCAGAATTCGAGAATTCGCTACCCATGGTGACGAAATGTGATAGTTAATACTTGTAGACATTATCACATTTTTTTTCCTCAAACAAGCACAGAACACAAATGGAATGGAATAAAATTCCTTAAAAGTTACAAGCTCATTTTGACTGAGGATCAATAAATGAGCAAGGTCTGAATTAAGTTTTCACATGTCACTCAGTACATTTACATGTATCATTGTAGACCTGTCAGACAAAAGAAAACAAGTTCCATCTGAGGGTAAATTTCATTTGGCTTCCTACAGTATAAATCACAAAATATTTGAGAGTTATTAGGACTCTCTTAAGATCAAGGCCAGACATGGACGCCCTCTTTCTTCCGTGATGTGTATTATATCTTACGTTCATAATGATGAAAGAGAGCAAAATTTCCATTTTCAATTATGATCATCTGGGCATAGGTCCAGGGGCTGGCTCCAGTATAGGAAATCATAACAAAACTTTCACTTCAAGATTTAATGAAAACAAACATAGAGCTTGTATATGAAAAGGAGACACCAATTAAAACAAACAACAAACAAAGGAAATACATATGAGTCATGTCAACAAAAATAAAACAAAACATAACTACATGTACCTGATACTGTTGCATGGGATCAGTCCTGTTTGCTGAGAAATAAGCTTGGAAGTCTTTAACTAGTTGACAGCAAACCTCTTTCCCCAGTTTTATATTACATCACTCCAAAGCAGACTGTAATTAATACAAAGGAGCAAGAAAAACATAATTACAATGAAGTACATGAATGAACATATCAAGAAACAAAATAAAATGACTTTACTTCCCCCAAGTGTACACTTCATTGAAATAATCATAGACAAACTTTAAAGGGAAAGTCCACCCTGGTATTTCGTTGATTTGAATAAAAGCAGGAAAGGAGAGAAACAGAATAGTGAAAGTTTGAGACAAATCTGATAAGAAATAAGAAAGTTATGAATTTTTGAAGTTGTAATCAATCAAACACAAATTGGCAACTCCGTGACGTATCTTGCGAGCTCCTCTCCAATTTGCTCAGTACAGAAAATGTCATAAATTTTGATTTTCTTAGTTTCTGATTAAGGAATAGATTTGTTTCATACAGGTTCTGTGTAAAAACATATGAGCAATGATTATATCTAAGGTGCATGTATGATTGAATATTTTCTTTAGAGAAAACGGAAATTAATGACTTATGGGTACAGGGCAAATGGGAGAGGAGCTCGCAAGGTACGTCACAGAGTTGCCAATTTGTGTTTGATTGATTACAACTTCAAAAATTCATAACTTTCTTATTTCTTATCGTATTTTGCTCAACCTTCACTGATCCGTTTCTTTAATGTTTCTGCTTCCTTTAAAACCAACTTGTAATCAGGGTGGACTTTCCCTTTTAGCAATGATAATTTTGGAGCGGGTTGATTTATTACGAGATTTATGTAAGAGACCCTTGGTATAGGCCTACTACATGTAATAAAATGTGTAAGTGACCAACAAAGAAATAGCTCACCTACCTGAAGAGAACCTGCATTAACCTTACCCAATGCACATTGTTTCAATCTTCTTGGGCCACTTTCATCAAACGGCAAGTCAATTCTTTTGAATTGCATTTTTTCTTTAATTTACTATGTATTTTTACACAAACTATCAATATCTCTCATACCACATTATCATACTGAATACACTGAGAATTATTTTGTTTCTGCCTTGTAAGTCATACGATTACATACACAACTCGTGTACTCGTAAGTCGTAACTCAGTTTGATACTCATTTTACACAAAATAAGTGGAATTCAATACCACAGGCCTCATACTGTACCAACACTTTGTCATTTTCTTTTTTATTCTTTTTGTCTTTTTATATCAGTAATTGTTTCTGTGACTTTTCAAGTATTTTGATTGTTTTATTATGTATCAACTCTTCTGTGTACATGTATGTGCATGTAAACAAAGCAAATTTCCATTGTTTATTAATATATTATGGACAATAAAACATTGAAATGAATTGAATTGAACTTTTTCCATTTCTAAATTTTTTTCGATGCATTGTGTTTAATTATATTTATCATGCAATACTGCGTTTGCATGAATATTCAAATAAAAATATTCAAATAAAAAAATTCAACAAAAAAATTCAACAATTTACAAAGATATGCAAAAGATAACAACAGTTTCACACACACAAATTGTGTTTTAGTGCAATTATGATGATGATGTGCTATTTGATTTTGGATTGACATGCAGGAATAGACCGCTTCTGTAATGTATACAAATTTATACCGGTGTGTTGGCTCAGTCAGTAGAGCGTCCGCCTCACAACCGGGAGGTCGTGGGTTCGAACCTCGGCCGCGTCATGCCAAAAGACGTTAAAAGATGGGAGTTGCTGCTACCTTGTTTGGCGTTCAACAATAAGGGATAGAGCAACGTCGATCTGGCGCTGCTCAGTGGCTGCCGGGCTCACGATCGATTGGGCAAAAAGAATTTCCATTTCGGTTTAACTTAATAAAATTTGGAGTGGACTTTAAAAGATTATTATTATTATTAAATTTATGCACATAAATTCTCTGAGCACCTAGTGAGGAGCTATTCCATTAACCTGCTTTTTATAAATGAGCCTCAATGCTTGGAATACAGTTTGCATACATTATTTGTTGCTATGTCCGGCAAGCCTCCGGCAAGCTTTCAGGTTGTCAAGAACTACCTTTGTTTGAAAGGTATGTATAAAATTTGCATACATTACCAAAGCGGTCTATTGCAGGACCTCACAATGGATGGTCTGATTTTCAGCAAACTAGGTCTCAAAGTAACTCGAAGGTCTGTCAGAATCTGCAACTGTCACCGACTTGGCACAGACGAGAAGAATGACTTCTTGAAATGAAAATGAGTTTTTGTCTTTCTTCTTCTCATAGAGCAGATTGCTATACATTTAATGAGATTTGGGGAGCACTAATCGCTGGTTACAATAGTACAAAAAACAGCCTGAAATTTGCTTTCATTAAGGTGATATTGGAGGAAACATAATGACTTTTGGATCATCCTTTTATCCCTGTGCTACAATTCCAAAATTTTGTGGTTTGGCTCAATAACTTTCGATTTAGAGCCTTACAAAAATACCCTACATGAGTGAAAACAGCAAAAGTTTCTACACACACTGTGTCCATTTTGGTTGCTTCATCATGTTGGTTTGATGCCCGGAACTTTAAGAGAAAAAAAAATAATTTTTAAAATCCTTATAGAGAGATTCAGAATGACCATTTCATTACAATTATCAGCAACTTTTTAACTTTTAGCATGATCAATTTACATGTTTATTGTTTTCAGATACACAACAATGTCTAAGAAAAAAGTAGGGATAAAATGACAGTCATAGTGTAATAAATTGAGGGAGGATAATGTAGGTATTAGTTTAATGCTTACCAGGTAATAAATTCCTGGCCTGAAAGGGTTACTGTTGAACACAAGTTTTTTTCCCCCGGAATTTTACAGACTATCATTTCTGTCATAATTACATCTGCTCTGACTTGTGAGTAGACTAGTGAAATGATAAGCACCGTTAAAACTAATCCAGTGGTGTATCTAGGGATTATGGCACCCGGGGCAAACAACGAAGTTGCACCCCCCCCCCCCCCCCCCTCCAACTTCCCCACTGATCTAAGTTCTTGTAAAAGCGAGGGAGCAAAGCGAACGAGCGATATATTTTTTTTTTTCTTGCATTTTTGACCCCTCAAAATGAAATTTCTGATGCATTTTACCCGGCAAAATTCAAAATTGAGCACTGCATTCGAGGGGCAGAATTTCGAATTTTGAACAATGATAAACGGTTTTCTATTCCCTTTCGTCTCAAATGGGGAGCAAAATTAACAAAACCCCTTCAGAAATAGACAAGGAATTCAGCAAGATATTAATGGATAGTTGAGATTTCAACTTTTGCAAAATTCATGCTATACACTTTATCCTGTATTGGGGCCGCAATATTAACAAGAGGCTGATTAAACTTACATAATAGAGAGCAAAGCAACAAGAATTACATTTTATTTTTAAATTTCTGAACCATTTAAAAACCCTATTTTAAAATGATATCCTTCACTGGGGCGTGAAATTACGAGATCCTGGAGCATCATATGCGAGGGAGGAAAGCAACCGAGTTTTAGAAAATTTTGCATTTTAATACCTAAAAAATGTGTTTCTAATGCATTTACCCTGCAGATTAGGGGCGCATAATTCTTAATGATCATGATTTTTCTTCATTTCCTTCTCTTTTTCTTTCTAACTTTTAGCAGTTTTTGCACCCCTTCAAGTGCCGCCCGGGGCAAACTTGTCAGAGTTGGGTTCCAAGTTCACATTTTTATGTTATCCTTTATTTTCTTCATACTCCTTATTACATTAAGCCATAGCTTGCCAGATATTTTATCACCCTGCAATGCAAAAAGCAACCATTTTCCCAGAATTTTGCTGATTATTATGGTGAGTTTACCTCTTCAAGTTGATCACCGCAGATATTGACACAGCTCCACATAAGGATGGTTCCCTGTGCAGGATGAAAAAAAAAGTTGTTTATCAACCCTCAACTGCGTAGATGTAGTCAGTAGAGCCAGGGCATCATTTCATCAAACCGTCGTAAGTACAGGTTTGCCGACATCCCATTGAAACGTATATTGTTAATCTTAATACAGTTCAATTTAATGGGATGTCAGCGAACTTGTACCTATGACGGTTTGATGAATGCTGCCCAGACCTACATGCAGTCTCAATGAAACAGTCGTCAATGTACACGTAACAGGGTTGGCAATTTCCCGGGAAATACTGGGAAATACCGGGAAATACCGGGAAATACTGGGAAATACCTGCGCAATACCTGGGCAATACCTGAAAGTGTACCAGCAGATGTACTAACAATCATTCAAAGCTTTCATGTGACTAAAATTCCATCTTTTGATTGGACTTCAAATGTTCGAAGTTGATGGTTTTCAATTACTCATTGGTTTCTTAGAACATACATGTACATGTACATGTACATTGCTTGTTGTATGTAAAACAGTGCTGTTTTATTCACATTTTAAAGACACAAAATTCAAGACACATCGCACCACTTTCTTCTGTTGACTACCCGTAGGTTGACAATATGCTGGTAGTGCATATGAGGGTGAAGTACCGGGTGCACATTATTTTGAATTGTCGTGTTGTTTTTAAATGTTCTAAATCAACAGATAAAATATGAATTACGGTAATGTACAACAGTGTGAGTCATAGAGTCAAGCTACTTTTCATACAGGCACCATCCAAAGTATGCCTCATGAATTTTTAAAAGTTGAAAAATTGAATGCCCATCATTGACAAGCAAGCAAGCACGCACTGTATATGGGGTTAGGGACCCTCATAGTACCACATCCCACTGGTCCTATACCTATTCGTTTAATGAAAATGGATCCTAACCCCAATTGGACACAGGATAAATTGAGGCTGCAAACAGTGGGTCATGTGACCCACTGTTCTAATAGGACATAATAGTATATATATAGGACTGATGCCTAAGAACTACAGAAGTGCCCTCTTGGAGTAGTGTTGCATAGAATGGAATTGGTGTGAGTTTATCTTCACATTCATATGTTCTACCTACAGTGGCCCACTTAAATCTCTTGATTGGTCAGGTAATAGGTGATCTTTTAAACTGAATTAGACATAATTGATTCAATTTGATTTCTGTTTGATGGAATGTGAGTGCTTACAAGATGTAGACAATAATGATAATTGATAAATCACATACTGAAAGGTAATAAGGTTAAGTTCAAATATACCTCTTTAATAATGCCAGGCTTTTAACACTTGACATGTTAATTATTTGAATGCCATTGCATTTCAACATTCTTCATGAAGGGAATGTGTTAGAAGTTTAATTGATTTGATTAAAAAAACCCAACTGTATATCTCACTATAACAGGGCTGTCAACCCTCCCGCTTTTGGCGGGAGTCTCACGCCACCACGCTCATTCTCCCACCGTCCCACCAGCATCGTGGCAGGAGACTCCTGCCACGATGCCCTTCCTCCCACCAAACGTGTAAAATTGGAGTAAAAAGACACCTGAAAACACTGATGACCTTTTTTTTTTTGCTTGTCCAAGAATTTTGGACTAAAAAGAAAGCAAAAAACACAGAGGCCAGTGCCAGTGCCCCCCCCCCCCCACTTTTTCAAGTACCCCAATTGTGCCCCTTTTTACCCATGAAAAGTGCCCCCTTTATCTTCGCATAGTGCCCCTTTTTCTTTACAATAAGTGCCGTTTTTACCTTCTGATAAGTGCCCCTTTAACCTCAGACATTACTGCCCCTTATGAAATCTAATAATTGCCCCTTTTTTCTAATTAAAGCCCATTTCCCGTTCTAATAGTGCAATTTTTCCTTCTGATAAGTGCCTTTTTCACTTCTGATAAGTGCCCCTTTTCCTTCGTATAACTGCGCCCCTTCTTCTTTCTGATAAATGCCCTTTTTACCTTTTGATAAGTGCCCCCTTTAACTTCAGACATTATTGCCCCTTTTGAAATCTGTGCCTTTGTTTTTCGTCTGATTAGTGCCCATTTTCCGTTCTAATAGTAAAATTTTCCCTTTTTATAAGTGCCCCTTTTCACCTCTGATAAGTGACCATTTTTCTTCGTATGACTGCCCCTTCTTCTTTCTACTAAGTGCCCTATTCACCTACTGATAAGTGGCCCTTTTAAGCTAAGATAAGTGTCCCCTTTGAAATCCGACAAGTGTCCATTTTCCTCTGATTGGTGCCCATTTTCCGTTCTAATAGTGCAATTTTTTCTGATAAGTGCCCTTTCCACCTCTAATAAATGCCCCTTTTTAAGTGCCCCTTTTACTTTTGATCAGTGCCCCTTTTCTTTCTAATAGTATTATTTTCCCTTTTGATAAGTGCCCTACCTATATACCTATATATATTCAATATATTGTACCTATATGCTCCGATGTCGCTTACAAACTGTGCCCTAAAGTCCACAAAAGAGCCATATACCTAGCTCCAAATCAGAGAGGCTTCATAATAATAGATTCCCCTACTGATCTCAGCACAATGAGAGGCAGTGGAGCAGGGGGCAGGAGGGGCACAATTCCCTAAAGTATACAAGAATGAGCAGTGCCCCTAAATCATAACAGGAAGGACATTTTTTCTAAAAATTTTCCAAAGCTCGCTCGCATTTACCATTGCCTTCTTAACATATTAGGAAAATCGCTGCTATTCAAAATATCTTCAATATTTTGCTCGCTCACTTCGCTCGCTCGCAAATGAATAACCATTACTCAACTGCAAAGTAGTTTTTTTATCTACACTGTATAACCATGTTAAGACATAAACAATAATGTGTCGAAAATGATCCTCGATAGTGTATTAATCAGAATGTAGCGGTTTATACTACATGTAATGTTTCAAAGAGGCTTTTTCCGCCTTGTTTTCACCCTTTATAGGTGCCCCTTTTTTCCCCAAAAGTGCCCCTTTTTGTTGGTGCCCCCCCCCCCACTTTGAAAGACGCTCCGCCGCCCCTGATAAATGGTATGGCTATATGTATGTAATCATGGTTGAGGAAACCACTCGTTTGTTGGCACACAAAAATAAAGACAAGTCAGAGTCTATGGACAGGGAAAGAGAAAGCTAATGCGTGTAACGCAATGTCAATGAAGCGCTTCTGTGCAGAGTGAACAGTGGTTTCCTCAACCACGATGTGTAACTTTACTCTAGTTAGTTTAGGATCCCAGGCCTACTCTAACATAGCTTTCATGGCTGAATAGGCAGCCTTCAATAGCTATTGTGTGTAGAAGTAGATCTACTACCTGACTACATACTAAAAAATCACTAGCGGGGATTGGTCCAGGATAGGCAGGAAAGATCATTATTAATATTAAATAATAAACAGATAAATACAGGACAGTCTCAGGAGAAGAAAATAATTATTTAAAATTTCACTTTGAACTTTGAAACCCCAAATGTGTAGAAAAGTGGGCATGAGGATTGAAGAGTCCCTGAAGCAGGTAATCAAGAAAATAGAAGGGCTTAAACTGAATCTTGCTTAGACTCTTAAACTTAAAGCTAGAGTAATTTTGGTGTCTGGTTTACGCTAGTGCAGAAGTGAATTTATCACACAGTCCCACATATCCACACACAGGTTTGGTCCGTTTGGTCCCATGTAAAATAAAACCCAGGATTACCCCGTACGGTACATGTCTGATTGTCAAATCTAGGTGCAAATTTAAAACATTGATTACACAAATAAACTCACCTCATAACAAGAGCTTATCTTAATGATGTCCACTGTTCTTCGCATCATGCACCAGGCCCAAAGTCTAAAGATTCATCGCCAGGCGGCCGGCCGTGCTAGTTGCCACCGTACCGCCGCCCGCTAGCCCTATACAGACACTGCATGCACAGTTAGTAGCTGGCCATCGCATCCACCGGCGGCCGGCCGGCGGGGCGCGGGCGGACCGAGCGTGGGCTGGATGGAGCATGCGATTTAGCGCTGTAAGCCTTTATTTCGCAGGCCTCATTGGCATTCACATGGGCCCATGGCTGCGTGGGAGCAGCCTTATGCACATATGCTGAATACAGTTGCTGGCCTCCCAGGTTTATCCAGGTTTATCCTGGGAGTTTTTGGCAACTAATGAGCCAAAATGTGGAATTTATCAGCAGCAGCATGCAGCACGACGTCGTCACGATCAAACGTCTAGTCTCGATCTGCGGTATTGATTGCCCCTTTTTTTAGTCATCGATATTCGTCACAAAAATTAAACGTAGGGCTATACCCCACCCTCACTTGAATCTCATTTGGGTAAAAATGTTAGGGTCTATTTAAACTTTAAATAACGTTTTTACCAAAATATTAGTTCTAAAATGAATACATTTTTAAAAGGTAATTTAAAATTTGAATTGATTAAAAATTAAAAAAAAAAAAAAATCTATTTATAATAAAGATTTGGAAAAATAAAAGTGACAAGATAGCCTACATGTAATGCATATACATGTACATTTCTCTTTATAGAGAAAGGGAATATTTCATTGGTCTGTGGTCAAAATGCATGATCATTAGAAAGCGGCTCTCGGGCATCGTGAAATGAATTTGAATGGGGGGGGGGGCGGCTAATGGCCCTGACCATTGAAATCAGCGGACGATAGGCCTACCGGTAGGCCCCCCTCCAACCCTAGCACGTGCACAACTTGCCAAAATTCTGTTAGTGTACAAAAATCGACAGAGCGTAATGTCGTACAACCAAATAAACACAACACACTTATTAAGAAGTCCGAAAAGTAAGACTAATATAAAAGAATTTTTTTTTTTCTATTGAAACTTTTTAAAAACTTGATAAGGTGGCAGAAGGAAGAGTGTGTGCAGGGTCATCACTATAGTACTTTCAACTTGTGTGTGATGGATTGACTTGGCGACTGCAGCAGGAAATTGCCGGCTATACTAGGCGCCGGGGGGAGGGGGGGGGGGGGACTTGAAAAAAGGGTCTCTTTTATAAGACTATTACTGAAAATAATTAATGTCAGTTATATATTGCTGTCAACAATCTCATAAAAGTAAAATCATATCAATAAATATGATCAGGAATTGAATAAATATAAGTGGATATATCCTATAATTAAGTAATATAGTTAGGTATCATGTCTACAGTATGTGTATTTGTTTTGGATTTTGTAAATTGATTTTGGTAAATTGGCTATTTTGATGAGTCATTCTTGCCGCACTACGTAATGAGTCTAACATGCGATCAATGATTCATTGTCCATAAAATGTAACTTTGATAATTGTATTTTTCAAAATATCTTGAAGGATAATCTTCTATCAATTTATTTGAGGTAGATCTATTTCAATAAAATGTTCAATAACAATATATATATTTATAAAAAATTTATGAACAATTCACATTGATAGCAGAAGGTTGTTCTACTTTAATTCAAACCATATTCCGCAAAAAACAACTTACTACATGTCAAATTGGCAATTACTTCGCTCATTTTAGTGCATATAAATTAATGCCCAATGGCATTGGGATGCTGGGCAACACATGTTGGCTGTGTTATAATAGCATTCATTGTTCATTGGACCTTTTTTCCCAAGGTATCCAATGTCCTATTGGGAACGCTAAACGAATCGCCTGCTTAAGCAGTCATAGATAGCCCTTGATCATTCCTTAATAAGTCCATAATAGTCCTTAATCATCCTATAATAGTCCTTACTCAGTCCTTACTCAGTTCTTAATTAGTCCTTAATAGTCCATAGTCCAATTTGCTGATTTGCTGATGGTCCAATTAGGATGGGAGTCAGCTTTGCTGATACCAGCCAGAGCCAATATCAATAATTCTTGCCAAGTTTGGATTTTGTACCCTTTCACAAAATTGGCTTTTGCTCACTCAAGCGTAAAAGATTGTTTGATATTATGGTGTCATTTGATAAAAGAGACCCTAAGCTATCCACAGGTATTAAAATTTCCTTAGAATAGTTTGAAATATTTATTTGGGTGGACTTTTTCCAACATCGAAAGAATGGCAAAAGAAAATTATTAACTTATTTCAAAAAATAATGGAGGTCATGAGTGAAGACTACAGTGCGTCCCAGAAAAAGTTACTATTTCCTTTTTGCTATTTTTTCGATGGTTATTATGAAGGTTTCGAAACCTGTAAGATCTTAATTTGAACGTAGCAGAGTTTAAATGATTTGTACTTGGACCTAATTCGTCTTCAGTGACGAATTAAAGTTCTAGTTTTTATTATTTTTTTGTGTATGTTATAATATTGTTGCATAATATCATATACATAAATATGTATTGTAAAGGCGGACCCTCGCCTCCTTCCACCATTTTTATTTGGAAATGTACATTTCATTTTGCATTTGATTATGAGAAGGGAACAAATGTATTTTGAATCTGAAATCTGAATCTGAAAGTTAATTTTGTTTCTAGTGAGCTATAAAGTGTGAGTCAGAAAAAAATGTTACACTTTTTATATTGAGTATTATTTTAAAAATTGTGGGATTAACAGAGTATTTTTAGCATGTATGGACACAGTGTATATTCCTTTGTTGTTTGGTAACATTTGGATCATTGTTGCTGTTACGGCTGAGTGCACAACAGCCATTGTTTGAAAGATAGTCAAAACTCATTTGCGCCAAGTCGTATGATTACCTGCTGAAACAGAGACAACATTCACAAAATAATGAGCGTAAAGTTTATGCATATGTTTAATCAAGACAAATAAACATGAGAACCAATAAATAAATGAATAAATAAATAAAGCCAGAAGTCATAACATTCAGTGATCTTCACTGAAAAGTCCCTTTTCATGGTCATTTTGGGCACTTGGACATAGCTTTCAATCTTCCACATGGCGTCCGTTTCTCTCGATGCATTTCTGAGCTCGATGGAGCATCGCTGCCATTGGCCGTACGAAGTGTCTGCCTGTCTGCAAGTCATCCAGGTCTGCAGGTCTGCAGTACACCTTGGACTTCAGGAACCACAGACGATCACCCAGACACATTAATTGATTCCAATCCAATAAATTCATTACTGATTCCCCACAGATGTGTTATCAAATAAAACTGGAGGAGTTATTTCATCTAACTGTGGTGCAAGAATTACATTTCTATCATATTTGTAATGTAAGCATTTTAAAAAGTGTAACATTTTTTCTGGCTCGCACTGTAGTTCTTCACTCAAGTAATTATGATCCTATAAGATCAAATTCAGTTTTGAGATGTTTGTTTTGGGAGGTGATCAAGAAACCCTTTCATTAATTCACTGTATATTTCCAATGCACTAAGTACTAGGAAAGTCAAGTGTGAAGTTACGATAAATCCATAGTTTCTTTGGTTTGTCAAAGGACATGATTTTCAATCTCAAGAAAAGGAGGGATATTGTGTCTGAAACATATTTCTAATAAAAAAAATAAAATATTTACTGTTTTATTTATACAGGGTAACATTGCCAGTTTCAGAACTGCTTTCCACAATGACCATGTCAGCATTTACTATGTACATGACATTTTTTTCAAAGATTGACATACAGAAAAAAGAATTTTTTCAAACATTGACATACAGAAAAAAGAATATAATTAACTTCTATACAAAATACAGATTTGAAAACCAACTAAGAATAATAAGATTGAAGAAAAATGTTCAAGTTTCGAAAACGCACAAAAAAGCCAAGATAAAAACAAAAACAAACACAAATACTCCCAAAAACAAACAAACAAAATAAAACAAAACAAAATAAAACTTACTGTTTGAAACTGAAATTAAAAATGAGTGATTTGGAAACACTTTAGAAAATAACAACATATTCCAGGATTGATCATATCTAAACATTTTGATGATGACAAGTAGATCAACTATCAATTTGGGTTATTCAGTGACAACTAAAAAGCATTCAACGACTGATTCTTTCTTTGAGTCACAATAAGGCTGTTCCATCCTGTACATCCCATGTATACAACAATACGACTATCAGCATTGTTAATAATCTTAATGTATTATTAAGAGTGCCATTAATTCAAGAAGCTGAAGACGAACTAAAAGAAGAAGAAGAAGAAGAATTGACAGTTTCAAAAGAAAGAGTACACGTAGATGTAGGTAGTAAGCAATTTCCTGTTGATAAGAAATCGCCCAGTGTACAGCGTGTACATGAAGTAACCATACGAGTTAGGCCAGAGGTACCGAAGTTAAGAATATACGGGTGGTCAAGAAACTAAGATTCACTTGTCAGGCACTAACTACATGTACATACCTAGAGCTAGAAATTTACAGGGTGACCAGCAAAAGCATTATAATGAAATAGGTCGTAGCTATGTGCAGATGTCAGGAAATGTACAGGGTGTTCATGAAATCAAAAATTATGAAATTACTGCTACTGCACACGAAGCTAGTAATATGTATCATGTACGAGGTGATCAAATGATTAGTGATCAGAGCTCTGCACAGCAGCTGTGCAATGATGTTGGCAATGACTATTCCGAAGCCAGAGTTAGTGGTTTTTGATGGTGAGCAATTGAAGTATTGGAATTTCATTCATAAATTTGACATCAATGTAGCCTGTAGAATAAAAGATGAAAGAATTAAACTAATTTACCTATCTCACTTCTGCAAAGGGAAAGCTAGGGAAGCAATAGAATGTTGCGGGCTTATGAAGCCAGCAGATGGATATAAGTAAGCGCGACAAATTCTTGAGAAGCAGTTTGGGCAAGCAAACATCATCACTAATTCATTAATTAGAAAGATCGTAAATAGGCTTCAAATAGAGCCAAATGACGGCAATGGATTGTAAGACCTAGCCCGCGAAATGTGCAGGTGTCAGATCACGCTGGAGCAAAAGGGGCACACAGCAGACCTCAATGATACCGACACTCGGACATGGATCCTACAAAATATTAACAGTTTCTAAATATTGCACAATCCGATTCCAATGTATATTTACACAGATATTACCGCAGAAATGATCACCAAACTAGTTGTAGAGATGATGAAAGAGATAGTGCAAATTTATCCAGGTGAAATTAAATAATTTTTCATTTGAAATTCTAAACTTGAACATAGCGCTTTGGAAAGTGTACTCTTCTGCCGAAACGAATTTGTCTGACTTCAGGCTTGGCAGATGAAGAAGGATGAGTGATAAAGGGAGGCGGAGGTTGAGAGGTTGGTGTAGTAGGTGCTTTTGAAGGTTTAGGGTCCTATGAGAGTGTTGAACCTGGGTCGGTAGTAGATTTGACGGTGGGTCCGAGTATGCAGGTTTCAAACGGTCGAGACTGAAGCTGTCGTGTTTTCCTTTCAGTTGGATGATGAAAAACTTGTCAGCTCGTCTGATGACTTCGAATTGGCCGTCGTAAGTTGGTTTGAATGTTTCTTAAATGCATCGTATAGCACAAATACATGGGTGCATGTTGTGAGATCAGGATGGACCTGTGGTTTGCGTTGTTGAGGACGAGTGGGTAGGGCTGAGGTTCTGCTTTTGTCTCCGTAGTCGGTGATGTAGTTGCTAGGGTCCAAATCACAATCATTCTGACTAGATGCCACAAACTGACCTGGCAATGGTTATTGTTGTTCCACATTTCTCGTCATCCTCCTGAGCAGTGGCAATTAATGGCATTGAAATCAATTGATTTGAGAGAGTTGATTTCCATGCGGGAGAGTGTTTCAGCCACTACATTGTGTTATCACTATAATATGCCTAATATCTGTTGCAAACCGGGATATGTCGTCTAGATGCCGGACTTCGCGTGGTGAATACCTGTCGGGTCTAGAGTTGTAGCCATGTATTAGTGGCTTGTGATCGGTTTAGACACAGAATTGCCGTCCTTGCAATACATGCTTGAAGTGACGAATGGTGAGGAAGATAGCTAGAAGTTCAGGCCCGAAAGTGCCTGCTGGCTACAGGCGTTTAGAGAAGAAGGCGATGGGTTGCCAGTCATCGTTAACCTGTTGCTGCAATAAACCCTGACGTCAAAATCTGATGCATCACCCATAATTAGTCTTTGGGTGTAACAGGAGCGTAGCGTTAGCTAACGCTGTCTTGACTGGGTTGAATGCATGGAGCAGGGGCCGTGGAGCGTTTTTGAAAGTGGGGGGGGGGGGGGGGGCCTGATCTGATTTCCCTCATTAATGACAATTTTCGAGCCTTTTTTCCCCCCGAGATTTTTGAAAACGTGTCTGTTAAAAAAAGTGTGGAGCGGCTGTAGCCCCCCAGCCCCCATTCCCAGGTTCCGCAGCCAATGTGGAGGGCTCTTTCGCGAGATGAATTGCCTTGTTTTTCTGCTTGCAGGCCAAGAGATCGGTGAGTGGTTGTGCGGTAGCTGCACAATCGGGAACGAAAGAAGTTGATGAGACCGAGAAACTCACGAAGCTTGCGTAGAGAATCAGGGACCGGAAAGTCGTTGATGAATTTGACTTTCTCGGGACGGCGGATGCCGTTCTTATCGACGATATGGCCGCGAAAGGTGAGGGAGGATGCGCCAAATTCACACTAGGCCGGGTTGATGACAACTCCATATTTCGCAAGTCTGGTGAAGAGAAGTTGCAGGTGTTGTACATGCTCCTCTGGTGTCTCACTTGTGATGAGGAGGTCGTCGATGTAGGCGTACACAAAGGGAAGACCACGGATTACCTCATCAATGAATCGTTGAAAAGTTTGTGGGGCATTGCACAGTGTTGGGTCCAAGACCTGAGGGTCCGAGATCAAGATCAAGATCAAGATCAGACAGTCCAAGTTCGAGATCAAGATCAAGTCCGAAGCTCAAGATCGAGATCAGAACATCTGAGATCAAGATCAGATATATCCGTTCTCGAGATCAAGATCGATCTCGAGGTACCCAACACTGAGTCGTGTTTTCGCCGATTCGTGAACGATTTTAAAAGCTTTTTCGTTTGATAATTTACGTAATAACAATGTTGATCTCGAGCGATCTCGAGCAAAAATTCCGAGAACAGAAGCTCCGAGATCAAAATCAAGATCAAGACCAACACCTTCGGGATCAAGAACAAGATCGGGGTTACTAATGCCGATCTCGAGATCAAGATCGATCTCGAGGTACCCAACACTGGCATTGCGTAGCCCGAAAGGCATGCGGACAAATTAAAATAACCCAAAGGGTGTGGTGATGGCCGTTTTGTGTACATCTGAGGGATCGACTGGTATCTGATGGTAAGCTCGGATGAGATCAAGTTTTGTAAAATATCGTTTGCCTGCTAGGGCAGAGGTAAAGTCTTGAAGATGGGGGACTGAATATTTATCGGGCACCGTATTCCTGTTTACTGCCCGATAGTCTTCGCATGGTCTCCAGTCTCCAGGGGTCTTCTTGGGCACCATATGAAGTGGGATGCCCAGTTGCTGCTGGATGGTCGGATGATGCCCAGTTCCAGCATGTGGTCAAATTCAGCTTTTACAATGGTGTACCTGTCGGTTACTAAGTGAGGAGGACGGACTGAAGCAGGAGGGCCTTTCGTCTCAGTCAGGAATTTTCGTTCAGCAACGTACGCGGGATTCTAGGACACAGATTAACAATTGCACATGACAAAGGACGCCCGTATTAAACTTTTAAGTCTTTGTGGAAAATTGAAGAAGGGGAACAGTAGTTTCGTCCTACATTCAGAGGGAACA
The DNA here is from genome assembly GCA_025618425.1 of Heliocidaris tuberculata. Lineage (NCBI taxonomy): Eukaryota > Metazoa > Echinodermata > Echinoidea > Camarodonta > Echinometridae > Heliocidaris > Heliocidaris tuberculata. Next base: position 45,390,025 of record CM046835.1, read on the forward strand.
ATGCATTTGCAATTTATCGTGCGCTCTTGATCTAGCACGGTAAAGCTGAATGGAAACATCAAGGTCCTGAATGACCACCTGCATAACATCGACTTGAAGTTGAATGCTGAAGAACAGTATTCCAGGAGGAATTGTTTACGTCTCTTCGGGTATACAGAGAAACCAAACGAAAACACTGACAACATAATACTGGAAATCGCAAAAAAGTACTTGAAAGTTGATTTGTATGTCGAACACATCAAAAGGAGCCACAGGGTAGGTCAGAAGAAGGAGAACCTTGGGGGAAATGGCAAACCTCGCGGTATCATCATAAATTTCAAATTCTACAGAAAACGAGATGAAATAATTAAGAATCGACGAAAACTCAAAGGAATAAACTTCGTAATTGTAGAGGATCTGACATAAAAAAAAATCAAACATTACTTAAAGAAACAAGAGCAAACTCTAAAGTCAAAACTGCTTGGAGTCAGGATGGAAGAATAATCGCGTTGCTAAAAGATCAAATAGATTGTAAAAATGTAACCAAACTCATAAGCAGCGTGGATGAACTGAAGCCGTTGTAATTATTCATTGTGTAGTCACTGGAAGTGAAATGATATCACTTACTCCTGCAAGGACTTAAATATGGACTTTAATTTGTTTTTATCACAGTCTATATATTACTTGTACTTTTTTGTGATTACAATATCTCTTTATTCATTGATACATGTTGTATTCTATATATGTATACATTTCTACTTCATTCGATTTTATATGTACCTTTGTTTTCTCATATTGAGATGGATTGTTTATATATCTCTTTTTCTATATTTTCTGTACCTAACAAGGTGGAAAGAAAAGAATTTAAATGTATGGTCAATATTTATATGCTTATGCTATGTGCATGTTGTAATTTTTCTGGAGTGTGTTTGATACTTGAATACATAACAAGTATTTCATTGACTCTTCTCATACCTTATGGGTGATCCATTGAATGATACAGATCTAGATAGATGTACGCTCCAAACGACACATGCTCATGTTATACACCTAGTGAATTTAATTCTTTCTTTGTAAATAATGTTTATAACTTCAGTTTGATTCATATTAATGCCCGTAGTCTTTTTAAGAATTTTGACAATATTGTAGACCTTCTTGATACATTGTATAATAAATTTTCCATTATTGCCATATCGGAAACATGGATTTCTCGTCAACCAGCTATCCCTTATCATTTACGGGGCTATACTTTTATACATTCGTTTAGAGTAGGTCAAGTCAGTAGATGAGGAGGTGTTCACTATTTATAAAAGACAATTATATGTACTGTCCGGAATGATACATTCAATACTTATAATGAATCAACTAGTGAATATCTGTTTGTTGATCTGAAGCTTGGACCTACTTTGAAATAAACTGTTGGCATTATATACAGAAAACCAAATTCTGACATTAATACTTTTCTACATTTTTATAATGATGTACTTTTTAATGTATCTTGTGAAAAACATGGTTTGATAATTACAGATTTTAACATAGATCTTTTGAAATCATCTAACTATACTGCCAATGATAGTAGTGCTAATATATTTATTAATTTGAATTTTTCTTTTGGTTTGCGTAACTCGATTACATCTCCTACTCGTATAACAGGCAATACCGCAACATTAATCGACCATATATTCATTAATTTTGATAATTTCAAATGTGTGAGTGGAACAATTTGTACTGATGTTACTGATCACTTGCCTGTTTTTACCCTTTTTGAAATGCTTAAATATCAGTATAATGATAAAGAATATGTTTAATCCTTTCATCGAAATATCACAAATGAAAATATCAGATTGTTAATGGGTGAATTATACAGGATAGATTGGTCTTTTTTGTACAGCCATCACGATTCAGAGGAAATGTATAATAAATTTATTTCTATAACAACCAGTTTATATAACAAGTGTCTAACTTTGGTACCAAATAAAGCTAAGAGATTTAGAATAAGGAAACCTTTGATAACTGTAAGCTTGATAAGACGTATTAAAAAGAAAAACAGATTATATAAAAAGTTTATTCATGATAGGTCAGATATAACTGAACATAAATTTAAAAGGTATAGGAACAAAGTGAATACATTACTAAGAAAGGCAAAGAAACATTAACTTTATTTACAATTTGGTAATGTAAAAAATGCTATCAGAGGGACCTGGAAACAATCAATAGTCTTTTGAATAAGTCGAAAGATTCATTGCCCTCGTATTTAATGAAAATGGTGAAATGGTTGAAAATGAACAATATATTGCTAATGAATTCAATTCGTACTTTATTTCCTGTTGTACCAGTTTTTGTTTGAATAATACAGGTCAAAATAATATTATTTCTCATACAGACTATTTGACTAGTTCCCACTCTGTTTCATTATTTTTTAAGCCTATTACCGAAAGTGAATTAATTCAAGTTTGTAAAATGCTGAAAAATACAAACTCATGACCTCATGTGGATATGATAACATTGGATGTAATGTACTTAAGCAGATTTTTCATGCTGTTGTCAAACCTTCGGTGTATATTTTCAACAGGTCACTGTCAACTGGTACTTTTCCAAGTAAACTTAAAATTGCTAAGATTATACAAATTTATAAAAAAAGACGATTGTCATTTATTAAAAAAATTATATCTTTGCTGCCTGGTATATTAAAATTATTAGAAAAATGTGTTTTTGATCGGTTGTATGATTTCCTTTCCAAAAATAATATACCTTCTGATTGTCAATTTGGATTCCGGCATAATTATTCTACAACTCATGCTTTAATTGATTTACAGGATAAAGTGACATTAGCAATAGAGTTCTGTATTGGAATATTTATGGATCTGTCGAAAGCATTCGATATAGTAGATCACTCAATACTCTTGTCCAAATTATATTATTACGGGATACGTGGAATTCCTTTCCAATTTTTTAAAAACTTTTTTTTTTAAATGACCGTCGTCAATTTACTCTGTTTAATGATTAGAGTTCTGATTTTACTAACATTATAAATGAAGTCCCTTAAGGATCTATCCTCGGTCCAGTACTTTTTCTAATTTGTATTAATGATTTCACTCAGTCCTCTAGCAAACTGCAATATATCAAGTATGCAGATGATACAACTCTTCTTTACTAACAGTCTGGTTTAGATAATGTTGAACATAAAATTAACAAAGAATTAAACAATGTATCAAAGTGGTTTAAGGCTAATAGACTAATACTTAATATCTCTAAAACGAATTTTTGTATATTCCAAAATAGAAATCATCATATTTCTAGCTTTCTTTATGAGATATCTTTAACTATAGACTCCACATCCATATCCAAGTTAAATGTTATTAATTTTCTTGGAGTATTAGTAGATAGCAATCTTCGTTGGATACCCACATTGATAACACTGTACACAAAGTTTCTAAATGTATTGGTGTTATGTATAAACTTAAGTTTAATGTACCATTGCCTATATCATTTACCTTATATAACTCCCTTATATTACCTTATCAGACATATTGTATTGTTGTTTGGGGGAATTCATCACAAGGAAAACTAGATACTTTGTTCAAATTGCAAAAAAAAAAGGGCTTACGTATTTGTACGAGAAGTGGTTATTATGCCCATTCCGCTCCTTTATTTTTCCGTTTAAAAACTTTGAATATTTTTGATCTATTCAAATATCATATTGCACTGATTGGTTTTCATTATTTTCAAGACTTGCTTCCTCATAACATATCAGCCTAGTTCTCAATCAATAATCAAATTCATACCCATGAAACTAGGCTTCGTAATTTATTTCACTTATGAAAAGTTAAAACTTCATTTTCTAAGAAATCCGTTAGGAATATATTGCCGAACATTTGGAATACTATACCACAGGTCATACTTTTATTTAACAATAGTTTAACATTCAAAAAACAATTTAAACTGAATTTGTATTCCAAGTACCACTAAAATATCCACCCAACCATTTAATCTTCTGAAGCCCTCTAATCTATATCATAGTTTACTTCTTACATTGTATATGTTGTTATCCTTTGTTGTGTATAATCTATGCTCCATTATATTAATTACATATACTTTTTGTGGGAACTTTGCCTTTACAAAGCCATCACTGGCTTTAAAAAAAAAGTTCTCCTATTTCATTTTATATATAACGTAAAGTGAAACATTTTTTATACATTGCGAATGATGTTAGTTACTTTATATTACTTCATTATTTTGCTGTATGATTATATGTTTATTTGCTTTGATCATGTTGATTGTATTTTATGAAAATGAAATGTATAAAGAAATGAATGAATGAATGAACTAGTGTTTTTCTAAAGTGCGATATGGATGGCTTTTTTGGCACAGCAAATGGTAGATCATTCCACACCGAACTACCTACATATGAAACTAAAAATTTTCCTTTGGTCGTTCTGACCTTGGGTATATACAAGTAATCATTTTCCTTTTGCCTTGTCTGATAATTATGCTGAATTACAGAGTAATATTGAATGACTGAATGAGGTAACTTTCCATTTACAAGTTCATACACAAAACTACAAATACAAAGTTTGTGCGGTTGGTATACATTCAAAATCTTTAACTTTTTGAATAATGGTTTTGAATGAGTCATGATTGGACCAAATGTGATAGCGCGTAGAGCCATTTTTTTTACTTAATAATATACACTTTAGATTCGTTTCATAAGTGCTACCCCATACTTCAATACCACATGTGATATGAGGTTGCACCAAAGTTTTGTACAGTCAAATTAAAAAAAATTCTGCGGCACAAATTTTCTGAGTCTAAAAATGATATTCTTTCTAATACATTTGTTTGCATTCTCAGTATGGTTTTTCCACGCTAATTGTTTAGTGATGTTCAAATCTACAAACGACGCAACAAAAACTTCATTTATAAGGGTATCTGCTATTGCCAGCATTCCTTCTATTTCAATTGTTTTTCGACTTCTCCTTATAAGCATATAATTTGTTTTTGATAAATTGATTGTAAGTTTATTTACATTACATCAACTTGATACCTTTTCTGAGATGTGTATTAACTTCATCCATATCAGTAATAGCCTAACTGGAAACGTATGAAAAAAGTGTTGGCACTATGAAAGTGTTGGCCCTAATACAGATCCTTGCTGTACACCGCATTTCTTTATCTTCCTTGATGAGCTTTTCCCACCATATTTTACAAAGTGAGTTCTGTTGTATAGTTGTATGGGTTTTTAAACCACATCAGGGGTAATCCCCTAATTTCATAGCGTTCGAGTTTTCCACACAATATAGAATTGTCTATTGTGTCATAGGCTTTTTTAAAGTCTACAAATCCACCAAGTGTTAATCTGCCTTCATCAAGAAATTATATAACATCATTTATTAGATTTGTGTGGGACAATTTAGTACTATATTGTTTACGAAACCCATATAGGTGCTTGCATAAAATGTAATTTTTTCTCAAGGCAGGCAAGTATTCTTTTATTTACTAGTTTTTCAAGGACCTTTGCCAAAAGAGGTAATTCTGATATTAGACGATAATTCCCAGGATCATCTTTCCTTCCTTCTTTTAAAGATTGCTGTTACTTTAGCTACTTTCATACCAATTGGAAATTTACCCAAAAGAACCTTGTAGCGCATGGTGGTTAAATCTTCATTGATGTAGACTCCTTTGTAAGCACCCTTCCCTTGAAATTTAAACGTATTATCGTACAGCTGGTCCCGCTTCCTTCTTGTAGTAAATCTGATAATGGTCTGTCTTGATCTTGGTTTTTCTGGCTGTCTCCGATTTGTTGGTTCGGTCTGAGATGGCTTTCGAGGTTCTCCAAGACGATGGCATGTATCCACATCACTTACTGCAAGTTCGACCCCTGCCTCTTTAGCCACTTTCAAAACTTCACCCAAAAGTGAAAAAGAAAACAGATTGTCTATTTTGAAATGAAAGATAACCCATCAGGATATCTTAACGAACAGATTCAGGTTTTCGAACACACAACTTTAGTGATGTTGAAAACGTTCCACAAGGAACTTCCTACAAGCAGCTTATACTCTTTCTACAAAATATGTCTACAGTATTCGAGAATCGCATGTTCATTGATCATCCTGATTTTTAGTTGTTAAATTCAACTTAATTTTGTATATTTTCTATTCATGTTATCCTTTATCTTCACATGGGTCGGTAATGTTATTGGAAATTATTAGAATTATGATATTATTACGCTCACTAATTCACTAAATAATTTCATTCCAAATAACCCTTTTCGTAGATTTCGTGGTACGAATCATGCTGAATACTTCTGTACTTTCTAGTTATCCTTTAACGCTTTCAGTGTGTACATGTATATCTACTTACGAACATCATTGTGACCACTTTGTTGTTGTCTTTTATTGTTGTTGAGGTTTAATAAGTTAATAATCTCACACTCAATCAAGTAATGGGGGGGGGGGGGGGAGGCCCGGGAGGGAAGATGTTCAGAGGGGATGTTTTCATCGTAAACGGTTTCTTACAGTTTGATCTTAAAGCAGCTAGAACAGGAGAACTCACGGACATCTCGTATAGGCTGTACCTTTATAGATAAATCCTCATTTAAGATATAAATATTCCGTATCTTGTTTTATTATCATTTAGAATGGAAGATCTTAATCAGCGCACAAGAAAATTTGCCACTTTCCCATCTATAAACTACACTGTTTTTGTTCTTATCTATATTTCCTTCTTAAAAATGTGGACGTTTGAGACTACTAATGTTTGGATATGAAAGAATAATGTTGTTTTATATATATATATATATATATATATTTTTTTTTTTTTTTTTTTTTTTTTTTTACGGAATTCTCTGATCATTCACTCTCTACTGACAAAGGAATGTGTGAAAGCTTCGTGATGTATATATAACACGATAAAAACTACTTTCGAAAAATAAATTCAAGACAATTTCAATAGCCCTGTCTATCGCCTTTAGAAATGTGCGAACATTACAATGGCGTATTACGTAATCCGAACAAGATTTCCTGGGCAGTACAATAGGCCTTTGAAATTGCCCTTGAGTTTATTTTTCGAAAGTAGTTTTTATTGTGTTATTTAAATTTACTGACCAGCTGACTGATCATGCTGATCGCAAATGAGTCATTTATTCCTCTCCTCTTTTTCCTTTTTATATGCTTGTTTTTCTTTCTTCTTTTTTGAATTCAGCTGCATTCATGGTATTAGTTTGAAATCAGTGTTCAATCAACTGTCTAGTTATCATGGTTATATCACAAAAATGGAAAATCATCTAGCATGAAATAAAATTTGTATATATCCAAGCCCGTGTTAATTTTGTTATTTGTTAAAAAAATTATATATACCTTTATAGATATTTTGGGTTGTGAAAAAAGAAAAATTAGGACGCCACGATAGGCAAGAAAAAAAAAATAGAGTGAAATACTTTTCTTCTTTATATATGAAGAATGAAAAGGGACTTCATTACATTTCATTTTGATGTGCTAACGGCTGTCAAGGCTGGAAGCGGAAGGTTCGCTTTAAATCAAGGACGCAATGCGTAAAATGAGACCTTGAAATTTTCAAACTTGCGTCCCAAATATGGTGCTACTGTCGAATTGTTTTGGTTCAAATTCAAACTTTTATTTTCACGTGTGCATGGTTGTCATTTTGTCCCATTCCCAATAGTTATGCTAATGTTCACAAATGGTGCCGGGAAAATGTCTTCATTTGTTGGGAGGCTGGTTCTGTGATTGATTCCAAATGTAAAGTGCTTATTGATAATCCCAAAGAAGCACTTTTAGTCTCTTGAACATTATGGAGTGGGGGAGGGGGCAGGGTTCTGTGGACCCCGGCTGTAAGATATACCAAAAATCTTAGAATTAGATTAAAATAGATGGATGTTCCGTCATCATAGGCTAACATGAAGCTTTTATTTATTCATTTTTTTTATACACTTCTCAATTTTTTGTTCATCCCCAGATAAGAAAAATCAGTTCATAACAGAAATAGGCCTACACCTTACGGGTCGTAAAAATTTTTTTGGGTATCTTTTCCCCTACAAGTTGTCTGACAAGAGAAAAAAAAAAAGAGAAAAAAGAAAGAAAAAGGTCATCATATTTCTTTGGTGCCTCATTCCCATAATCTCTTTCAAGCAAGCGACAGAAAAAAAAAGAACAAAAAAACCCAACAACAAACAAAAAAAAAAAAAAAAAAAAAAAAAAACCGATACTAGCAACTTCTACAGGTGAATAATTTCATGGGGAAAATGAACGTGCAAGATTTAAGAAGATATTATCTAAAGATTTTCTGTTCAGTTGGTTGAACTTGGAGCAATCATTCACTTTTGTTAAAGATGAGAAATTTACCGTCATATTTTTCAAAATTATTGTATTGGGGTCTCTATGCCATTTCACCTCAATATTTTCATCATGTTCATGTCATTATAATCTTAAATTAATCCGAAAATACGCATAGGACGCCAAAGCAGTCTGAAATATAAAACCACTTGTCTGGCAAAGCTGGACAATATTTCCACCAAAGCACTAGCCAATTTGTTGTCTCGTTTAAGTTTAAAAGATACTGGAGGTGTCCTTGACCAATTTTAATGCTCCAAATAGTGTGATATTTAAGGTAAATTGCCATTTGGTCCAATTCAATTTAGTCCAATTATCATATGATCTGACATCATTCGATCTAAGCAAACATTTCATCCATCAACTTTTCGTTCCATCATTGGAGGCTATGGAACCAAGAAGCATCGGACGAAATGGCAATACTCTCTTTAAAAAGTCTCTATAGCTGCATTATGAAAGGAAAGTAGAAATATAGATAAACACACACACACACGCGCGCGCGCGCACACACACACACACACACTTATACAGTATCATGAAATTCATCGATAGATCTTTCGATGAGCCTCCAGTTCAGTTCCTGATTTTGCTTTAATACATCTACATAAAAAAAAATAAGAAGAAGAATTGAAATATATCACGTACACATGGTATAACGCCATCTCGTGACTTAAGAGCAATCAATGATCTCACCGACCCTGTCAAAAGAATGGTTTTGGTCTCGATGGTGGATTCAAGGGGCACAAGGGGCATCTGAACCGGTCAATCCTATTAAACCTATTTTTATTGATTCTTTTTTAATTCGTGGAGGCTTCAAAGTCAACATGTATCAGCATTTCAACCGGCTTTAATCCTTTATCTCTAGTTTTCCTACATTGGTAGAATCAATGTATTTGATTTCGAAATATCGAAGACTACTCAATTCATGGTACTGACCCGTATGACTTGAATAAAAACTTTAAGGGATGTAAATTCCACAATTGATTTATCGTCCTATGTGTGTCATATTCAAGATCGATATTCATAAAACTGATACACTATTTAATTTTCATTGCCTTTTCTTTTCGGTTGTTTGATAATATTGTACACACGTGTTCATTTTAACAGTATATACCTTATCTTAAGAATCAAGAGAAACTATTGAACTTTACTACTGATGAGACTACCCTGCCTGAATATTATTCAACGAATAAACTAAGTGAATTGAAACGTTTTATGTTGATTTCCTTGGTCTAGAAATATATACTATCTCTCTACTAAGCGAGTCCGAGAGAGCTACTAGCAAAAAAATAACAAACAAACAAAACAAAACAAAAATTAACAAAAAAACAAAAACAAAACAAAACAAAACACACGCAAAAAACCCCACTCATGCCCCTTCCACTGTAAATAATCCTTGATCCGCCACTGTGTAAATCGCCTTTCATACGACGCATGATAGTTTAACACAGAAGTATGTACACAGTATGCCATAATCTTTTCATGGTGACTACATGTGCCGAGCAATTATGGAACTGGTGTTATACTTGGATATAGTAATTTACTTCGGAATGTTATCAGGAATATCATGGGCATACGGTAATGGTAAGTTTTACATATTATGTGTTTACAATATCTGACATATTCCAACAATTCCACTAACTTTTTGATATTTTGTAGCATGTGTAACAAATATATCGATATACTTTTATCTATTTGATAATGTAAGACAACGGATGAATATGTCATTCAATTTTGGCAAAGCCATCTTTTTGCTTTTTTTCTACCATTGGTAATACATGCAGTTTAAAAAAAAAGGTGATTATCGTACATGGCATTGCTTTACTCGTTTATTGGTAGTCATAATCATATTATTCGTCACAAATCCATTGTGTTCTAATAGAAGGAGACATAAGACTAGAATGCAATGAAACCAGGAAGCTGGAATCTCCTAATCACCCAGACAATTATGGTCACAACTTGAATATCGTGTGGAATGTCACAGCACCAGCACAGAAAGGAATTGCGATTATCTTTGAAGAATTCAGAACCGACGAAGGATATGACATGTTGGGAATAGTAGACCCCGAGAGAAGCTTCAGCAGCCTGAATTACTCAGGATCACCTGAATTTATCCCGCCCTTCCTTGCAACAGGGTCATCTGTTCTTATCACTTTCTCATCTAATGAAAGGAATTCCGAGTCAGGTTTCATTCTGGAACTTCATTGTTATAATACATCAGGTATGTGCTTAGTCCACTAATGCTTTTTAAGTGTGTAATCATTTTTACGGAGATAAATAGTGCTACCTGTTCATTTGACCGACCCACATTATTATTCTAAAAGCAAATCTCTAGTCAATGAAGCTTTGTTACCAACGCTGGGGAGGACATCTAAAGGTTTATCCTTATGTATCACAATGGACTTATCATTTCAATATGTACAACTCTTATGGTGATAACTAAATGGATTAAAATTATATATATCTTTTCTATGTCATATTCAAATGAACAAGATTATATTACAGAAATTATCGAATTGCGATAAGCTAATAAAAGTACATTTCCAAACATAATTGTTAAGGAGCCTGGTCATCAGGAGAGCTCCAGGGTAAAGACCGCATCAAGTAAACTTACAGGAGTAAAATAATGATAATATTAAGTGGGCTACGAGAGAGTTCAAGTCTTTTAAAAACGTTGACTTTACAAGAAGAGAAATATTCACAACAATGATACAACATTACCGCAGAAAAGGGAATTTTGCATGAATGAGTCCTAATCAACTTTAAAAAAAAAAAGAGATTGTGATTTTCTTCTAGAAACAGTCTCAACATTGATAACATAAATATGCATTATATATCAAATGATGTAATTAACTTTTCTTTTCAATATGCTTTTCTTAACATCTTGTGGGGATCGGTACATATTGTGTACATTTTTATTGTTTTTAACCCCGTTCAATCTCGCTTCCAACTTACTACCCGGACACTTGGATGTTATCTTATCTTGTAGAAAGAACAAGCAACATCAAACTCGCGAACAGCATGAAGGTCAACGAGGGAATCTTGGAGGTTTTAAACCCAGATACCTCGAACCAGTGGCTACCTGTTTGCGATGAAAGTTGGAATTCAGAATTGGCGGATTTCACCTGTAGGCAATTGGGATTTCCTGGAGTCTATCAGTTTACATCTGAGGAGAATGAAAATTACACTAAATCGACATGTACAAACATTGACTGCGAGAAATGTAAGTAAATTATATTGAGCTGAACGTACTGATTAGATTTTTCCTATAGTTATTTCATAAAAGTAATTTTTTTTTAATATGACTCAGGTAAATTTTTTGTTAGTAGAAGAAAAAGAATTTGGAGAAAAAGGAGAAATTTGAGAAGAGGAATGAGAAAAAAAAAAGATGAGAAGAAGAAGAAAACGAAATTGACTGATAGACTGAATAGAATAGAATTTCTTCCTTTGTATTTCTGTATATATTTGTCAGCTGTATTGTCTTGTATTTACTTGTACCTTTTAATACTAGTGGAAACTTAAGCAAAATTTCTACGTTTGTAGACCAGAATAAATTGCGAAATTATCAAATAATCAAATTACATGTACTTGTTTTCAGAAAGTTGCCAGAGGTTACTGGGTAATCAGATTACATGTATGATTTGTTTAATATATACATGGAGATATGAAAAGTCCTACTTCTATTCAAAAATTGGAATTTCAATTCTACTTCAAGAATAGTTTTCTGTCCACTCTTCGTATCATCTCACGAAGGTCTATATTGCAACATTTTTTAACTCCTGTCTGTTTTCTACCATGTCTTCACCGGATGTCTTTCTTTATTCGACCAAAATTCTTTAACTCCCTCACCTCGACCAGGCAATCACAGCTATTTTTTGCAAAATCATGCTGTGTTTGATACTTCTAAATTATTTGGTTTTCATTTGTTTACATGATGTCCTAATAATTCTCTAGTATAAATTGTATACTACACATCAAAAGATGAAAGAAAAGATTTTTGGATGGTATATTTGGCAATGGATTGAAAAGTTTAATACTTGATTAGAGGCCTCCATTACTTCTTGGTTTATGGAGAAAAAAAATTACACTCAGGATTTTAAAGAGAATTCTTATTTCCCTTATCTGCTTAGGTGATAAAAAACATTTATTCACTAACTTAAACATGAAAGAGAGTTTTTGAAGACTGACCCTACTTTGTCGATGTTAAGAGAAGAACAGAGTAGATTGTGCTACATCGAGCATCTACTCTTAGAATGATGCGAAGTTATCACTTTTTTAAAACTGTTCATTTATGTTTTTTCCTGTAATTAACCATACTATCGAACAGTGATCAAAGTGAGTTTTAAAAGGTGCTTCATAAAGCAATACAGTGTTATGGTCTGAACCGTTTGAGGCAGTAAAATCTTTTGTTGCTTTGTCTTCACAATTTTAACTTATGCGTTAGAACTAACTGACGAAGTGAGAAATCACTCCTAGATATGTGTATTCTTCTACTATCTTAATTTGTTCTCTACCAATCTGAACTTGGGGATGTAATGGAAGATAATTTACGTCAAGATCCAGGTGTAATAAATTCATATTTCTCATGAATCAGCAATGATGCATTACAATTAAGAAGAAAAACCATTAGAATATTATGGAGCATCATATCTTCAGATATCGTGAGCATACATAGAAATGGGGCCAGCCTTTATGAAATTTTAAATATAACATGTGAAATGAATATAAAGGAAAGGTTCTGAAACTTGTGAAAGTCCGCGGGTAACCGTAATTAAAACCAAACATATTGTTTTCGACTACCGTGATATATTTTCTAGCAGTTAAAGGTTTTTGAAACCAACCTAGACTTTACTCATTAAAACCAGGATTATAAGTTTTCCTTAAAGGGATTCGGTAACTTTGTGGAGGCTTGATTTAATTAATTGTTGAATTTTGATATCTGTCTTGTATAATGATGTTCAGAAGGATAAATAAATAGGCAGGCATAGAAAGGTTTTGATATTATTAAAATATCTATGACTGAATACTCCCATTTAAGAAAGCGTATCGCCATACGCTTTAGTCTAACACTGAGTCTATGTGAGAAAATGAGTCTGGCATTTCCGGTCACTTGCATATGTTTACTTTTGTGAAGCACACGATGAGTTTGAAGTGCTTTTTTTTCCTGGGCTTCATTTTTACACCATATTACATACACTGATAACGTGTAAGGCCAGTCAGCTCAGATTTTATCAAGCCTCTACAAAGTTACCAAATCACTTTAAAAGCACAATGATGGCCTTCTTGAGATCTAAAGTCACAAGTTCAACAGAAAACCCGTGGTGCAAGTTCTTGTGAATATTTTCGAAGATTTTAGATAATGTTGGTTGTACGAATAATAGATGTTCACTTGTATTACATTCATAAACTTGTTTAAATACAAACTTGTCCATCACTTTGGACATTATACAGGAAACATTGAAATGGGTATATAATGTGTAGGTTGTTTTAAGCCACCGTTTATGTTATTAAATAAAGGTTTGAGCTTTTCCACTTTCCAATTGAGGGCAATTTTGCTTGCGCAAAGGCATATTTATGTCATTCGGTAAAGGATGAATAATGTACGAACGAAATCTTTTAAGAAATAAAAATCTTTAAAATATACAGGTACGTATGTTGTTTAAACGGAAATGCCTTTCCTCTGATTATGAAAGCACAGATGAACACTGTCATCATAGAAAGTGATTTTTTTTAAATTTTTGAACTCTTTGGTAAAGTAATAAGCACTGGTTGACTTGAATTTGAATCTATTCTGCATTTGAGTTTTAAAAGGATAAAGGAAATTCAAGCGGAAGATTCCCCATTCTTTCCCAAAAATGAATATTTTCTAATATCTTATCTACATTTCAAACATCCGTGTCGACCGTGCGTATCCGTTCTTGTGAAGTCCCTTACTCGGTCTTGTGGGCTTATGGTACTTGTATAATATCCCTGTACTGAGGTGTAACAATGTACTCATCGTACTCATACTTATTTAAGACTTTCATTTCTTTCTTTTTGCCTTAGGATCTTAAAATGAAAATAGTGTTTTTGTTCCTTTCCTTCCATGACTCCCCCACTCTCTGTCTCTTTCAAAACTTAGTATTTGCGTTTTTATGGACATCGTGACTACAACTGATCTTTGTCTGGCAATCATGCTGTAGCTCTATATGTGATCTACATTATCATGAGACTATCAGTTATGAATTTCCTCTTGGCTGTCATGTTGTAAATAAATGATTTTCGAATACCCTCATTGATAATTACCTACTCTTTTTACCCAGCTAACTTTCTGTTACAGCAGTGTGCTTTGAATCTTAGAAGAAAAGATTTGGTGAACGCAAACAGACTAAATTGCTTCAGTAAGTACATAATTATTGTATTGAATCCACGTCAGATACAGTTTCCACTTATCTTCCCGTAACGTTTGAACATTTTGTTTCTATATATTTACTAATATATATTGTTGGTAAGTCATTTCATCGTTGTCTCCATATTTGTATTTTTTGGTACTTGTTTAGTGATTATTCCTGCATCCTACAATTAGATTTCCATGGCTTTAGCTGTACGATTGTATTTGGTATTTGTGAATCTATTCTCATCCTGTAGTTTTATAGATATTTTGTTTATACTCAATGAACAATTTTTTTTTTGCTTTTATTGATGTTGATTACGTGTGTGTATATGCATGCACTTCTTGCCAATATTTACCGTTT
The DNA here is from genome assembly GCA_025618425.1 of Heliocidaris tuberculata. Lineage (NCBI taxonomy): Eukaryota > Metazoa > Echinodermata > Echinoidea > Camarodonta > Echinometridae > Heliocidaris > Heliocidaris tuberculata. Next base: position 45,405,083 of record CM046835.1, read on the forward strand.
TTTCTGATTATTGTAAAACCTTATTTGTTAAAGTATTCGTATTTTAAAGATGTATTTACGTGTTTTAAGTAGTCTTTACTTATATCACATATACATCATTTGTCAGGGAACCACATATGCATTAGCTATTTCAGCTATTTCGTGGTCTCCCATTACCATTCACATCTTGTAAATACCTTGTAAATATGTTTCATATATTGTTTCAGAAATGGTAATATATTCAATTCATTCATTCATTCATTCATTCATTCATTCATTCATTGTGTAACACCGATTTTACCTCATCATGCTCATTTCTTTACTACTGTATACTATGGTTGGTTCAACGCTTCTGGAAACTCTGTCAGTGTTTTAATATTTGATACTAATGAATTTATAATTTGAATTTGCACTAGAATTTGTTCTACAAGACTATTAAAAACATATTTTCTTCAGCGTTTGCATATCGTGGATGTTTCCCGCTTCCTGCAGACTTCACAACACACCCAAGGTCCAATACTACTGAAGTCGGTGATTGCATGTACACGTGTTCTGCGAAGTCGTTTGAGCTAGCAGCGATTAGATGGGATGGATGTTACTGTTTTAACGTCTCTCAATCTGAAATTCACATTGAGACTCCAGAAAATGAAAAGTGCACCTTAGAATGCGTCCCCGACCAAGAAACAACGTGCCCTCCTTGGAGAAAAGATTGGGCATTTCATTACAATGGTAGGATGTTATTTGACACTTTGAGCAAACAATCAGATCAGTGACAAATCGAGAGAGAATCCTCTTTGTCAGAATCTAAAGTTCAGCAATGAAAATTTAGTGCTAAAATCTAACCAGTAGCGTATCTAAATATGGAAAAGCATAGCCAGGACAAGCATTTGCACCCTGGCAGCAAACATCTGAAATACAAAATTATCACATAAAAAAAAAAACAGTTGAAGCTTGTCAATCTCGTAAAAGGGAACAGTCAAACATGACTGAAAAGGCCTACATTTCCCTACAGATATTATGTTTGTTTCTCCAACCTCATCTCGTTTCTTTCCACAATAATTTCAAGTTTATGGAATTTCTGTTTCAAACAAAGAGCTTAATTTTTTTCGTAGCCATTTTTCGACTTTATGACAAATGATTCGTCTGTTACAATTGTCATCTACTATTACATTATGGTTTGAAATACGGTGACGGCTAATAAAATTGTGCCGGGTGTCTTGTTGTGGTTCAGAAGGGACTTAACAATTTCCATTGTCACTTTCGTAGTGGTTTAATATGTATGATTTTATGTAAACGTAATCTGATTAAAGTGTCGAAATAACATTTTTCCATCACACTCACTTTATACATTAATATTTAAGCGATTGACTTTATGATGAACCATTTGCATGCGAACGTCCTTAACACGCTAATACATATACATACATACATATATATATATATATATATATATATATATATAATTGTGAGAAATGAAAATGAGAGAATAATACGCAACCATTATTCTCTCATTTTCATTTCTCACAATTATAATTATTTCCACGAGAGTTGCCAGAGCTGTTGTATATGTTATTTCCTTACAATTATATATATATATATATATATATGTATATATATAAATATATATATATATATATTTATATATATATATATATATATATATATATATATATAAATATATATAAATATATATATAAATCTGTAAACGTAGTAGAATCATTGATAATTGGAACGATTTTGTTATGTATGATGGCATGAATTGCATAACATATCATTTTCGTTTCCTACTGTCATTTGGTAAATGAATGAACTTTTTTGCTCATCAAATCACAATACCGTACTATCCAGTCACTGTTGGGTTTTACGAACACCCCGGATATGTTGATCATGGTTGGTGGTCATCGAACAACACCTATCTTGGCTCCAGACTCACCTTAACATGTGAACCTGGTTACGTCATCACTGGGAGCAATACGATCGAATGCAGAACATATGATGCTGATTGGAAGTTTGACTGGGACAGTAAGATTCCACATTGCCAATACCTGACTCCTACATCGCAATCTGAAGGAGGTACAACGCATTCATGTATTAGTTTATGTCCAAATTAATTTTAAAAAAATGATTGTAATGTATTCGTGACTCTTCATTATTAACTCATCACGTTCTTACACTTTATCAACCTATTTCCTATGACGAGAATACACTTAAAACCCTGAATTTATAAGGGCATCAAGATTCTACATTGCGACAATGATGAATTAACATCGATATGTAAGGGTACATATTTTATTTATGTGTAGTAGGTATTAGTGAGCAAGTTAATTTGATTAGGCTCGGGTGTTGAGATTTTCAGGGGTGGAGCATTTTTAACCACCCTATCTTAAAATATTGGTTTTTAGTATGAAAATGGAAGTCCTAATGAAAGAGATAAAAAAAAAAGGTGGAGTCCAAATAGTAAATGGAGAGCTGTCTTAAAATCGTATACTGGAGCAAGGAGATTTTAAAATGTTCAAGCAAAGAAAAGAAATACACCATGAAGGAAATTATTAAATTGATATGAAATATTCGTTAGCTTTTAATTTGACCAGTCTATAATCCATCACATTGAACATTTTTTTGGCTTTCCCCAACTTGGACCTTGCTTCAAGTCATATCATTACTTAGCATTCAGACTTTACAAAATAATCTTTTAAGAACAAACACAATTTATGTTAACTGCAGTTTTGATTTGATCAACCAGAATGAGAATGAGGAGACATACTGATAAAATCTTACTTATGTTCGATCCACTCTAGGTTCCTTCATTCGCGCCTCACTCAAAACCGACTCTGTAATCAGGGTCAAACATTTCTCCTCTAGCAACTCAATTCATCAATGTCATCGTCGCTCCCCTTCGGGTATTCCTCAGCTTTACTTTAACGAAAGTAGCTGTGATTAATAATAATAATAATTTGAGACCTTAAAAAACACATCAGTACACATCTATTCCGCTAATTCCCACTTCAGTATTTATCCTTTTTTCATTGGTCATTTGTCTCTTGCCTTTGCCGCTAATGTGTTTGAGTTCATATGCTGTTTGTCAGTCAGATTTGTTTTTGTATTTGTAGTGCTATGGTTACCCTTTTTCAAGGGCTTTACATCTTTATTAAGAAAAGGCTGTATTGAATTTCTCGATATCATTATTATCAATGATGACTGTAAAATGGGAGAGACCTTAAAACAAGAGCTACAGCTATTAACAATTCTTCATATCAAGATTTTGTTGTTGTAGCTTGAAGGTCACTGATTTCTATTTTTAATACAATATTTCAAGGCATTGCCTTATCGGTTTGGTTATTGCCGCAAGGGAATCGTTTGTTACCTTTAATACTGGTTATTAAAATTGTTCAGGAGCACATAAATTTCAGTTATTAGTTTTAAGAACAGAATTTTCGTCCGCCTTTCATAATATTCAAATTAATTCAATCCTTTTACATAAATTCACAATGCCACCATTGCTTAGATAGATGATATGAGTTAACGCCATTTTCGCTTTTATTGTGTACCTTTGAAATAGACATAGGCCTAGTGCATTTAAATTGTGAAATTTTGATGTAAAAGTATTGCTGAAATTAGACACGATAAACTAGTGGCGTGGGTCCAGTCATTAAGGGGGCACTGACATCAATGGAGGGGGCCGGGCGGACTTATCTTACTCGGTGAATAAAATAAAATGCGAATTAACACGTCCACTAGGGGGAAGGTGCGACACGGGTTCTATCATATTCCTTTCACCTCGTTTCTTTCCTTTTATCCCTTTCTCCCTTTTCATTTCTTTTCTTGGAGAAAGGGAGGGGGGCACTTGCCCGCCGTCCCCTGTATAGCTCTGTTACTTCCATAATCACACATTTATGTGAGCATCAAATCGTTGTCCCTTAGTATCAGTCCGTTTACTGTATTTTGTCCATCTGTTTATTGTATTTTGTCCATGAATGTACATTTGATCTCGTTATGTGTTTATCTTTAGCTCTCTACCTCTCTCCTTCTCTCGTTATTGTCATTTCCTGTTTTTCCATGTTCTCGTCTTGGCAGTAAAAATTGAATTAACTGTTCTCTTATGCATGAAATTTGTAATTTCTTCTTTTTATCATAATGAAGCTACCTACCCTCGGTCGCATTTTATATGGCTCTCATCGTTGGAGATCATCTTGATTGCAGTAATAGCTGTGCTGTTACTTATCTTGGTCATCATTGCTCTGATTTATATCATCAGACGGCTTGGCAATCATCAGGATGAACCATCTGAGGTAATGAAAAATAGTGAACAGATGACGGCCATGGTTTATATCTTGTTTATCATCAACATAATAGTATATCACAGTTTAATGTAGGTGTCAATTTTGTAATTGTACGAAAAAAATCTCTTAAAGTCCTTGGACCAAAAATGTCAGAAGGAAGAAGGACATTGCTGTACATTACAAAATTTGAAAGTTGAGTTTTCCAATGGGAAAAAGGTGACTCTTGGGGAAAAATTAAGAAACTTTGCCCCAAGTGCTCTATTAGCAAAGAAAAGCATTTGCTACCTTCCAACTGTAATAAGTAAAAAATGCTTAATTCAATTCAGTTAGAAATTACACAATGTAATTTTGAGTATTGTACTTTCCTTGAGATATAATTTGGTGTCGAATTGTTATTCCTGTAATGTGCTATTTTGAAAATTGTAGTGATCGCTCAAAAGAAGCTAAACGTGAACCCTGTACGTTATAGCTCAGTGTACATAATCATGACACCTATTCACCATCTTCATCCGTTTATTAAAGGCATATACATGTAAAATGGAGGAGTATGCTATGCATGTGTGTTTTTGATACATTGAAAGTAAATATCAGAAAGGAAGACACGCAGTTAAGATACCTAGCAAGCTCTTTCTTTGTGTCTTGTCAAACAGATGACGGTGGTCAATATTAAAGTGTCGTTACATAATCCTGAAAAATTTCTGCTACTTTTGAGAAACCAATACAATTTTCACCACAAATTAACTCATTAAAGAAATGATAATTTGAACCAAAATGCACCTGAAGAAAATTACAATACTTAAAATTTTATTATGTGAATGTGAGTTGCATTAGGTTAAGTACTTTTAAGTTATCGCAGGTAGAATGTAACGAATTGTTAATGATATACTTCAAATGCTATGTAGATTATTTGATTGAATACAATAAAGATTATCTGTATATGTATCGTTGTATTCTCCAATACCCTGTATAAGGGTGACATGAGAATAAATGTCATTGTCAATGTCGTTGTCTTACACCCATACTATTTTAAGTGGTAAAATTCAGTCAAAGGGCACTTTTTTCAGAGGACCTGACACCCCCTTCCTGATGGAAAATGCTTTCATTTTTTTTTTTGCAAAGGGCTTAAAAGGAAAAATGAATGGTTTTGTTTTTAAGGAGCGTCAGACAACCCTAAGCTTCCCGACGGAATTTTAATTTTTATTTATTTATTCATTTGTTTATTTTTATTCATTTGTTTATTTTTATTTATTCATTTATTTATTTAATTTTATTTGTTATTATTATTATTATTATTATTCATTTATTTATTTATTTATTTGTTTATTTTTATTCATTTATTTATTTAATTAATTTTATTTGTTATTGTTAATATTATTATTTATTTATTTATTTATTTGTTTATTTTTATTTATTTATTTATTTATTTTTATTTATTTATTTATTCATTTAATTTTATTTGTTATTATTATCTATTTATTTTTTTTTTTTTGTGGGGGGGGGGGCAGTTTTGCGTTGTTGTTATCTGCTCCCCTTTGACAAGGTTGTTGCATTGGCTTGAATGGGTGAAATCGACCAGGCTTGGGCGTCTGTATCGGGGGCTCTCGGCTAAACCCTACGGCTAAGGTTAAGCCGACATTTTTGTCAATGACTTAGCTGGTATAACTTAGGTTACCTGAAGACAAGAGTCAAACCTTATGGGTTTGATGGGGTGACTATTTCGGGACAGGTTTTTTTTAGCCTATTATGAAAATACAATGTACATTAAAACGAAACTTAGTGAATGAATTAATTTTGGTGCCATATCTGCGATGTGGAAGTAGTTTACGTTATGTTCAGATTTGGTGAAAGAATTTGAGTGGAAAAAATGCTATTTTAAATATTTCGGTCATTTTTAATGTTCGCTGAGCCAGGCCACACTATCGCTACTCACCATCAGTAGGCTAGGACAATGACAATGAAGACAATGACCATGAATTTTTTATTTTCTCATGTAACCCTTATTCAAGCATTGAAGAAAATCAAGCATGTTACATAGTACAAGTATACATAACCTAACTTTAAAGAAATATAAAAACTAAATTCAAGCATGAATTATAAAAAAACAAACCCAAAACAAAACATACACACACAAAAAAGAGTGATCAAAACGAATATAAATCATTCGATATTTACATCTGCTAATTACAAACGGCTTCGAAAACGAAGCATAATTTTCTTCCCAAACTTTGCTAACCTAATCAACTCATATAGTTGAATCAAAGAGATTATGCATCTTTACTGTATTAGGCTTCACTCTGTAAAACCTATTTAAAAATAGCTTTCTCTCATTATTGAACACTTGACATTCAAAAAGATAATGAAATTCATCGCCAATTTTTCCTTCCTTGCACAAATGACATATACATTTTTGTATTTCAATGTTAGAATAACTACCAGTTATGATAGGCAATCGGTGATTCCCACATCTAAATTTCGATACTAAAGTATTTCTCCGTGACAGAGATAGCTTTTTCAGATAAAATCTCTAACCCAGCCGTTGTTTTAAAAATCCTACAATTTATACAATGAGAATTGTCATTGACCATTGAATGCCAATTTTGAAAATGAACATCTTTCAATCTTAGTTTAAGAGTTGACTTTAACTAATCTTTACTTATGTTGCTATAAACGGGCCATGTATTTGACAAACCAAGATTGCCAGACACAACCAACACTCCAGCGTATACGTAAACGCCGATGCAAACCTTTTCAAGACACATGAATATGAACTACACTAAACCAAACTTTGGACCAAATGTTCTTGGATCACACACTTTTTTTGTGCATCTATAGCAAAATCCCGCTTGCCTTGGGGCCAACCAAGCACAACAGTAGTATCAAATTGGAAGTTACAATTTCATATGGACCCAAATCTAAAATAATGCTTGTCACTGTCTTTCCCCTTTCACCCCCATCCTTCTCTTCAAAACAGTGTAGTGAAAGGACTTGCATTCCACCCTATGATCTCAAAGACCAAATGATTTTGCTTCAATGCATCAAACTTATCATGATTGATGATGTCTTGTCTTTACGTTGATGCCCACAATCAAAGATGTAGACTACATTCCTGGCCGGCATCGTCCTTCCATAAAATACTTAATGCAGTTTCTTTTTCCTTTTTCTTAAAAAGAATTTTGCTTTGTAATCATATGACCATGCATAACCATGTCTCCTAACACATGCATTAAAAAGTTGGAAGGAGACATACTGTAGGTAAAATGTTATTGCGCAGTAGGACCTCACTGTCATATCCAAATGTTAACGTCTGATGGAATTGACTCATTTTTTATTTCAGGTAACTCATACATACATAGACATGGCGGACCAAACAATGAGAGAGCGCAAATCATCCAGTGCTACACTCCCAATAACCGCCTCATTACCACACGATGGAAATCCAGCACCCATTATGACGTCATCCCTTATTTCAGAAAGTGCCGTGGACATCGATGAATTCGGTTATCAAGTTCCAATTAAACGTCAAGAATGTGACTATATTGATGTGTTGTAGAGGAGTGGTTTAATACTCGACAAGTTATGCTACCATTAATTTCATATATTTCATAAATCCCATATGCTCATTGCACCAGAGGATTCATTTCGATTGCGTTATTGCCTGCGCTAATCATACCTGTAAAGGCTAGTAGTGCATACACCAGTAATTCAATATAATGTTTGCATCTTGTTCATTTTGCATTCACTTTTTATACGATATCGATTATGGCGCGTCAAAGACCCCTCTAGTCGCTGAGACAGTCTTACGTCAAGTAAAATGATGTCTCCTGTGCAACGGGCATTAGACATGTACGCTGTCTAGACTTCATGGAGCGCCGTTACAAATATAACTCAATTTTACGAAGTCTTGTAGATCTATTAAAACAGGTTGTTTACTCTTAGCTTCCTCCACTTCAGATTGTGACCCATTGCACATGAGCCCATTGCAACCAAGCCTTCAAGGGAACGGGATTTATGGTGGTAATATTTTCATAATGCACATTCTGAATGGTCATGAGTTGCAAATTATAAGTGAGAATCACTGGGGAACGACAACTTCCAAAGCAAAGTAGAATAGTGGCCTCGCGGAGATCAACGAGAAGTTTGTTTTCATAACCCATCAGAAACACGTACAATGCAAAATCTCAACCTTTCTACTTCAAAGAGAGAGAAAAGGGTCTTAATGCTTGTACGTTTGTGCATTCATAATTTAGTATGAACGTTTTTAAGTATACAATCATGTAAAGGGACAAAGGTTTATGCAAAGAGCTCCTCAAAATGATTTTTCCAATTACTTCATTTATTACATTTATGTGGTAGGCTCAATGGAGTGGCAATATTATTGCTATTCATTTCTTACACTATTTTTAATGAGTGAAAAACCAAAAAAAATTTTAAAAAATTACAAATTGTTTGGTTCGATTTTGAACTAGTAATTTGAAGTAATTCATTATTATTAAAGTGCTTATTTGTAATTCGTAGTTCAGTTGATTTGTACGTATTCAGCCTATAGCCTTCGAATTTGGTTCCTATTCCTAAAACGAATATAGGTTTTCACATCACTTCACGTGACGTTGACTTGTTTCGATTATTTGTTTTGAAGTGGCGTTGTATTTGCATTTCTAATTGTGTACTCAATACACAATACCGTATAAGTCATAAAAAATATATACATCAATTGTTAAAGTGCAAAGAAATGTATAAGATCTGAACTGAACTCTAAGCTGTCAGAATTAGGGATGCGTAAGGGGTAAATTATCAACTTGAAAGATTAAAAGGACAAACCACTAAGAACTCAAGGGGAAAGGCAGGGCGATTTCGGATGAGAGATATGAACTTAATGAACTTTATTGATACCATTTAACGGGTAAAACGGCAAATGGAATGAAAGAATGCAGATAGCGATTTGTCCTGCATTTTTCCAACTGAAGTCGTGTGCCGGATCTCATCCAGCAGAAACATGGATGAAACTGACGAGCTATACTGGCCTTAGAACAGAAAAAGGACAAGCTATACCTTCCTTTTATACAAAAAAAAAAAAAAAAATGTTCGTAATTATTCAGTGGTTATGCACGAAAAACGGCATTATAAAACAGAAAGGCCTATCAGTCACAAAAGCATAAATTTTTGCGATGTTGCAATACATATGGGCAGTGAGGGTATTTGACTTGCTTTGATCGTTGTTACAATTTTGAAGGCTATATCAACTCAGCAGTAATCTGTTAAAGTTTTTTTTTTTTTTTTTTTTAATTATTCAATTCAATTCAATTCAAAACAACATTTATTTCCTTCTGATTTGTTACATACATGGGATACAAACACAAGAAAAACGTTCAAGTGCAATAATTGAAGGAGGCATGGTCCCTGAAAAGCATAACAATGCTTGTGACTGTTAAAGTATTGAATTCTATGTCTTTATTATCTTAAAGTTATGCATTTCATGTCTTTAGTCGTTTTGTTATGATTACATCTCAACTTATTGCTTTGATCAATTCACGAGATTCGTATGTTTGTTCATGTTCTGGATAAATTCACGTTTTGTTGACGTTGAAGTTTACAGCGCAACTCTGTTTATACGAGCTGTTTGTTAAATCACTGAGAAGTTAATGAATTTCATGTTTTCAGTCTTCTTCACTGATTTGGTTATGTAACAACAATTATTGTTTTGATAGTAGTTTAGTTCGTTACAATAGTTGGATGTTCACTTATATTTTATGTACGTGGAAATTAGTATAGATATATTGACTGCTATGAGAGGCATAGTTATTTCTATAGGCTCAAGGGGACCTTACATCCTGCTATGCCTCTCATAGCAGTCAATACATCTTTTATATACCGAACAAAGCCACGTAGGACTCAAAGAATACATGTGCGACTTACCAATCACGGGGTCCTCACATTTAAAAATCATCATCAAACTGTTAAAGACCTTCTCCGATGAAAATACAACTATATATCAATGGAAAGCTGATTGGACGTAGAATACAAAAAAAACAACAAACATATAAAACCTATGTTTGTTTTTTCGTTATTGTAAAATAAAGACTTCATTTTCAGCCCCTCTGAATTTGGGGCCAACAGATTACAAATAAGCCGCTATCGTAATGACGTCATCGTATGTAGAGCAGCCAGCTCGATTGTACGTCGCGACCGGTAGGCCATGCAAATAACAATAATTTTTGTGCGCGAGTAATTTGTGAATGTTTATGAAAGTTTCTACAAATTCTACAATTCTACATCTATACTCTAAATCTGAAAATAACAGGGAGTGAATTTGATAATGGTAGGGTTTTCAAAAGTCCGCTAATCGGTATAGTAACAGTAGACTCGATCTATAGATATCGCTCGCTTCGAGTACACATGTACCATAATACCATGTCTTTGTAGGCCGGCGCACCGGCGCAGGCTGGACCGTACCACAGTACCCAGGTCCCAGATATTGTGTGTCCCGACAGGTTGTGTATCCGGACAAAACGGCAATTTGATTTTGAAGAAGTTTACAAGTTATATTTCACAAATCGTTTGAGAACTATGTTTGACAATATTATAAAGCACATTTAATGTTTATGATGGTCGGTGCCATTTAATAAATATATTTTGGTAAATCCAAAGGCAAAAGAGTATCCGGACACACGACCCCCTATCCTACTGCAATTGCCGTATATTTACCGTAGATCGACTCATGATAGCCTCGGAGTCATAATAAACTTCTCTGCACTGCGATTATGGTATCCACGCTCCGCTCTCACAAATTAATTTTTTTTTCACACGTAAACCAATGGGGATCGCAGCAAAATTTAAAGGGTACCGATAACGAACAATAATTTTGCTCTGTATGTTAGAGGGTGCATGTCGTTATACTATATTCAAAATATGGGCTTCGAATATTAATTCTATAAAGAGATATTACAATTTTAATTACACTCTCTATAAGCGTAAAAGCGACTCGTGAGTAGACTACTCGACGCACCATTACGCGCTCGCCGAAGTAAAGGCTTGCACGAAACCAAACTCTGAGTTCGGTTCCGCGCGAGCATTTTCATGTTATCCTTTATTTCCTTCAAACTTATTAACTGTTGACCTATAAAATACCAAACAAAGTTCTTTGAGGTTGATTTTATACTTTCTAGCTGTACACAAATTATTTTTTCAGGTGATTGGTACACTTTAACTATGCCCGTGGGCATAGTTCCTTTTTGCGGGCATGGTTAAAAACACGACTGCACTTTCAACCAATCAGATGACAGGATTAGGAAAGATTCTTAAAGTAAGGTATATAATAGTTCATAATACAGTTTGGCTGATAAAACTCCTTTGGAATTGATTGATGACCAGATTCTTGAGTTATGTGTCATTATCAATTATTTTAACTAAGATGCAAAATTACCTTGGTATAAATTCATTGAGCGTGTGTTTCCGACTTTTCAAGATGAGCTCTACACAGTGCGTCCAAAAAAAGTTAACAGTTGCAAAAAGTCTGCCCAAATCAATATTTCAGAATATTTACCATAAATTTTCATTCCTGTTGATAGCTTATGGTCTCTCCTATGCAATAACACACACAAAATTTGACTTGTTATTAAGCCTGAGCGATCAAAAATCACTTTTGTGAATTTATTTTTTTTCTTCTATTAAGGTGGTCTGTCATGGACAGATCACCTCTTAATTTCGTCACAATTTTCTTTATTTTCATCTTTTCCACCCAATTTTTTGTGTCACAGAAAGTCAAAATCGGGTCTGTCAATTTTCTTCAAATTTGGGTCAGTCATCTGGCCTTATCAGATCAAGTCCCAATAAGGTTTTCAAGGTCATCAGATTATCATGACGTCATCAAGGCGCCAATATTTTGAAAAATCAACTTGTTGTTATATCTCGCTAACGAAAAGTCAATTTTACTACATACTTGGCATGATCAAAGCTAATTTTATGCCAAACAATTTCATATCCATAAACGCGCGCGTACGCGCACGTCCGCGAAATTTCAGAATGCTCCAAATCATCTCATATTCATTTTACATACGTTTCAATCCATTTTAAAGGTATCGTACAGTAGTGGGAAAGGTGGCGCTTTGGATATTTAACTATACTTTGTCAGCTGGAATGGAAATTATTACATACTGTTGTGAAATGATTAATTTCGAACATAGGTGACGCTTGTTTGAAGAAAAATGGTTTAGAAATGGCTAAAATGTCCAAAAAAATAAACATCGAATTACAAGCGCGGTACGGCGCTTGTAATTTGATGTGAAAACAGTGTGTGTAACAAGTGTGTGCGAACCGCTATGCGCCGTTGAGCCGGGAGCGTCGGGGTAGGTGGTCCTTAGCGAGGGTATTAGGTAACCGTTGATATTCGATCATTTGAATTATTTTACTGAAAATCACCGGAAATCATGAATAGAATACCGGATTATCTCACTCATGTATCTTTTTATTGAAGCCGAACAATATGATACTATATTTGAGCAGTTTCATGCCAACTTTCATTTTGCTACCACTACTGTTTATTACCTTCAAGCATTTTATAAAAAAAACAGCGCACACGCGCATACATGCGCGTTTTCGTGCGTGTAGGCCATATTTTGATTAAAACTGTCATTTTTTCATTGAAATGGAAAGGGTAATTATAGTTCAGGATGGTTTCTGAATGATTTTTTGGACTTCTTGAACTAGAAAAATGGGCATTTTCCATTGACTCAGTATTGTTAATATATTAACATGGTCATATCTTGCAAACGGCACAGTGAAGCTCAGTATTTCAACATTGGCACAATGATAACCCAATCAGCAGCGCGTCTATTAACGTTCTTCCGAAGTTATGTCTATATCTCCAAAACGACAGAGCCAATCAAGTTGAAACTTATAGTATGGTGGTGGATCCAGTGTCCGAACACTTTTCAGAAAATCAACGATAGCAAATAAAATATCTAACGAATATCTGTCAAACTTAAATAATGAATGCTCAAAGTCCTACAGAAAAAGAAGTTGATGGAATTTAAAAAAAAACAACGTAGATTTAATACGATATTCCCTTCGGAGTGAACCCGTTCCCAAAGACGCGGCGTTTTGGTCCCTTGAAAAAGGTACTGTATTTCCGAACGTGTGAAACCTATGGGAAAAAGACACAACCTTTGTTTCAATAGTGTGGTTTTCATACGCGTAATCCCACGCGTATGAAAACCCATTTTAGGCGCTTCCATGTACACGTTCGGTAATACAACCTATTCGGAAATACAATCCTTGACTATACTCAAGAGTAATAAGAAATTTTAAAGAGTTGCAAAACGCTTTCAAACATATTTATACACGGCTGGTAGCCCACTCGCTCCTTGTTTTGGTTTTGCTCGTCATTGTGACGCAACAATAAGACTGTTTACATTTTTGTCACGAATTTGGCGCCTCTAGGCAAGGCGCGCTTTTGTGGCGCGTTTCCGGATGCGCGCTTCCTTTTGCACACGGAGCGCATAACACGCGATTGTGGAAGCGTGTACTCATGGAAATTGTGTCATTCTCTCGTGGCTTTTGGTAGAGGCAGGACCTGTTGATTTGGAAATCCAAAATTACGACAAGAAATTGTTGACACATATTAAAATATCCAAAATATAATTGGATCCTTACCGGAACTAACTAACGTTGACTTTGTTTTTGCATCGGCAGTGGAAATCCCGTCAATTTCCTTGAATACATTGTTCGACTTTTGGAATTCGCTAACATCAATTTTGTTATTAACTCCAGTGGAGAGATGATTAATTTTGGTGCTGCACAGTGACTTCGTTTGTACATATAGATTAGACTAGACCTTACTTTAGTCCGTGCTGTAAATTGGAATCAGCAACCGGCATGCCGAAAGCGAAGGAAGACGGGTACGGTACCACTGTCAAGGCGAAGGAGTCCGGACGAAGTGAGCGATAGTGCCGTAGGCGAAGTAGGCCTAATTCTATGTCAGCTGGTTCTACAAGCCGAGAAACATCATAACCTCCGGCAGCGGGCTCGGATCTTGCGGACCAGTACGACCAAGACCAAGCCCAAGGCCAAGTCCAACCCCAAGGACCGTCCAAGCCCAAGGACCGGAACCTCAACAAGTATCCGGTGAGTCGGGAAATGGTATTGATAGATCAAGATCTGCGGTTAACAAACGTCGCATCTACATGTTCTATAGTCAGGGCCGAGTTTAGGCCTGGGGCTCCTAACTTAGGGTAGGGCCTGTTGACGGAGGTCGGATCCTGCAATATTGTTAACCTGAACAATTACTAGAGAGAATTGTTACGATGATTCTAATGCTAGACCTAGATCTACTCTTGGCTCAACTTAGAACCTGGAATATTAAGCACAGGATCTTGACCTAACAAAGTAACATCAATATGGGAGGTAAAAGTAGATTTATATCTCTGTCTGGATCTCGAAATGGGTTGAGACACAGCAGGATTCGAGTTATGTTGGAAGTTTTCTCCCTTAGCCGCTGGTAAGCCTTAGTTTAGGGTTGAATGAAAATACATGGCGGGGCGATTATATCGCCTGTTTTGCTGCAGAAAATAGGAACAGCTGCCTTTCCAGGCAGTAGGCCTAAATGACATGGTCGTCGGGGCTGACCTCATTTAATCGGATTCAATTTATTAATATTACCTAATCACTGTCACGTCCAGTCATTTATATCATTACATTGTAGGCCTACCGACTATTGGTATAAACGGTAGGGAATTGGTATATTGGCAACATGCTTATCGAAGTTGGCCCAAGTTCATCCATTTCAATTGCAAAAAATTTCCAGCGCCTTTGTAGCCTACATGTAGACTAGTTAGACATAGTGCTTTCGATTTATTGTACGGCCGAGTTAACCTTCAAATATTTCCTTATCGGTTCATAATTAAGTACCGGTATATATTTCTAAATTTCCTTTCATAGACTACATTAATGTCCGGCTATTGACCTGTAGTCGGAACGTTGTGCGTTTTTTACAACAGTAGGCTATTAACTGCCATACAAACGTTATTCTGTGTTATTGCTATCAGTATGGTTATCATTATTATTAGGCCTACTATGATTGTTATTATGATGATCACGATTATTATCATATTCGTACGTTGGTGGCCTATAGCATAATGCTTTGCAAATGAATTCATTAGGGAGCTTACATTATGTGCACTGTGTCTATGAATGAATGAATGAATAAATTTCATAATACTGCAGAAATCTGCCATGAACACTACAATTGACAGTATTCATAGTTTGAATATTGAATACGGATATCATAGTCACTAACAATTTCAAGGTAATCAAAAGTGAAAGTTACATAAGTCAATAGAAAAGGCAGTATCATGGGAGAACCTATGGAAAAGCACAGCTAGGTTACCCGATTAAAGAGAATTAAAACATATGTAATTATGTTATGTTAGGTGTGCGTGAAAAAAAAAAAAGGAAGCACACATAAAACATGAAAATAAAAATGAGCTTTTATTTTCTGAGTAGTTAATTTCAGCCTATTGGGTTTATAGTGGACTCTAGTAGAAAATCCAGATACACATCATAGTATGTGTAAGTATGATCGAAAAGTTGTCTCGATGGAAGGGTTTTGTTTTTGTTATGTTTAGACAAAAGCAGAAGAGCAAATAAAAATACAATTGGTATGAACTTTTACTCTAAGAGTTGATTAGATAATGTTTCAGACTTCAAAAAGATTTAAGAGAGGAAGCTTGCTTTAGAGTTGAATCAAGATGATTCCAATAAATGGGCCAATTGTAAATTAATGTTTTCTGGGCAAGGTGAGTACGAAGAAATGAAAGAAAGAGGATTGGCGTGTACAATGCCTATGCACTCCATCATAGTCGAGACTTTTTCAAAATCATTCTCATCACCCATTTTGTACAATTGAGAGTCTATCCAATTGAGACTTTAAAAGCAGAGTTGCCCCAAGCAAGAACACCGTAATTTATGACGGGTAGAACCAGTGGAATACAACAACAGTGAGGAAAACAAGGATTTCGTTGTGTTTATAATACCAACATTTCTAGAGAGCAATTTGTTCAGATACACAGGCTCTGGTTTCCAAGATAACTTATTATCAATAAGTAAACCAAGAAACTTTAACTCCTCAACCATTTTATTGTAGTGTTTTTAAGTAATACATTGCCACCCAGAGCTAAGACTGAGTTACTAAATAACATACGTGTACAACGAGTTTTTCCAAATTGCGAGATGGTATATTGGCACTATTAACGTAAGTGAGAATGCATCAACTCAACACTTGAGATACTGGGATTATATTACAGGCTCAAGATGCCTCGAAATTTTTTGCAGGTTCCAAAGAGTTGTACAGAGACGCCAGTGGGGCGTACTTTTATCAAGCGTTTGTCGGTAATTTTTCCAGACAAATTTGCTCTCAGCCAATCGGATGCAAGCATTTTAGTAGCTTTTAACAGTTTTTGCAGCTTGTCATTGAAGACAGGTTTTATGCAACTGGGCCCAGGACACATTCTAATGATTGTTAAAGGGAAGGTTCAGTTCTGGGAAAGGTGAAAAATAATTTGCGGGCTCTCTCATTCTTTTCATGTCAATTACATTGAATTATCATAATAAAATGGTCCACTGCTGAGGATTACTCTTCTAATGCCCTCATATTGGGAATATGACAGGTATTACCCGAAATGGGACTGTTCGGCTGAACATTCATGCCAGATTTGGGTGGTCCCGCATACTTGTTTCTGTGTGCAGCGAAACTACTTGTGAAAAGTGAGAGAATGTTTTGTCAATTCAACAATCCTAAAAATCTCACACTATATAGGCACCTGTGTATGTTCAACTAATGGAACTTTCCCACTTGCTTTGAAACAGTTTCTTTACATGAAAATCACAGGGTCAGAACAGAATTTATCTTTCAGTGATTGTGATTACATGTCCCTAGTGCAAGATACTCCCCAAAGTTTTTCTTAATTTTGCAGCCCCTGCCGTATGGATCGTGCGGGACGCCATTAGACGGCCCGGCGGGTTCAGCAGAAGGGCAGCAGGGAGCTCGGCTGTGGGGCGGCGATTACCTGGCACGGCTGAAAGGGACTCCATCTAAGCGAGACAATGGCTTTCCTATCGTCACTTTTTCTTGGCGCGGGTTCGACGCCGTCATATAACTTCACGTGAGGACAAATAAAATGATATCGAGGCAAAGAGAAAGAGGGATTTTTGAAGAGAGCTAGAAGTGGTCAATAGCAGGGCCTCGTCGACCGCTAGCGGCGGTCATTGAACAGGTATGAAAGGTCCCTAGTTGGGAGGTTGAATGGTAGCTACATAGAGCACCCGGAGATGGTACATATCTCTCGCGAGTTTTCGTCCGGACGGGGTACGTTTTTCAGATATGCAAGGTCCCTTGTTGGGAGGTTGAATGGTAGCTACATAGAGCACCCGGAGATGGTACGTACATACCTCTCGTGAGCTTTTTCGTCCGGACGGGGTACGTTTTTCAGATGCTGGGACATATTTCTTCGTCTTGGACATTGCTAAGAGGTTCAGACGTACAATTAAGTATTGGTCACGCCCATTCCCAAGCAGATCGGCACGGACAACGAGTTCCGGTCAGTAGGGTTTTGAACCCTTTCGGGACAGGAATTATTTAAGGGCTAAACCGATCACGTTTTGTTCTTCAAATTGGCAACAATCATTTTATTCTGTTAATGCTACATGGTACTATTAAAATGTAATATATTAGAAAAATATACATGGTAAAGACCTTTGGCAAAAAGTTGAGAAAATTGCCAACTTCTATAAAAAAAAAAAAAAAAAAAAAAAAAACCAAACAAACAGTGATTTTGAACCTCTGAATGCTTTGCCAATTTAAGGATTTTAACGCTTTCTCCTTTTTAAAAAATTCCTGGCATCTAATCGGTATAGCCACAATCAGGGTGCAAAACCATTTGCACTTGGGGTCCAAAAATGAAGTATGCAATGGAGTTGTTTCATCAACCCCAAATTGTTCATGAATACCCTTGGGTTAACACCCTGCAATATCCTGAAGGAAACTATCTTGGTTATCATTTTATGAACAGCAACACAACGGGGTGAGGTAGGTGTTACGGACACTACACAAAGTTAAAAAAATGGAATTTTCCAGCATTATTTATCTTAATACTAAAATATTTTGCACTTCTTTTTGGAATTTAATGGCAATTTGTGAAAAATAAAACAATTCGCACTCACTTCCGTCCATAAAATAGATGCAGTATACACATCAGTGGCAACGAAAGGTCAAATCTCATAAATGCCAGTTATTTCAAAACCTGAAACTTTTTTAAAAAGCCAACAAACACTGGTAAATGAGACAAATTCCAAACTTTAGTCCCATCTGTATACATATAAAAACAAATGAACTTGCTAGGAAGGCTTGTACACTATCATAAGTTGTCCAAAATAGCTTATGTACAATTTCCAGTAGGGTGTTACGGACACTACATAGTATACATGGTTATTAATTGGTGCAATATATAAGTTATCCATTTGCTTTTTTTCCTGTCATTATTGTTGTTGCTGCATATCTTGATGCCTAATTACAATTTTAAATCCAATAGAGAGTATCTTTTCAAATCTGTTCATTGCAATTTTTCAGTCTGAGGTCCAAAAGCTAAAAAAACACCCCAGTAAAATGCATCTTCAAATTGTTAAAAGTTGATAGAATTAGTTAATACTACTAAACTTTTGTACCCAAAACATACTTTTACACTACGTCCATATAAAAAACAGACACTCGTTCTAATTTAGTGCATATCCTGCGCTATATGATGTCCAGATTAAGTACTTTACAATTGACTTTAGCCTGTTACGGACACTACAGGTCACTTTGTTATTGACATATATTCATTTATCAAGTACCTTAAAGCGGGGTGAATAGGAACAAATTTAAAGTGGAAAAAAATTCTTGGTAATTTCATTTTCAAAGTTATAATGTAAACTCATCAAAATTATTTGAGTTATGTAGTGCATACCTCTAGCTAACCAATAATGACTTACATGATAGGAATTAATTTATATTTACCCCAGTGTGGAATATGATATGATGTTCTGAAATATATCTACAAAATTTTATCTTCAGACCTACTGAAGTGAATCATCAGATTTTGCAACAAGACCTCACAAATATGGTCTTGCATAAAATTCATGTGAAAGAAATTGATGGCAATAGGGTTTACATGTATATATTTTTTCTTCATTTTCCTTATTTACATTTTTTGTTTCCTGAATAACTGGGGTGAATAGGAACAGACTACCAAGCAATTATGATTCAGACTTTCTGATGCCAAAACATACCTTAAGCACCTAAATACATATCACATATGTACCACAGACATAGTAATCACGATATTTTAGATGTACAATGTAGATCGAGGTATGAAAAGCCTGAAAACTCAATGGCATTCTTAGAACAGTCATTTCCAGGCTCCTTAAGAACTCCAACACCCTACATGTATCTGCTATAGTTTGGAAAATATTACTTCACACAATAAGTTAAATTAAATAAATCTAAAGACAATCTATACACATTCCAAATAGGATTATCCATCAAATACATCATGGGGCCATTATCTTAATAAAAAGTATGAAAATTCAAATACTAGTTTTCTGATTCCCCTTCATTCCCCTCCAATTACCCAACAGCTATTGTTTACTGCCAATAATTTGCAATGCCTGTTTCCCATATCATTTCTGTAATCAAGCAGCTCTAAAGCCATGATGCAAACTATATTAAAACAAATTCCATTTTCACTAACACAAGGTACCGTTTTGATGCCTGTAATGATTTAAAAGATAGGCCTTTGTCAGTTGTCATTTAAATTTATGATAATGCATTCTGATGTTTCTGAAAGCATTCTCTTTTCAAAAACCCATTTATTACAAACCCCTTCCCCAATAAATTTAAAAGTATTTGTATAAAAATAACAGTTTAAAGAACATATATTTCATAATTTTCCATTCTGTTCCCATTCAACCCAACACCGGGGTGAATAGGAGCAGTCACAATATTCCATATAAAAATTAAATCTGATGCTGATGGAATTTCTTTTACATGTCAATAGAAAGGTAGCATGAATCTAGACATTTCATGGTGCCAAAACATTTGCCACTGGCAATGTAATGAATATGTTGTGAGACAAAATGTGTCGAAACTGTTCCTATTCACCCCGTTTCATGGTTTGAAATGATAACCATGTGTTTTTCTTCTGCCAGCTTTGGTCTATGAATATTATTTGGTCTATTCCTGAAATAAGAACATTTGAGAGATGATTCCTATGATCAGTTTATATAGGAATTCTTGTAATGTAGGGTACAAAAGGCTAAAATTCCAATAAACCACAATCTCAAACTGTTAACACTTCAAATTGTCAGGGTATCTGTGAAAATTTTTACACAAAAGACACATGTTAATACCAGCTGCATATAACAAGACATTAATTCTATTTTAGTGCATAAAAATGTAGTATGATGTCAAAATTAGCTAACTGTCCGTAGCTTGTTACAGATACTACAGCTCATACTAGTACAGGCACAGTGATCATTTGACAATGTGTTTTGTGCCAACTATTTGGGGGCAGTGTTTCGGCAGTTCATGAAATAGGAAACTTCAAGAGATGTTTCTTTTGTGCAATATATTGTTCAGTGAGAACCAGAAGGGCATTAATGCCATAGACATTTTGCATTGTTATCACCCTTCTGGTTTTAAACAGCTAATCAATAATGCCCTTCTGGCTTTCACCAACTGTACATATTATAGACTTTAATTGAAATAATGTATTTTCTCATGCAAAAGTAATGCATCATACATATTTGATGTCATAGACAGCTTTTACATTCTTAAAATTTATTTCAGAACACTGTTATCCAGAAAAGGAAGTACAGTTTGGCTTGCAGGCATAGTACTATCCCTTCTGTAGTGTCCGTAACACAGATCTGTAGTGTCCGTAACACTGGCTCCTACTCTTTTCTAACTTTGACATTGAAACTAAAACACAAATGATGCATTTTATTTGATACTTTACTACATCTAACTGATACTGTTGAAATAAAATATCAATATCAAATTAATCCTAAGTCAAGTTTTGTTTTATTTTTTGAATAAAATTCATGGAAAATACCTTATTTGTTTGCAAAATATCATATCCTGGAGAAGACCTTCCAGGGAAAGAGAAAATTTTTAATTTATGTGGAGACATATTAAGAAGAGCAACTATAAAAAATCAAATTTGAATTACAAAATAGTAGTATTTAGTTATCAAGCTGTATTTTTAGACATTACACACTTGTGTTACGGACACTACATGTGTTACGGACACTACAAATGGCATTTATTAAATTCGTTAAAAAAAAACTGTTATGCTTAGCGGAATATTATTATACCACAGCTAGTCCCCGGGGTAGTTACATAAAGCAAAGCATATAAGAGCTTTGAAAACATTTTCATGTAGCAGGAATGACACCGTTACGGACACTACAGGAAATTCCGGACACAATTTATGATTGCAATGGGGGCATATATTTTTGTAAAGTTTGTATCTATGTTTGATTTTTTGTTTCTGATGATAGGACAATATGTTACTAAGAAAATATAACCAATTACCAATCAATATAATCTTAAAATATATGACTTATAGAGGCAAAATTATGCACATAGCTGTTTTTCAAAAAAGTGTTACGTTTGTCTCTTTTCACATAAATAACCACTGTATCGCAATTCTGGGGTCAATTCTCAAGCCGTAAAAAAAAAACAGAGTGGAGATAAAAAGGACTATAAGATGGCATGAACAGATGTGGCATATGTTGTGTAATTTCATAGTAACAACATATGAAAAAAGTGCAAATGCGTAACAGCCAAGAAGTGGTATTTTTGGCCCTCTATTACCATCCTCACACACCCAACGCACATGATATTCAA
The DNA here is from genome assembly GCA_025618425.1 of Heliocidaris tuberculata. Lineage (NCBI taxonomy): Eukaryota > Metazoa > Echinodermata > Echinoidea > Camarodonta > Echinometridae > Heliocidaris > Heliocidaris tuberculata. The sequence goes on from CM046835.1 coordinate 45,427,277, forward strand.
ACAAAAGTTGCTGCGAGATGAAGAACTCATATGGTCCAACATTTCAGGCCACAAGACATTTAATTAAATAACTTTGTGTTTCCAGGAGAGATGCATAACGCTTGTAGGTAGAAAGTTGCACCCTGATTGTGGCTATACCGAATGCAATATGGTCCTCCGACAAAAATGGACACAGTATATGCATAAAGTTTTGCTCTTTCTACTTATGCGTTTGGTGTATTTTTACGGCTCTGGATCAGGAGTTGTTGAGCCGAGACGCCAAATGTGGTCATTTGTCTCGAAAGGGTTAACGAGCAGCTGCCCTTCCTATTTGTATACATCCCTTTGATGTTTATTGTGTCTTACCTGCAAACGTTAAATACGAATGTTTTATTGTCTTATGTCTTTTACTCGGTGAATGAGCAAAGAATTAACAGAGTCGAAGAAAGTCCATAAAGGGGGTCTCTTTAGCCTAGAGCCCTTATGAGTTTTACCGTTAACAGGCTTGTTAATATGTTATGCAACGGGTCAGATGAGAGTTATTGAGGGCTCGTTTGCGTCATAGCCTCCTCACAATGTTTATACTTATGCAGAGCTCTCTCATTTTATGGTGGTAATTAGTGGCGGTTATAAAGTAAGGTTTATCATATTGGAGTAATGCAAGTTTTGGGAGTTATGTCCGGATTCCGGTTAGGTACCGCATGGCAAGATATTGCATTTCGACAGTGTTAGGTAACTTACAGTGTTCCAGTTTATTGCGCCTAGGCGTTCGTATTAAAAGCAAGAAAAAAAAAATTAAATGCAAGGCTGCCTGCGGTACCCGGATATATGGTTTCCGTGGTGTTCATACATTCGTCCTTGCTAATTAGTTGGCTTCAACCATTGGTGAGAATTTTCACCTCGAGCTGAATTTCCAGTGAAACCGTGTTCTTTGGCGGCGAGCTATTTAATTTGCTCTTTGGCGGAATGTATCAATTTGGGCCTTCATCACACTTACATATATTAGCAAGAAATTATATTACCATTCGTAAGACAAGTAATTTCAGGAGCCTCGCTCGATTTTACATGCGGGGAGGTATACCTGGAGGGAAGTGATGGGGCCCGGTTGGCAACACTTTTGCTGGAATCGTTGATGAGAGCTGGGAATGGGTGGTGCATCCGGGTTACATAAAAAACTTCCCCGTCTGATCGGGCATTCCTGACGGCTAGCAAGGGGGGCTCGTGGCAATGCAGAGGGGACATTCGTTTACGAGAGGGGGTTTCTAGCCGTGGGTTTAACCCTTCTCTGGCTATACACGCTTGGATTTCACATATTTTGATTTTAAGGTTTATGTATGGGGTGCAGATTACATTTATTCACATGATTCCTCATTTTTTCAGCATAGATTCCAGCACTAGTTCTGTATTTGGTTTGGATACTCAAATCTGAGTGTAATACAATTATAATATTGGTGTGAATTCATGTACCGCCATGGTAAAATGATACATGTGGAAATGACAGTAACCAATGTTAAATAAAAGCCACGAAAATGCTCAATTCGAACTGTTTGTCGATTTCTCATTTATCAGCCGTGAATAATCACTTCTATAAATATTAACTTACGCCAACATTGCGACAGCAGAGCGTCAAAACGTTGTATCGACGTAATGTCTATATCTCCAAAACGGCAGGGTCAATTAAGTTGAAACTTGGTACAATAGTAGTCCTTAATAGTTATAATCAGGCCTATTAATATTTATGACGTCACATCAAAATTGCGTTAGACGTGCGTCATAATGGTGTTCCGACGTTCTTTCTATATATTTTAATAAGTCCTTAATTAGTCTTTAATAGTCCTTAATCAGTCCTTAATCAGGCCTTAATAGTTCTTAATCAGTTCTTAATTAGTCCTTAATAGTCCATAGTCCAATTTACTGATTTGCTGATGGTCCAATTAGGATGGGACTCAGCTTGGCTGATACCAGCCAGAGCCAATATCAATAATTCTTGCCAAGTCTGGATTTTGTACCCTTTCACAAAATTGGCTTTTGCTCACTCAAGCGTAAAAGATTGTTTGATATTATGGCGTCATTTGATAAAAGAGACCCTAAGCTATCCACAGGTATTAAAATTTCCTTAGAATAGTTTGAAATATTTATTTGGGTGGACTTTTTCCAACATCGAAAGAATGGAAAAAAAGAAAATTATTAACTTATTTTTAAAAAATAATGGAGGTCATGAGTGAAGACTACAGTGCGTCCCAGAAAAAAGTTACTTTTTTCTTTTGCTATTTTTTCGATGGTTATTATGAAGGTTTCGAAACCTGGAAGATCTTAATTTGAACGTAGCAGAGTTTAAATGATTTGCACTTGGACCTAATTCGTCTTCAGTGACGAATTAAAGTTCTAGTTTTTATTATTTTTTTGTGTATGTTATAATATTGTTGTATAATATTATATATATATAAATGTGTATTGTAAAGGCGGACCCTCGCCTCCTTCAACCATTTTTATTTGTAAATGTACATTTCATTTTGCATTTAATTATGAGAAGGGAAATAAATGTATTTTGAATCTGAAATCTGAATCTGAAAGTTAATTTTGTTTCTAGTGAGCTATAAAGTGTGAGAAAAAAATGTTACACTTTTTAAATTGAGTATTATTTTAAAAATTGTGGGATTAACAGAGTATTTTTAGCATGTATGGACACAGTGTATATTCCTTTGTTGTTTGGTAACATTTGGATCAATGTTGCTGTTACGGCTGAGTGCACAACAGCCATTGTTTGAAAGATAGTCAAAACTCATTTGCGCCAAGTCGTATGATTACCTGCTGAAACAGAGACAACATTCACAAAATAATGAGCGTAAAGTTTATGCATATGTTTAATCAAGACAAATAAACATGAGAACCAATAAATAAATGAATAAATAAACAAAGCCAGAAGTCATAACATTCAGTGATCTTCACTGAAAAGTCCCTTTTCATGGTCACTTTGGGCACTTGGACATAGCTTTCAATCTTCCATATGGCGTCCGTTTCTCTCGATGCATTTCTGAGCTCGATGGAGCATCGCTGCCATTGGCCGTACGAAGTGTCTGCCTGTCTGCAAGTCATCCAGGTCTGCAGGTCTGCTGCTGTACACCTTGGACTTCAGGAACCACAGACGAAGAAATCTATGGGTGTTAATTCTGGAGATCGTGGGGGCCATTCCACCGGAGCTGTTTAGCATTAGCTTCAACAGCCCCTTGCCTGATTTGGAATAACTCAATTATCATTACAAAGGCTTTTTTGCTCATTGTGCAGTCTCATCCAAATCAAACAAGGCATTGTTGATGTTGGCGCAAATGGGTTTTCACCCAGACACATTAACTGATTCCTATCCAGTAAATTCATTACTGATTTCCCACAGATGTGTTATCAAATAAAACTGGAGGAGTTATTTTATCTAACTGTGGTGCAAGAATTATATTTCTATCATATTTGTAATGTAAGCATTTTAAAAAGTGTAACATTTTTTCTGGCTCGCACTGTAGTTCTTCACTCAAGTAATTATGATCCTATAAGATCAAATTCAGTTTTGAGATGTTTGTTTTGGGAGGTGATCAAGAAACCCTTTCATTAATTCACTGTATATTTCCAATGCACTAAGTACTAGGAAAGTCAAGTGTGAAGTTACAATAAATCCATAGTTTCTTTGGTTTGTCAAAGGACGTGATTTTCAATCTCAAGAAAGGGAGGGATATTGTGTCTGAAACATATTTCTAATAAAAAATTAAAAAAAATATTTACAGTTTTATTTATACAGGGTAACATTGCCAGTTTCAGAACTGCTTTCCACAATGACCCTGTCAGCATTTACTATGTACATGACAATTTTTTCAAAGATTGACATACAGAAAAAAGAATTTTTTCAAAGACTGACATACAGAAAAAAGAATTTTTTCAAAGACTAACATACAGAAAAAAGAATAAAATCCCTTTCAAAAATTAGAAACAAAGATCAAAATAATTAACGTCTATACAAAATACAGATTCGAAAACCAACTTATAATAATAAGATTGAAGAAAAATGTTCAAGTTTCGAAAACGCGCAAAAAAAAAGCCAACATAAAAACAAAAACAAACACCAATACCGCCCAAAAAACAAACAAACAAACAAAATAAAAAACAAAACAAAACAAAACAAAAACTTACAGTTTGAAACTGAAAATTAAAAATGAGTGATTTGGAAACACTTTAGAAAATAACATATTCCGGGATTGATCATATCTAAACATTTTGATGATGACAGGTAGATCAACTATTAATTTGGGTTATTCAATGACAACTAAAAATCATTCAACGACTGATTCTTTCTTTGATTCACACTAAGGCTGTTCCATCCCGGCTGTACATCCCATGTATTCAAAAGTACGACTATCAGCATTGTTAATAATCTCAATGTATTATTACGAGTGCCATTAATTCAAGAAGCTGAAGACGAACTAAAAGAAGAAGAAGACTAGAACTGCAATCGTATCGGAACGATGTGCATGCAATGTCGTCCGTATCTCTTATTTGTTGAGAAGTTGACAGGTGAAATATAAAGTTATCCATGTTAAAACATGATATAAGATAAGATGGGAGAAGATAATGCATACTGTAAAATTAGGAGATGATAGAATCGTTAAAACAAGAAACAACGAACAAAAAACAAAGAATGAGGATAATGGTGATGACAATGATGATGATGATGGTGATGATGGTAATGGTGGTGTTGATGATAATAATGATGATGGTTATAATGATGATTATGATGATGGTGATGATGATGATAATGCTGATGATTATGATGATGATGATGATCATGATTATGATGATGATGATATAATGGTGATGGTGATCATGATGATTATGATGATATAATGATGATATAATAATGGTGATGCTGATCATGATTATGATGATGATGATGATGATGTTGATCGATATGTTGATAATGATGATGATGATGATGATATAATAATGATGACGATGGTGAGCATTATTATGATATAATGATGATAATGGTGATGAAATAATAATGATGATAATGGTGATGATGATAATGACGATGATGATAATGATATAATAATAATGATGATGGTGGTGCATGCCCTGACCCAAATGACTTTCTACAGGCTCCAGTCTAGATGGCCTCAACACAATGAAGCATAGTAAACCACGCGCATCACTTTGGGGTTGTGCGGTATTTAACATAAGGAAAGGAAGAAATCAAAGATCATAGAACAATGACAGTAGGGTAAAACATAGAAAGACAAGATGACAAAGAATAACATAGGGAAAGGTAGTAGGATAACATGCCTTTCCATAGCCTCTGGCCACGTGGCTTCCACACTATACGTGACGCATAGTATACCAGGCCACATCGGCTTTGCGTAGAATTGTATTGAAGAAAATGTCGTTAAATGGCATGTACTGAAATGGCTTTATTTGCTAATAACTGGGCTCTTTTTTGTTCTCTATGTGCCGTATTTGGTATCATACGAAAGAGCATTTCATGGCCGTCATTTTGGGACCACTTTCATATTTTTATGACAATCCTATCGAAGCGTATGATGCATGAAAGATTTACACAACAAAATGGCGTCTAAAATGTCACGCTTGACCGATTTTCAAAATCCGGCTTCGAGATTCTCTTCATTTTGCGTCGAAGAATGTGCCTGCCAGATTTCAAGAAAAATAAAGATCGTTCAGGGGGCCAAAGTTGCGATCCCCATTTTCCCCATAGACAATACGTGTAATGCACAAAATGGCATCTAAAATGTGACGCTTGACCGATTTTAAAAAATCCGGCTTCGAGATTCTCTTCATTTTGCCTCAAAAAATGTGCCTGCAAATTTTCAAGAAAAATAAAGGTCGTTCAGAGGGCCAAAAGCGGGATCCCGATTTGCCCCATAGACAATACGTGTAATGCATGGGCGGAAACTCTGCAGGATCCGTATTATGACCTGACTTAAATCGCGATTTACTGAAAATTTTCTGTGAGACCCTATACCGTGTTTGGTATCTCTGAGAAGGGAATTTCATTGCGGTCATTTTGAGCTGAATGTCATTAGTGCACCATTCAAAATGAGCATATTACGCCATATTATGTAATGCATATTAATTTGAGATTTTTTGCGATAACTTCGTGATGACGTCATCAATTTTTACCAAATTTAGCTGACAGTTGTCAAATACATTGATACACACACCTACCAAGTTTCAAAGATGTAGGTTTAAATTTCGCAATTTTAGAGCAAGTTGAAGTTATTTCGGCATTTCCGTAAATTTCATGATTTTACGAGCAATTTTCGCCAAGTTGGTCTGTGATAAGGTATATATTTTTTCAGTTGGCTGAATAAAGTATATCTTGAAATACCTAAATCCAAAAAAGGGTACGGTTTTAGCCAGGCATAATGGAGATACGGCCACAAGAAAATAGCCATTTTGGAAACTTTAGAGGGCGCTATTTTTATTATGCCGAATCATGGAAGCATGAAACTGATTAAGGATGTGTGCAATGACAAGATAAAGCCACAGTGAAAATTTGAGACAAAAATGACTTGATATGAGGAAGTTATGGCAAGTTTTCAAATTCGGGAATGAATATTTGAAGAATTTTAATGTTTTTTAATGTTGCCGATTTCGGATTTGAATTTAGAGTATGAAGATGAAATTTTGAAGGTTAGGTAAAAAAAAAAGAAAGTTGAAGAACAAGTCTTACTCTATATAGAGCACTTTGTTAGAAGTCTGTAGCATGTAGGATAGTGGAGATAAGCAAGAAGAAAGAAAGACATGAAAATGGCCCGAAAATGGACAAAATGGCGCCTGGATGTTCATGCATGAGTGATTTCGGAAAATGAAGAGTCAGGTGCACAACAAGACATGGCAAGGAAGATGGCTATGAAATTTGAAATGAAATGGACTAGAGGAAGGGACCTAATTAGGAGGAACAAGCACTACGTGCAAAATGAATAGGAGTTTGAGGTAAGAAGATCAAGAAGAAGACTAGAACTGCAATCGTATCGGAACGATGTGCATGCAATGTCGTCCGTATCTTTTATTTTGTTGAAAAGTTGATATGCGAAATATAAAGTTATGCATGTCGAAACATGATATCAGATAAGATGGGAGAAAATAATGCATACTGTAAAATTAGGAGATGATAGAAAAATTAAATCAAGAAACAAAGAACAAAAAACAAAGAATGATGATGTTAATTGTGATGACAATGATGATGATGGTGATGATGGTGGTGATGGTGATGATGATGATGATGATGATGGAGATAATGATGGTGATGATGCTTATGGTGATGGTGATGATGATGGTAGTAAAAATGATAATACTGATGATTATGATTATGGTGATGATGATGATGGTGATAATGATGATGATGATAATGATAATGATGATGATCATGGTGATTATGATGATATAATAATAATAATGGTGATGGGGATCATGATTATTATGATGATATGATGATGATGATGGTGATAAAGATGGTGATGATAATAATGGTGATGATGGTGACAATGATGATGATAATGATGAGGATATACTGATAGGCTTCGGCCACGTGGCTTGCACACTATATGTGACGTATAGTATACCACGGCACATTGGCACTGTGTAGAATTGTATTGAAGAATATGTCATTAAAATGGTATATATTGAAATGACTTTCTTTGCTATTATCTTAGCCTTTTTTTGTTTCTTTATATGCCGTATTTGGTATCATACGAAAGAGCATTTCATAGCAAGCATTTGGAGACCACTCTCATATTTTTATGACAATCCTATCGGAGCGTGTGATGCATAGTAGTTTTATAGGACAAAATGGCGTCTAAAATGTCACGCTTGACCGATTTTAAAAATCCGGCTTCGAGATTCTCTTCATTTTGCCTCAAAAAATGTGCCTGCAAAATTTCAAGAAAAATAAAGAACGTTCAGGGGGCCAAAGTTGGGATCCCGATTTGCCCCATAGACAATACGTGTAATGCATGGGCGGAAATTGTGCAGGATCTGTATAATGACCTAAGTAAAATTACGATTTACTGAAAATTTTCTGTGAGACCCTATACCGTGTTTGGTATCTCTGAGAAGGGAATTTCATTGCGGTCATTTTGAGCTGAATGTCATTAGTGCGCCATTTAAAATAAGCATATTACGCCATATTATGTAATGCATATTAATTTGAGATTTTTTGCGATAACTTCGTGATGACGTCATCAATTTTTACCAAATTTAGCTGACAGTTGTCAAATACATTGATACACACACCTACCAAGTTTCAAAGATGTAGTTTTAAATTTCGCAATTTTAGAGCAAGTTGAAGTTATTTCGGCATTTCCGTAAATTTCATGATTTTTACGAGCAATTTTCGCCAAGTTGGTCTGTGATAAGGTATATATTTTTTCAGTTGGCTGAATAAAGTATATCTTGAAATACCTAAATCCAAAAAAGGGTACGGTTTTAGCCAGGCATAATGGAGATACGGCCACAAGAAAATAGCCATTTTGGAAACTTTAGAGGGCGCTATTTTTATTATGCCGAATCATGGAAGCATGAAACTGATTAAGGATGTGTGCAATGACAAGATAAAGCCACAGTGAAAATTTGAGACAAAAATGACTTGATATGAGGAAGTTATGGCAAGTTTTCAAATTCGGGAATGAATATTTGAAGAATTTTAATGTTTTTTAATGTTGCCGATTTCGGATTTGAATTTAGAGTATGAAGATGAAATTTTGAAGGTTAGGTAAAAAAAAAAAAGAAAGTTGAAGAACAAGTCTTACTCTATATAGAGCACTTTGTTAGAAGTCTGTAGCATGTAGGATAGTGGAGATAAGCAAGAAGAAAGAAAGACATGAAAATGGCCCGAAAATGGACAAAATGGCGCCTGGATGTTCATGCATGAGTGATTTCGGAAAATGAAGAGTCAGGTGCACAACAAGACATGGCAAGGAAGATGGCTATGAAATTTGAAATGAAATGGACGAGAGGAAGGGACCTAATTAGGAGGAACAAGCACTACGTGCAAAATGAATAGGAGTTTGAGGTAAGAAGATCAAGAAGAAGACTAGAACTGCAATCGTATCGGAACGATGTGCATGCAATGTCGTCCGTATCTTTTATTTTGTTGAAAAGTTGATATGTGAAATATAAAGTTATGCATGTCGAAACATGATATCAGATAAGATGGGAGAAAATAATGCATACTGTAAAATTAGGAGATGATAGAAAAATTAAATCAAGAAACAAAGAACAAAAAACAAAGAATGATGATGTTAATTGTGATGACAATGATGATGATGGTGATGATGGTGGTGATGGTGATGATGATGATGATGATGATGATGGAGATAATGATGGTGATGATGCTTATGGTGATGGTGATGATGATGGTAGTGAAAATGATAATACTGATGATTATGATTATGGTGATGATGATGATGGTGATAATGATGATGATGATAATGATAATGATGATGATCATGGTGATTATGATGATATAATAATAATAATGGTGATGGGGATCATGATTATTATGATGATATGATGATGATGATGGTGATAAAGATGGTGATGATAATAATGGTGATGATGGTGACAATGATGATGATAATGATGAGGATATATTGATAGGCTTCGGCCACGTGGCTTGCACACTATATGTGACGTATAGTATACCACGGCACATTGGCACTGTGTAGAATTGTATTGAAGAATATGTCATTAAAATGGTATATACTGAAATGACTTTCTTTGCTATTATCTTAGCCTTTTTTTGTTTCTTTATATGCCGTATTTGGTATCATACGAAAGAGCATTTCATAGCAAGCATTTGGAGACCACTCTCATATTTTTATGACAATCCTATCGGAGCGTGTGATGCATAGTAGTTTTATAGGACAAAATGGCGTCTAAAATGTCACGCTTGACCGATTTTAAAAATCCGGCTTCGAGATTCTCTTCATTTTGCCTCAAAAAATGTGCCTGCAAAATTTCAAGAAAAATAAAGAACGTTCAGGGGGCCAAAGTTGGGATCCCGATTTGCCCCATAGACAATACGTGTAATGCATGGGCGGAAATTGTGCAGGATCTGTATAATGACCTAAGTAAAATTACGATTTACTGAAAATTTTCTGTGAGACCCTATACCGTGTTTGGTATCTCTGAGAAGGGAATTTCATTGCGGTCATTTTGAGCTGAATGTCATTAGTGCGCCATTTAAAATAAGCATATTACGCCATATTATGTAATGCATATTAATTTGAGATTTTTTGCGATAACTTCGTGATGACGTCATCAATTTTTACCAAATTTACCTGACAGTTGTCAAATACATTGATACACACACCTACCAAGTTTCAAAGATGTAGGTTTAAATTTCGCAATTTTAGAGCAAGTTGAAGTTATTTCGGCATTTCCGTAAATTTCATGATTTTTACGAGCAATTTTCGCCAAGTTGGTCTGTGATAAGGTATATATTTTTTCAGTTGGCTGAATAGAGTATATCTTGAAGCACCTAAATCCAAAAAAGGGTACGGTTTTAGCCAGGCATGATGGAGATACGGCCACAAGAAAATAGCCATTTTGGAAACTTTAGAGGGCGCTATTTTTATTATGCCGAATCATGGAAGCATGAAACTGATTAAGGATGTGTGCAATGACAAGATAAAGCCACAGTGAAAATTTGAGACAAAAATGACTTGATATGAGGAAGTTATGGCAAGTTTTCAAATTCGGGAATGAATATTTGAAGAATTTTAATGTTTTTTAATGTTGCCGATTTCGGATTTGAATTTAGAGTATGAAGATGAAATTTTGAAGGTTAGGTAAAAAAAAAAAAGAAAGTTGAAGAACAAGTCTTACTCTATATAGAGCACTTTGTTAGAAGTCTGTAGCATGTAGGATAGTGGAGATAAGCAAGAAGAAAGAAAGACATGAAAATGGCCCGAAAATGGACAAAATGGCGCCTGGATGTTCATGCATGAGTGATTTCGGAAAATGAAGAGTCAGGTGCACAACAAGACATGGCAAGGAAGATGGCTATGAAATTTGAAATGAAATGGACGAGAGGAAGGGACCTAATTAGGAGGAACAAGCACTACGTGCAAAATGAATAGGAGTTTGAGGTAAGAAGATCAAGAAGAAGACTAGAACTGCAATCGTATCGGAACGATGTGCATGCAATGTCGTCCGTATCTTTTATTTTGTTGAAAAGTTGATATGTGAAATATAAAGTTATGCATGTCGAAACATGATATCAGATAAGATGGGAGAAAATAATGCATACTGTAAAATTAGGAGATGATAGAAAAATTAAATCAAGAAACAAAGAACAAAAAACAAAGAATGATGATGTTAATTGTGATGACAATGATGATGATGGTGATGATGGTGGTGATGGTGATGATGATGATGATGATGATGATGGAGATAATGATGGTGATGATGCTTATGGTGATGGTGATGATGATGGTAGTGAAAATGATAATACTGATGATTATGATTATGGTGATGATGATGATGATGGTGATAATGATGATGATGATAATGATAATGATGATGATCATGGTGATTATGATATAATAATAATAATGGTGATGGGGATCATGATTATTATGATGATATGATGATGATGATGGTGATAAAGATGGTGATGATAATAATGGTGATGATGGTGACAATGATGATGATAATGATGATGAGGATATACTGATAGGCTTCGGCCACGTGGCTTGCACACTATATGTGACGTATAGTATACCACGGCACATTGGCACTGTGTAGAATTGTATTGAAGAATATGTCATTAAAATGGTATATATTGAAATGACTTTCTTTGCTATTATCTTAGCCTTTTTTTGTTTCTTTATATGCCGTATTTGGTATCATACGAAAGAGCATTTCATAGCAAGCATTTGGAGACCACTCTCATATTTTTATGACAATCCTATCGGAGCGTGTGATGCATAGTAGTTTTATAGGACAAAATGGCGTCTAAAATGTCACGCTTGACCGATTTTAAAAATCCGGCTTCGAGATTCTCTTCATTTTGCCTCAAAAAATGTGCCTGCAAAATTTCAAGAAAAATAAAGAACGTTCAGGGGGCCAAAGTTGGGATCCCGATTTGCCCCATAGACAATACGTGTAATGCATGGGCGGAAATTGTGCAGGATCTGTATAATGACCTAAGTAAAATTACGATTTACTGAAAATTTTCTGTGAGACCCTATACCGTGTTTGGTATCTCTGAGAAGGGAATTTCATTGCGGTCATTTTGAGCTGAATGTCATTAGTGCACCATTTAAAATAAGCATATTACGCCATATTATGTAATGCATATTAATTTGAGATTTTTTGCGATAACTTCGTGATGACGTCATCAATTTTTACCAAATTTACCTGACAGTTGTCAAATACATTGATACACACACCTACCAAGTTTCAAAGATGTAGGTTTAAATTTCGCAATTTTAGAGCAAGTTGAAGTTATTTCGGCATTTCCGTAAATTTCATGATTTTTACGAGCAATTTTCGCCAAGTTGGTCTGTGATAAGGTATATATTTTTTCAGTTGGCTGAATAGAGTATATCTTGAAGCACCTAAATCCAAAAAAGGGTACGGTTTTAGCCAGGCATGATGGAGATACGGCCGCAAGAAAATAGCCATTTTGGAAACTTTAGAGGGCGCTATTTTTATTATGCCGAATCATTAAAGCATGAAACTGATCAGGGATGTGTGCAATGACAAGATAAAGCCACAGTGAAAATTTGAGACAAAAATGACTTGATATGAGGAAGTTATGGCAATTTTTCAAATTCGGGAATGAATATTTGAAGAATTTTAATGTTTTTTAATATTGCCGATTTCGGATTTGAATTTAGAGTATGAAGATGAAATTTTAAGGTTAGGTAAAAAAAAAAGAAAGTTGAAGAACAAGTCTTACTCTATATAGAGCACTTTGTTAGAAGTCTGTAGCATGTAGGATAGTGGAGATAGGCAAGAAGAAAGAAAGACATGAAAATGGCCCGAAAATGGACAAAATGGCGCCTGGATGTTCATGCATGAGTGATTTCGGAAAATGAAGAGTCAGGTGCACAACTAGACATGGCAAGGAAGATGGCTATGAAATTTGAAATGAAATGGACGAGAGGAAGGGACCTAATTAGGAGGAACAAGCACTACGTGCAAAATGAATAGGAGTTTGAGGTAAGAAGATCAAGAAGAAGAAGAAGAAGAAGAAGAAGAAGACTAGAACTGCAATCGTATCGGAACGATGTGCATGCAATGTCGTCCGTATCTTTTATTTTTTTTGAAAAGTTGACATGTGAAATATAAAGTTATGCATGTTGAAACATGATATCAGATAAGATGGGAGAAGATAATGCATACTGTAAAATTAGGAGATGATAGAATCGTTAAAACAAGAAACAACGAACAAAAAACAAAAAATGATGATAATGGTGATGACAATGATGATGATGATGGTGATGATGGTAATGGTGGTGTTGATGATGATGGTGTTGATGATGATTGTGATGATATGATAATGGTAATGATGATAAAGATCGATAATGATAAAATGATGATGATGGTGATATTGATAATGGTGATGATGATGGTGATGATATGATGATGATGATATAATCATGGTGATGATGATAATGATGATAATGATGATAAAATGATGATGATGATGGTGATGATAATGGTGATGATGATGGTGATGATGATATTGATGATATAATGATGATGAAAATGGTAATGACGATGATATAATGATTGTGATAAAGATAATGGTGATGATGATGGTGATGATGATGATGATGATGGTGATGACGATGATGGTGGCGCACGCCCTGACCCAAATGGCTTTCCACACGCTCCAGTCCACATGGCCTCAAAACAATGAAGCATAGTAAACTACGCACGGCACTTTGGGGTTGTGCGGTATTTAACATAAGGAAAGGAAGAATTCAAAGATCATAGAACAATGACAGTAGGGTAAAACATAGAAAGACAAGATGACAAAGAATAACATAGGGAAAGGTAGAAGGATAAAATGCCTTTCCATAGCCTCTGGCCACGTGGCTTCCACACTATATGTGACGCAGAGTATACCAGGCCACATCGGCTTTGCGTAAAATTGTATTGAAGAAAATGTCGTTAAATGGCATGTACTGAAATGGCTTTATTTGCTAATAACTGGGCTCTTTTTTGTTCTTTATGAGCCGTATTTGGTATCATACGAAAGAGCATTTCATGGCCGTCATTTTGGGACCACTTTCATATTTTTATGACAATCCTATCGAAGCGTGTGATGCATGATAATTTATAGAACAAAATGGCGTCTAAAATGTCACGCTAGACCGATTTTAAAAATCCGGCTTCGAGATTCTCTTCATTTTGCCTCAAAGAATATGCCTGCAAAATATCAAGAAAAATAAAGATCGTTCAGGGGGCCAAAGTTGGGATCCCGATTTGCCCCATAGACAATACGTGTAATGCAAGGGTGGAAACTCTGCAGGATCCGTATTATGACCTGACTTAAATCGCGATTTACTGAAAATTTTCTGTGAGACCCTATACCGTGTTTGGTATCTCTGAGAAGGGAATTTCATTGCGGTCATTTTGAGCTGAATGTCATTAGTGCGCCATTTAAAATAAGCATATTACGCCATATTATGTAATGCATATTAATTTGAGATTTTTTGCGATAACTTCGTGATGACGTCATCAATTTTTACCAAATTTAGCTGACAGTTGTCAAATACATTGATACACACACCTACCAAGTTTCAAAGATGTAGGTTTAAATTTCGCAATTTTAGAGCAAGTTGAAGTTATTTCGGCATTTCCGTAAATTTCATGATTTTTACGAGCAATTTTCACCAAGTTGATCTGTGATAAGGTATATATTATTTCAGTTGGCTGAATAGAGTATATCTTGAAGCACCGAAATCCAAAAAAGGGTACGGTTTTAGCCAGGCATGATGGAGATACGGCCACAAGAAAATAGCCATTTTGGAAACTTTAGAGGGCGCTATTTTTATTATGTCGAATCATTGAAGCATGAAACTGATCAGGGATGTGTGCAATGACAAGATAAAGCCACAGTGAAAATTTGAGACAAAAATGACTTGATATGAGGAAGTTATGGGAATTTTTCAAATTCGGTAATGAATATTTGAAGAATTTTAATGTTTTTTAATATTGCCGATTTCGGATTTGAATTTAGAGTATGAAGATGAAATTTTAAGGTTAGGTAAAAAAAAAGAAAGTTGAAGAACAAGTCTTACTCTATATAGAGCACTTTGTTAGAAGTCTGTAGCATGTAGGATAGTGGAGATAGGCAAGAAGAAAGAAAGACATGAAAATGGCCCGAAAATGGACAAAATGGCGCCTGGATGTTCATGCATGAGTGATTTCGGAAAATGAAGAGTCAGATGCACAACTAGACATGGCAAGAAAGATGGCTATGAAATTTGAAATGAAATGGACGAGAGGAAGGGACCTAATTAGGAGGAACAAGCACTACGTGCAAAATGAATAGGAGTTTGAGGTAAGAAGATCAAGAAGAAGAAGACTAGAACTGCAATCGTATCGGAACGATGTGCATGCAATGTCGTCCGTATCTTTTATTTTTTTTGAAAAGTTGACATGTGAAATATAAAGTTATGCATGTTGAAACATGATATCAGATAAGATGGGAGAAAATAATGCATACTGTAAAATTAGGAGATGATAGAAAAATGAAAACAAGAAAAAACGAACAAAAAATCAAAAAATGATGATAATGGTGATGACAATGAGGATGATGGTGATGATGGTAATGGTGGTGTTGATGATAATAATGATGATGGTTGTGATGATTATAATGATGGTGATTATGATGATAATGCTGATGATTATGATGATGATGATCATGATTATGATGATGATGATATAATGGTGATGATATGATTATGATGATATAATGATGATGATGATGATGATGATGTTGATGATATGATGATAATGTTGATGATGATGATGATGATGATATAATGATGATGACGATGGTGATTATTATGATATAATGATGATGAAAATGGTGATGAAATACTAATAATGATAATGGTGATGATGAAAATGATGATGATGATGATGATATGATGGTGATGATGATGATGGTGGCGCACGCCCTGACCCAAATGGCTTTCCACACGCTCCAGTCCACATGGCCTCAAAACAATGAAGCATAGTAAACTACGCACGGCACTTTGGGGTTGTGCGGTATTTAACATAAGGAAAGGAAGAAATCAAAGATCATAGAACAATGACAGTAGGGTAAAACATAGAAAGACAAGATGACAAAGAATAACATAGGGAAAGGTAGAAGGATAAAATGCCTTTCCATAGCCTCTGGCCACGTGGCTTCCACACTATATGTGACGCAGAGTATACCAGGCCACATCGGCTTTGCGTAGAATTGTATTGAAGAAAATGTCGTTAAATGGCATGTACTGAAATGGCTTTATTTGCTAATAACTGGGCTCTTTTTTGTTCTTTATTTGCCGTATTTGGTATCATACGAAAGAGCATTTCATGGCCGTCATTTTGGGACCACTTTCATATTTTTATGGCAATCCTCTCGAAGCGTGTGATGCATGATAATTTATAGAACAAAATGGCGTCTAAAATGTCACGCTTGACCGATTTTAAAAATCCGGCTTCGAGATTCTCTTCATTTTGCCTCAAAGAATATTCCTGCAAAATTTCAAGAAAAATAAAGATCGTTCAGGGGGCCAAAGTTGGGATCCCGATTTGCCCCATAGACAATACGTGTAATGCATGGGCGGAAACTCTGCAGGATCCGTATTATGACCTGACTTAAATCGCGATTTACTGACAATTTTCTGTGAGACCATATACCGTGTTTGGTATCCCCGAAAAGGGAATTTCATTGCAGTCATTTTGAGCCGACTGCCGTTAGGGCGCCATTTAAAATAAGCATATTATTAAATAATATGTTGTGCAGGGTAAATTGAGGTTTTTACCACGCCACATCGGCTTTGCGTAGAATTGTATTGAAGAAAATGTCGTTAAATGGCATGTACTGAAATGGCTTTATTTGCTAATAACTGGGCTCTTTTTTGTTCTTTATTTGCCGTATTTGGTATCATACGAAAGAGCATTTCATGGCCGTCATTTTGGGACCACTTTCATATTTTTATGACAATCCTATCGAAGCGTGTGATGCATGATAATTTATAGAACAAAATGGCGTCTAAAATGTCACGCTAGACCGATTTTAAAAATCCGGCTTCGAATTCTCTTCATTTTGCCTCAAAGAATATGCCTGCAAAATATCAAGAAAAATAAAGATCGTTCAGGGGGCCAAAGTTGGGATCCCAATTTGCCCCATAGACAATACGTGTAATGCACAAAATGGCATCTAAAATGTGACGCTTGACCGATTTTAAAAATCCGGCTTCGAGATTCTCTTCATTTTGCCTCAAAGAATATGCCTGCAAAATTTCAAGAAAAATAAAGATCGTTCAGGGGGCCAAAGTTGGGATCCCGATTTTCCCCATAGACAATACGTGTAATGCATGGGCGGAAACTCTGCAGGATCCGTATTATGACCTGACTTAAATCGCGATTTACTGAAAATTTTCTGTGAGACCCTATACCGTGTTTGGTATCTCTGAGAAGGGAATTTCATTGCGGTCATTTTGAGCTGAATGTCATTAGTGCACCATTTAAAATAAGCATATTACGCCATATTATGTAATGCATATTAATTTGAGATTTTTTGCGATAACTTCGTGATGACGTCATCAATTTTTACCAAATTTACCTGACAGTTGTCAAATACATTGATACACACACCTACCAAGTTTCAAAGATGTAGGTTTAAATTTCGCAATTTTAGAGCAAGTTGAAGTTATTTCGGCATTTCCGTAAATTTCATGATTTTTACGAGCAATTTTCACCAAGTTGATCTGTGATAAGGTATATATTTTTTCAGTTGGCTGAATAGAGTATATCTTGAAGCACCGAAATCCAAAAAAGGGTACGCTTTTAGCCAGGCATGATGGAGATACGGCCACAAGAAAATAGCCATTTTGGAAACTTTAGAGGGCGCTATTTTTATTATGTCGAATCATTGAAGCATGAAACTGATCAGGGATGTGTGCAATGACAAGATAAAGCCACAGTGAAAATTTGAGACAAAAATGACTTGATATGAGGAAGTTATGGGAATTTTTCAAATTCGGGAATGAATATTTGAAGAATTTTAATGTTTTTTAATATTGCCGATTTCGGATTTGAATTTAGAGTATGAAGATGAAATTTTAAGGTTAGGTAAAAAAAAGAAAGTTGAAGAACAAGTCTTACTCTATATAGAGCACTTTGTTAGAAGTCTGTAGCATGTAGGATAGTGGAGATAGGCAAGAAGAAAGAAAGACATGAAAATGGCCCGAAAATGGACAAAATGGCGCCTGGATGTTCATGCATGAGTGATTTCGGAAAATGAAGAGTCAGGTGCACAACAAGACATGGCAAGGAAGATGGCTATGAAATTTGAAATGAAATGGACGAGAGGAAGGGACCTAATTAGGAGGAACAAGCACTACGTGCAAAATGAATAGGAGTTTGAGGTAAGAAGATCAAGAAGAAGACTAGAACTGCAATCGTATCGGAACGATGTGCATGCAATGTCGTCCGTATCTTTTATTTTTTTTGAAAAGTTGACATGTGAAATATAAAGTTATGCATGTTGAAACATGATATCAGATAAGATGGGAGAAGATAATGCATACTGTAAAATTAGGAGATGATAGAATCGTTAAAACAAGAAACAACGAACAAAAAACAAAAAATGATGATAATGGTGATGACAATGATGATGATGATGGTGATGATGGTAATGGTGGTGTTGATGATAATAATGATGATGGTTATAATGATGATTATAATGATGGTGATGATGATAATGCTGATGATTATGATGATGATGATGATCATGATTATGATGATGATATATGGTGATGGTGATCATGATGATTATGATATATGATGATATAATCATGGTGATGATGATCATGATTATGATGATATATGATGATGATGATGATGATGATGATGATGGTGATGATATATGTTGATAATGTTGATGATGATGATGATGATGATATAATAATGATGACGATGGTGAGCATTATTATGATATAATGATGATAATGTGATGAAATAATAATGATGAATGGTGATGATGAAAATGACGATGATGATGATGATATAATAATAATGATGATGATGGTGGCGCACGCCCTGACCCAAATGGCTTTCCACACGCTCCAGTCTACATGGCCTCAAAACAATGAAGCATAGTAAACTACGCATCACTTTGGGGTTGTGCGGTATTTAACATAAGGAAAGGAAGAAATCAAAGATCATAGAACAATGACAGTAGGGTAAAACATAGAAAGACAAGATGACAAAGAATAACATAGGGAAAGGTAGAAGGATAAAATGCCTTTCCATAGCCTCTGGCCACGTGGCTTCCACACTATATGTGACGCAGAGTATACCAGGCCACATCGGCTTTGCGTAGAATTGTATTGAAGAAAATGTCGTTAAATGGCATGTACTGAAATGGCTTTATTTGCTAATAACTGGGCTCTTTTTTGTTCTTTATGTGCCGTATTTGGTATCATACGAAAGAGCATTTCATGGCCGTCATTTTGGGACCACTTTCATATTTTTATGACAATCCTATCGAAGCGTGATGCAAGAAAGATTTATACAACAAAATGGCGTCTAAAATGTCACGCTTGACCGATTTTCAAAATCCAGCTTCGAGATTCTCTTCATTTTGCCTCGAAGAATGTGCCTGCCAAATTTCAAGAAAAATTAAGATCGTTCAGGGGGCCAAAGTTGGGATCCCGATTTTCCCCATAGACAATACGTGTAATGCACAAAATGGCATCTAAAATGTGACGCTTGACCGATTTTAAAAAATCCGGCTTCGAGATTCTCTTCATTTTGCCTCAAAGAATGTGCCTGCAAAATTTCAAGAAAAATAAAGATCGTTCAGAGGGCCAAAGCGGGATCCCGATTTGCCCCATAGACAATACGTGTAATGCATGGGCGGAAACTCTGCAGGATCCGTATTATGACCTGACTTAAATCGCAATTTACTGAAAATTTTCTGTGAGACCCTATACCGTGTTTGGTATCTCTGAGAAGGGAATTTCATTGCGGTCATTTTGAGCTGAATGTCATTAGTGCACCATTTAAAATAAGCATATTACGCCATATTATGTAATGCATATTAATTTGAGATTTTTTGCGATAACTTCGTGATGACGTCATCAATTTTTACCAAATTTACCTGACAGTTGTCAAATACATTGATACACACACCTACCAAGTTTCAAAGATGTAGGTTTAAATTTCGCAATTTTAGAGCAAGTTGAAGTTATTTCGGCATTTCCGTAAATTTCATGATTTTTACGAGCAATTTTCACCAAGTTGATCTGTGATAAGGTATATATTATTTCAGTTGGCTGAATAGAGTATATCTTGAAGCACCGAAATCCAAAAAAGGGTACGCTTTTAGACAGGCATGATGGAGATACGGCCACAAGAAAATAGCCATTTTGGAAACTTTAGAGGGCGCTATTTTTATTATGTCGAATCATTGAAGCATGAAACTGATCAGGGATGTGTGCAATGACAAGATAAAGCCACAGTGAAAATTTGAGACAAAAATGACTTGATATGAGGAAGTTATGGGAATTTTTCAAATTCGGTAATGAATATTTGAAGAATTATGTGTTTTTTAATATGCCGATTTCGGATTTGAATTTAGAGTATGAAGATGAAATTTTAAGGTTAGGTAAAAAAAAAGAAAGTTGAAGAACAAGTCTTACTCTATATAGAGCACTTTGTTAGAAGTCTGTAGCATGTAGGATAGTGGAGATAGGCAAGAAGAAAGAAAGACATGAAAATGGCCCGAAAATGGACAAAATGGCGCCTGGATGTTCATGCATGAGTGATTTCGGAAAATGAAGAGTCAGGTGCACAACTAGACATGGCAAGGAAGATGGCTATGAAATTTGAAATGAAATGGACGAGAGGAAGGGACCTAATTAGGAAACACAAGCATACGTGCAAAATGAATAGTTTTGAGGTAAGAAGAAGACAAAGAAGAAGAAGAAGAAAAGAAGAGAACGCGAACGAAATAAGAATGTCGAGGACGATTGCAACTAGAACTGCAATCGTATCGGAACGATGTGCATGCAATGTCGTCCGTATCTTTTATTTTTTTGAAAAAGTTGACATGTGAAATATAAAGTTATGCATGTTAAAACATGATATCAGATAAGATGGGAGAAGATAATGCATACTGTAAAATTAGGAGATGATAGAATCGTTAAAACAAGAAACAACGAACAAAAAACAAAGAATGATGATAATGGTGATGACAATGATGATGATGGTGATGATGGTAATGATGGTGTTGATGATAATAATGATGATGGTTATAATGATGATTATGATGATGGTGATGATGATAATGCTGATGATTATGATGATGATGATGATCATGATTATGATGATGATATAATGGTGATGGTGATCATGATGATTATGATGATATAATGATGATATAATAATGGTGATGCTGATCATGATTATGATGATATAATGATGATGATGATGATGATGATGATGTTAATATATATGTTGATAATGTTGATGATGATGATGATGATGATATAATAATGACGATGGTGAGCATTATTATGATATAATGATGATAATGGTGATGAAATAATAATGATGATTATGGTGATGATGATAATGACGATGATGATGATGATATAATAATAATGATGATGATGGTGGTGCATGCCCTGACCCAAATGGCTTTCTACAGGCTCCAGTCTACATGGCCTCAAACACAATGAAGCATAGTAAACCACGCGCATCACTTTGGGGTTGTGCGGTATTTAACATAAGGAAAGGAAGAAATCAAAGATCATAGAACAATGACAGTAGGGTAAAACATAGAAAGACAAGATGACAAAGAATAACATAGGGAAAGGTAGTAGGATAAAATGCCTTTCCATAGCCTCTGGCCACGTGGCTTCCACAGTATATGTGACTCATAGTATACCAGGCCACATCGGCTTTGCGTAGAATTGTATTGAAGAAAATGTCGTTAAATGGCATGTACTGAAATGGCTTTATTTGCTAATAAATGGGCTCTTTTTTGTTCTTTATGTGCCGTATTTGGTATCATACGAAAGAGCATTTCATGGCCGTCATTTTGGGACCACTTTCATATTTTTATGACAATCCTATCGAAGCGTGTGATGCATGATAATTTATAGAACAAAATGGCGTCTAAAATGTCACGCTTGACCGATTTTAAAAATCCGGCTTCGAGATTCTCTTCATTTTGCCTCAAAGAATGTGCCTGCAAATTTTCAAGAAAAATAAAGATCGTTCAGGGGGCCAAAGTTGGGATCCCGATTTGCCCCATAGACAATACGTGTAATGCATGGGCGGAAACTCTGCAGGATCTGTATTATGACCTGACTTAAATCGCGATTTACTGAAAATTTTCTGTGAGACCCTATACCGTGTTTGGTATCTCTGAGAAGGGAATTTCATTGCGGTCATTTTGAGCTGAATGTCATTAGTGCGCCATTTAAAATAAGCATATTACGCCATATTATGTAATGCATATTAATTTGAGATTTTTTGCGATAACTTCGTGATGACGTCATCAATTTTTACCAAATTTAGCTGACAGTTGTCAAATACATTGATACACACACCTACCAAGTTTCAAAGATGTAGGTTTAAATTTCGCAATTTTAGAGCAAGTTGAAGTTATTTCGGCATTTCCGTAAATTTCATGATTTTTACGAGCAATTTTCGCCAAGTTGGTCTGTGATAAGGTATATATTTTTTCAGTTGGCTGAATAGAGTATATCTTGAAGCACCTAAATCCAAAAAAGGGTACGGTTTTAGCCAGGCATGATGGAGATACGGCCACGAGAAAATAGCCATTTTGGAAACTTTAGAGGGCGCTATTTTTATTATGCCGAATCATTGAAGCATGAAACTGATCAGGGATGTGTGCAATGACAAGATAAAGCCACAGTGAAAATTTGAGACAAAAATGACTTGATATGAGGAAGTTATGGCAATTTTTCAAATTCGGGAATGAATATTTGAAGAATTTTAATGTTTTTTAATGTTGCCGATTTCGGATTTGAATTTAGAGTATGAAGATGAAATTTTGAAGGTTAGGTAAAAAAAAGAAAGTTGAAGAACAAGTCTTACTCTATATAGAGCACTTTGTTAGAAGTCTGTAGCATGTAGGATAGTGGAGATAAGCAAGAAGAAAGAAAGACATGAAAATGGCCCGAAAATGGACAAAATGGCGCCTGGATGTTCATGCATGAGTGATTTCGGAAAATGAAGAGTCAGGTGCACAACAAGACATGGTAAGGAAGATGGCTATGAAATTTGAAATGAAATGGACGAGAGGAAGGGACCTAATTAGGAGGAACAAGCACTACGTGCAAAATGAATAGGAGTTTGAGGTAAGAAGATCAAGAAGAAGACTAGAACTGCAATCGTATCGGAACGATGTGCATGCAATGTCGTCCGTATCTCTTATTTTGTTGAGAAGTTGACAGGTGAAATATAAAGTTATGCATGTTAAAACATGATATAAGATAAGATGGGAGAAGATAATGCATACTGTAAAATTAGGAGATGATAGAATCGTTAAAACAAGAAACAACGAACAAAAAACAAAGAATGATGATAATGGTGATGACAATGATGATGATGATGGTGATGATGGTAATGATGGTGTTGATGATAATAATGATGATGGTTATAATGATGATTATGATGATGGTGATGATGATAATGCTGATGATTATGATGATGATGATGATCATGATTATGATGATGATATAATGGTGATGGTGATCATGATGATTATGATGATATAATGATGATATAATAATGGTGATGCTGATCATGATTATGATGATATAATGATGATGATGATGATGATGATGATGTTAATATATATGTTGATAATGTTGATGATGATGATGATGATGATATAATAATGATGACGATGGTGAGCATTATTATGATATAATGATGATAATGGTGATGAAATAATAATGATGATTATGGTGATGATGATAATGACGATGATGATGATGATATAATAATAATGATGATGATGGTGGTGCATGCCCTGACCCAAATGGCTTTCTACAGGCTCCAGTCTACATGGCCTCAACACAATGAAGTATAGTAAACCACGCGCATCACTTTGGGGTTGTGCGGTATTTAACATAAGGAAAGGAAGAATTCAAAGATCATAGAACAATGACAGTAGGGTAAAACATAGAAAGACAAGATGACAAAGAATAATATAGAGAAAGGTAGTAGGATAATATGCCTTTCCATAGCCTCTGGCCACGTGGCTTCCACACTATACGTGACGCATAGTATACCAGGCCACATCGGCTTTGCGTAGAATTGTATTGAAGAAAATGTCGTTAAATGGCATGTACTGAAATGGCTTTATTTGCTAATAACTGGGCTCTTTTTTGTTCTCTATGTGCCGTATTTGGTATCATACGAAAGAGCATTTCATGGCCGTCATTTTGGGACCACTTTCATATTTTTATGACAATCCTATCGAAGCGTATGATGCAAGAAAGATTTATACAACAAAATGGCGTCTAAAATGTCACGCTTGACCGATTTTCAAAATCCAGCTTCGAGATTCTCTTCATTTTGCCTCGAAGAATGTGCCTGCCAAATTTCAAGAAAAATTAAGATCGTTCAGGGGGCCAAAGTTGGGATCCCGATTTTCCCCATAGACAATACGTGTAATGCACAAAATGGCATCTAAAATGTGACGCTTGACCGATTTTAAAAAATCCGGCTTCGAGATTCTCTTCATTTTGCCTCAAAGAATGTGCCTGCAAATTTTCAAGAAAAATAAAGATCGTTCAGAGGGCCAAAAGCGGAATCCCGATTTGCCCCATAGACAATACGTGTAATGCATGGGCGGAAACTCTGCAGGATCCGTATTATGACCTGACTTAAATCGCGATTTACTGAAAATTTTCTGTGAGACCCTATACCGTGTTTGGTATCTCTGAGAAGGGAATTTCATTGCGGTCATTTTGAGCTGAATGTCATTAGTGCACCATTTAAAATGAGCATATTACGCCATATTATGTAATGCATATTAATTTGAGATGTTTTGCGATAACTTCGTGATGACGTCATCAATTTTTACCAAATTGAGCTGACAGTTGTCAAATACATTGATACACACACCTACCAAGTTTCAAAGATGTAGGTTTAAATTTCGCAATTTTAGAGCAAGTTGAAGTTATTTCGGCATTTCCGTAAATTTCATGATTTTTACGAGCAATTTTCGCCAAGTTGGTCTGTGATAAGGTATATATTTTTTCAGTTTGCTGAAAAGAGTATATTTTGAAGCACCTAAATCCAAAAAAGGGTACGGGTTTAGCCAGGCATGATGGAGATATGGCCACATGAAAAAAGCCATTTTGTAAACTTTAGAGGGCGCTATTTCTATTATGCCGAATCACTGAAGCATGAAACTGATAAGGAATGTGTGCAATGATAAGATACAGCCACGGTGAGAATTTCAGAGAAAAATGACTTAATATAAGGAAGTTATGACAATTTTTCAAATTTGGGAATGAATATTTCATGAAATTATGTGTTTTTTGATGAACCCGATTTCGGATTTGAATTTAGATTATGAAGATGAAATTTTGAAGGTTAGGTTAAAAAAAGAAAGTTGAAGAGCAAGTCTTACTCTATCTAGAGCACTTTGTTAGAAGTCTGTAGCATGTAGGATAGTGGAGATAGGCTTGATGAAAAAAAGGCATGAAAATGGCCCGAAAATGAACAAAATGGCGCCTGGATGTTCATGCATGAGTGATTTCGGAAAATGAAGAGTCAGGTGCACAACTAGGCATGGCAATGAATATGGCTATGAAATTTGAAATGAAATGGACTTGAGGAAGGGACCTAATTACGAAACACAAAAGATACGTGCAAAGTCAATACGTTTTCGAGGTAAGAAGAAGACAAAGAAGAAGAAGAAGAAAAGGAATGTGCAGAACGCGAACGGAAATAAGGCAATGTCGAGGACGACATTGCAACTAGAACTGCAATCGTATCGGAACGATGTGCATGCAATGTCGTCCGTATCTCTTATTTTGTTGAGAAGTTGACAGGTGAAATATAAAGTTATGCATGTTAAAACATGATATAAGATAAGATGGGAGAAGATAATGCATACTGTAAAATTAGGAGATGATAGAATCGTTAAAACAAGAAACAACGAACAAAAAACAAAGAATGATGATAATGGTGATGACAATGATGATGATGATGGTGATGATGGTAATGATGGTGTTGATGATAATAATGATGATGGTTATAATGATGATTATGATGATGGTGATGATGATAATGCTGATGATTATGATGATGATGATGATCATGATTATGATGATGATATAATGGTGATGGTGATCATGATGATTATGATGATATAATGATGATATAATAATGGTGATGCTGATCATGATTATGATGATATAATGATGATGATGATGATGATGATGATGTTAATATATATGTTGATAATGTTGATGATGATGATGATGATGATATAATAATGATGACGATGGTGAGCATTATTATGATATAATGATGATAATGGTGATGAAATAATAATGATGATTATGGTGATGATGATAATGACGATGATGATGATGATATAATAATAATGATGATGATGGTGGTGCATGCCCTGACCCAAATGGCTTTCTACAGGCTCCAGTCTACATGGCCTCAACACAATGAAGCATAGTAAACCACGCGCATCACTTTGGGGTTGTGCGGTATTTAACATAAGGAAAGGAAGAAATCAAAGATCATAGAACAATGACAGTAGGGTAAAACATAGAAAGACAAGATGACAAAGAATAACATAGGGAAAGGTAGTAGGATAAAATGCCTTTCCATAGCCTCTGGCCACGTGGCTTCCACAGTATATGTGACGCATAGTATACCAGGCCACATCGGCTTTGCGTAGAATTGTATTGAAGAAATTATCGTTAAATGGCATGTACTGAAATGGCTTTATTTGCTTATAAATTGGCTCTTTTTTGTTCTTTATGAGCCGTATTTGGTATCATACGAAAGAGCATTTCATGGCCGTCATTTTGGGACCACTTTCATATTTTTATGACAATCCTATCGAAGCGTGTGATGCATGATAGATTTATAGAACAAAATGGCGTCTAAAATGTCATGCTTGACAGATTTTAAAAATCCGGCTTCGAGATTCTCTTCATTTTGCCTCAAAGAATGTGCCTGCCAAATTTCAAGAAAAATAAAGATCGTTCAGGGGACCAAAGTTGGGATCCCGATTTGCCCCATAGACAATACGTGTAATGCACAAAATTGACATCTAAAATGTCACACTTGACCGATTTTAAAAATCCAGCTTCGAGATTCTCTTCATTTTGCCTCAAAGAATGTGCCTGTCAAATTTCAAGAAAAATAAAGATCGTTCAGGGGGCCAAAGTTGGGATCCCGATTTGCCCCATAGACAATACGTGTAATGCATGGGCGGAAACTCTGCAGGATCTGTATTATGACCTGACTTAAATCGCGATTTACTGAAAATTTTCTGTGAGACCCTATACCGTGTTTGGTATCTCTGAGAAGGGAATTTCATTGCGGTCATTTTGAGCTGAATGTCATTAGTGCGCCATTTAAAATAAGCATATTACGCCATATTATGTAATGCATATTAATTTGAGATTTTTTGCGATAACTTCGTGATGACGTCATCAATTTTTACCAAATTTAGCTGACAGTTGTCAAATACATTGATACACACACCTACCAAGTTTCAAAGATGTAGGTTTAAATTTCGCAATTTTAGAGCAAGTTGAAGTTATTTCGGCATTTCCGTAAATTTCATGATTTTTACGAGCAATTTTCGCCAAGTTGGTCTGTGATAAGGTATATATTTTTTGAATTGGCTGAATAGAGTATATCTTGAAGCACCTAAATCCAAAAAAGGGTACGGTTTTAGCCAGGCATGATGGAGATACGGCCACGAGAAAATAGCCATTTTGGAAACTTTAGAGGGCGCTATTTTTATTATGCCGAATCATGGAAGCATGAAACTGATCAGGGATGTGTGCAATGACAAGATAAAGCCACAGTGAAAATTTGAGACAAAAATGACTTGATATGAGGAAGTTATGGCAATTTTTCAAATTCGGGAATGAATATTTGAAGAATTTTAATGTTTTTTAATGTTGCCGATTTCGGATTTGAATTTAGAGTATGAAGATGAAATTTTGAAGGTTAGGTAAAAAAAAGAAAGTTGAAGAACAAGTCTTACTCTATATAGAGCACTTTGTTAGAAGTCTGTAGCATGTAGGATAGTGGAGATAAGCAAGAAGAAAGAAAGACATGAAAATGGCCCGAAAATGGACAAAATGGCGCCTGGATGTTCATGCATGAGTGATTTCGGAAAATGAAGAGTCAGGTGCACAACAAGACATGGTAAGGAAGATGGCTATGAAATTTGAAATGAAATGGACGAGAGGAAGGGACCTAATTAGGAGGAACAAGCACTACGTGCAAAATGAATAGGAGTTTGAGGTAAGAAGATCAAGAAGAAGACTAGAACTGCAATCGTATCGGAACGATGTGCATGCAATGTCGTCCGTATCTCTTATTTTGTTGAGAAGTTGACAGGTGAAATATAAAGTTATGCATGTTAAAACATGATATAAGATAAGATGGGAGAAGATAATGCATACTGTAAAATTAGGAGATGATAGAATCGTTAAAACAAGAAACAACGAACAAAAAACAAAGAATGATGATAATGGTGATGACAATGATGATGATGATGGTGATGATGGTAATGATGGTGTTGATGATAATAATGATGATGGTTATAATGATGATTATGATGATGGTGATGATGATAATGCTGATGATTATGATGATGATGATGATCATGATTATGATGATGATATAATGGTGATGGTGATCATGATGATTATGATGATATAATGATGATATAATAATGGTGATGCTGATCATGATTATGATGATATAATGATGATGATGATGATGATGATGATGTTAATATATATGTTGATAATGTTGATGATGATGATGATGATATAATAATGATGACGATGGTGAGCATTATTATGATATAATGATGATAATGGTGATGAAATAATAATGATGATTATGGTGATGATGATAATGACGATGATGATGATGATATAATAATAATGATGATGATGGTGGTGCATGCCCTGACCCAAATGGCTTTCTACAGGCTCCAGTCTACATGGCCTCAACACAATGAAGTATAGTAAACCACGCGCATCACTTTGGGGTTGTGCGGTATTTAACATAAGGAAAGGAAGAATTCAAAGATCATAGAACAATGACAGTAGGGTAAAACATAGAAAGACAAGATGACAAAGAATAATATAGAGAAAGGTAGTAGGATAATATGCCTTTCCATAGCCTCTGGCCACGTGGCTTCCACACTATACGTGACGCATAGTATACCAGGCCACATCGGCTTTGCGTAGAATTGTATTGAAGAAAATGTCGTTAAATGGCATGTACTGAAATGGCTTTATTTGCTAATAACTGGGCTCTTTTTTGTTCTCTATGTGCCGTATTTGGTATCATACGAAAGAGCATTTCATGGCCGTCATTTTGGGACCACTTTCATATTTTTATGACAATCCTATCGAAGCGTATGATGCAAGAAAGATTTATACAACAAAATGGCGTCTAAAATGTCACGCTTGACCGATTTTCAAAATCCAGCTTCGAGATTCTCTTCATTTTGCCTCGAAGAATGTGCCTGCCAAATTTCAAGAAAAATTAAGATCGTTCAGGGGGCCAAAGTTGGGATCCCGATTTTCCCCATAGACAATACGTGTAATGCACAAAATGGCATCTAAAATGTGACGCTTGACCGATTTTAAAAAATCCGGCTTCGAGATTCTCTTCATTTTGCCTCAAAGAATGTGCCTGCAAATTTTCAAGAAAAATAAAGATCGTTCAGAGGGCCAAAAGCGGAATCCCGATTTGCCCCATAGACAATACGTGTAATGCATGGGCGGAAACTCTGCAGGATCCGTATTATGACCTGACTTAAATCGCGATTTACTGAAAATTTTCTGTGAGACCCTATACCGTGTTTGGTATCTCTGAGAAGGGAATTTCATTGCGGTCATTTTGAGCTGAATGTCATTAGTGCACCATTTAAAATGAGCATATTACGCCATATTATGTAATGCATATTAATTTGAGATGTTTTGCGATAACTTCGTGATGACGTCATCAATTTTTACCAAATTGAGCTGACAGTTGTCAAATACATTGATACACACACCTACCAAGTTTCAAAGATGTAGGTTTAAATTTCGCAATTTTAGAGCAAGTTGAAGTTATTTCGGCATTTCCGTAAATTTCATGATTTTTACGAGCAATTTTCGCCAAGTTGGTCTGTGATAAGGTATATATTTTTTCAGTTTGCTGAAAAGAGTATATTTTGAAGCACCTAAATCCAAAAAAGGGTACGGGTTTAGCCAGGCATGATGGAGATATGGCCACATGAAAAAAGCCATTTTGTAAACTTTAGAGGGCGCTATTTCTATTATGCCGAATCACTGAAGCATGAAACTGATAAGGAATGTGTGCAATGATAAGATACAGCCACGGTGAGAATTTCAGAGAAAAATGACTTAATATAAGGAAGTTATGACAATTTTTCAAATTTGGGAATGAATATTTCATGAAATTATGTGTTTTTTGATGAACCCGATTTCGGATTTGAATTTAGATTATGAAGATGAAATTTTGAAGGTTAGGTTAAAAAAAGAAAGTTGAAGAGCAAGTCTTACTCTATCTAGAGCACTTTGTTAGAAGTCTGTAGCATGTAGGATAGTGGAGATAGGCTTGATGAAAAAAAGGCATGAAAATGGCCCGAAAATGAACAAAATGGCGCCTGGATGTTCATGCATGAGTGATTTCGGAAAATGAAGAGTCAGGTGCACAACTAGGCATGGCAATGAATATGGCTATGAAATTTGAAATGAAATGGACTTGAGGAAGGGACCTAATTACGAAACACAAAAGATACGTGCAAAGTCAATACGTTTTCGAGGTAAGAAGAAGACAAAGAAGAAGAAGAAGAAAAGGAATGTGCAGAACGCGAACGGAAATAAGGCAATGTCGAGGACGACATTGCAACTAGAACTGCAATCGTATCGGAACGATGTGCATGCAATGTCGTCCGTATCTCTTATTTTGTTGAGAAGTTGACAGGTGAAATATAAAGTTATGCATGTTAAAACATGATATAAGATAAGATGGGAGAAGATAATGCATACTGTAAAATTAGGAGATGATAGAATCGTTAAAACAAGAAACAACGAACAAAAAACAAAGAATGATGATAATGGTGATGACAATGATGATGATGGTGATGATGGTAATGGTGGTGTTGATGATAATAATGATGATGGTTATAATGATGATTATGATGATGGTGATGATGATGATAATGCTGATGATTATGATGATGATGATCATAATTATGATGATGATATAATGGTGATGGTGATCATGATGATTATGATATAATGATGATATAATAATGGTGATGCTGATCATGATTATGATGATATAATGATGATGATGATGATGATGGAGTTGATCGATATGTTGATAATGTTGATGATGATGATGATGATGATATGATAATGATGACGATGGTGAGCATTATTATGATATAATGATGATAATGGTGATGAAATAATAATGATGATAATGGTGATGATGATAATGACGATGATGATGATGATATAATAATAATGATGATGATGGTGGTGCATGCCCTGACCCAAATGGCTTTCTACAGGCTCCAGTCTACATGGCCTCAACACAATGAAGCATAGTAAACCACGCGCATCACTTTGGGGTTGTGCGGTATTTAACATAAGGAAAGGAAGAAATCAAAGATCATAGAACAATGACAGTAGGGTAAAACATAGAAAGACAAGATGACAAAGAATAACATAGGGAAAGGTAGTAGGATAAAATGCCTTTCCATAGCCTCTGGCCACGTGGCTTCCACAGTATATGTGACGCATAGTATACCAGGCCACATCGGCTTTGCGTAGAATTGTATTGAAGAAATTATCGTTAAATGGCATGTACTGAAATGGCTTTATTTGCTTATAAATTGGCTCTTTTTTGTTCTTTATGAGCCGTATTTGGTATCATACGAAAGAGCATTTCATGGCCGTCATTTTGGGACCACTTTCATATTTTTATGACAATCCTATCGAAGCGTGTGATGCATGATAGATTTATAGAACAAAATGGCGTCTAAAATGTCATGCTTGACAGATTTTAAAAATCCGGCTTCGAGATTCTCTTCATTTTGCCTCAAAGAATGTGCCTGCCAAATTTCAAGAAAAATAAAGATCGTTCAGGGGACCAAAGTTGGGATCCCGATTTGCCCCATAGACAATACGTGTAATGCACAAAATTGACATCTAAAATGTCACACTTGACCGATTTTAAAAATCCGGCTTCGAGATTCTCTTCATTTTGCCTCAAAGAATGTGCCTGTCAAATTTCAAGAAAAATAAAGATCGTTCAGGGGGCAAATGTGGGATCCCGATTTGCCCCATAGACAATACGTGTAATGCATGGGCGGAAACTCTGCAGGATCTGTATTATGACCTGACTTAAATCGCGATTTACTGAAAATTTTCTGTGAGACCCTATACCGTGTTTGGTATCTCTGAGAAGGGAATTTCATTGCGGTCATTTTGAGCTGAATGTCATTAGTGCGCCATTTAAAATAAGCATATTACGCCATATTATGTAATGCATATTAATTTGAGATTTTTTTGCGATAACTTCGTGATGACGTCATCAATTTTTACCAAATTTAGCTGACAGTTGTCAAATACATTGATACACACACCTACCAAGTTTCAAAGATGTAGGTTTAAATTTCGCAATTTTAGAGCAAGTTGAAGTTATTTCGGCATTTCCGTAAATTTCATGATTTTTACGAGCAATTTTCGCCAAGTTGGTCTGTGATAAGGTATATATTTTTTCAGTTGGCTGAATAGAGTATATCTTGAAGCACCTAAATCCAAAAAAGGGTACGGTTTTAGCCAGGCATGATGGAGATACGGCAACGAGAAAATAGCCATTTTGGAAACTTTAGAGGGCGCTATTTTTATTATGCCGAATCATTGAAGCATGAAACTGATCAGGGATGTGTGCAATGACAAGATAAAGCCACAGTGAAAATTTGAGACAAAAATGACTTGATATGAGGAAGTTATGGCAATTTTTCAAATTCGGGAATGAATATTTGAAGAATTTTAATGTTTTTTAATGTTGCCGATTTCGGATTTGAATTTAGAGTATGAAGATGAAATTTTGAAGGTTAGGTAAAAAAAAGAAAGTTGAAGAACAAGTCTTACTCTATATAGAGCACTTTGTTAGAAGTCTGTAGCATGTAGGATAGTGGAGATAAGCAAGAAGAAAGAAAGACATGAAAATGGCCCGAAAATGGACAAAATGGCGCCTGGATGTTCATGCATGAGTGATTTCGGAAAATGAAGAGTCAGGTGCACAACAAGACATGGTAAGGAAGATGGCTATGAAATTTGAAATGAAATGAACGAGAGGAAGGAACCTAATTAGGAGGAACAAGCACTACGTGCAAAATGAATAGGAGTTTGAGGTAAGAAGATCAAGAAGAAGAAGAAGAATAGGAATGTCAGAACGCGAACGGAAACAGGTCAATGTCGTAGTACGACATTCCAACTAGAACTGCAATCGTATCGGAACGATGTGCATGCAATGTCGTCAGTATCTTTTATTTTGTTGAAAAGTTGATATGCGAAATATAAAGTTATGCATGTCGAAACATGATATCAGATAAGATGGGAGAAAATAATGCATACTGTAAAATTAGGAGATGATAGAAAAATTAAAACAAGAAACAAAGAACAAAAAACAAAGAATTATGTTAATTGTGATGACAATGATGATGGTGATGATGGTGGTGATGGTGATGATGATGATGATGATGATGGAGATAATGATGGTGATGATGCTTATGGTGATGGTGATGATGATGGTAGTGAAAATGATAATACTGATGATTATGATTATGGTGATGATGATGATGATGGTGATAATGATGATGATAATGATAATGATGATCATGGTGATTATGATGATATAATAATAATAATGGTGATGGGGATCATGATTATTATGATGATATGATGATGATGATGGTGATAAAGATGGTGATGATAATAATGGTGATGATGATGACAATGATGATGATAATGATGATGAGGATATATTGATAGGCTTCGGCCACGTGGCTTGCACACTATAAGTGACGTATAGTATACCACGGCACATTGGCACTGTGTAGAATTGTATTGAAGAATATGTCATTAAAATGGTATATATTGAAATGACTTTCTTTACTATTATCTTAGCCTTTTTTTGTTTCTTTATATACCGTATTTGGTATCATACGAAAGAGCATTTCATAGCGGTCATTTTGAGACCACTCTCATATTTTAATGACAATCCTATCGGAGCGTGTGATGCATAGTAGTTTTATAGGACAAAATGGCGACTAAAATGTCACGCTTGACCGATTTTCAAAATCCGGCTTCGAGATTCTCTTCATTTTGCCTCAAAAAATGTGCCTGCAACATTTCAAGAAAAATAAAGAACGTTCAGGGGGCCAAAGTTGGGATCCCGATTTGCCCCATAGACAATACGTGTAATGCATGGGCGGAAATTGTGCAGGATCTGTATAATGACCTAAGTAAAATTACGATTTACTGAAAATTTTCTGTGAGACCCTATACCGTGTTTGGTATCTCTGAGAAGGGAATTTCATTGCGGTCATTTTGAGCTGAATGGCATTAGTGCGCCATTTAAAATAAGCATATTACGCCATATTATGTAATGCATATTAATTTGAGATTTTTTGCGATAACTTCGTGATGACGTCATCAATTTTTACCAAATTTAGCTGACAGTTGTCAAATACATTGATACACACACTTACCAAGTTTCAAAGATGTAGGTTAAAATTTCGCAATTTTAGAGCAAGTTGAAGTTATTTCGGCATTTCCGTAAATTTCATGATTTTTACGAGCAATTTTCGCCAAGTTGGTCTGTGATAAGGTATATATTTTTTCAGTTGGCTGAATAGAGTATATCTTGAAGCACCTAAATCTAAAAAAAGGTACGGTTTTAGCCAGGCATGATGGAGATACGGCCACAAGAAAATAGCCATTTTGGAAAATTTAGAGGGCGCTATTTTTATTATGCCAAATCATCTAAGCATGAAACTGATCAGCGATGTGTGCAATGACAAGATAAAGCCACAGTGAAAATTTGAGACAAAAATAACTTGATATGAGGAAGTTATGGCAATTTTTCAAATTCGGGAATGAATATTTGAAGAATTTTAATGTTTTTTAATGTTGCCGATTTCGGATTTGAATTTAGAGTATGAAGATGAAATTTTGAAGGTTAGGTGAAAAAAAGAAAGTTGAAGAACAAGTCTTACTCTATATAGAGCACTTTGTTAGAAGTCTGTAGCATGTAGGATAGTGGAGATAGGCAAGAAGAAAGAAAGACATGAAAATGGCCCGAAAATGGACAAAATGGCGCCTGGATGTTCATGCATGAGTGATTTCGGAAAATGAAGAGTTAGGTGCACAATAAGACATGGCAAGGAAGATGGCTATGAAATTTGAAATGAAATGGACGAGAGGAAGGGACCTAATTAGGAGGAACAAGCACTACGTGCAAAATGAATAGGAGTTTGAGGTAAGAAGATCAAGAAGAAGACTAGAACTGCAATCGTATCGGAACGATGTGCATGCAATGTCGTCCGTATCTTTTTTTTTTTGTTGAAAAGTTGAATGTGAAATATAAAGTTATGCATGTTGAAACATGATATCAGATAAGATGGGAGAAAATAATGCATACTGTTAAATTAGGAGATGATAGAAAAATGAAAACAAGGAAAAAGAACAAAAAAACAAAGAATGATGATAATGGTGATGACAATGAGGATGATGGTGATGATGGTAATGGTGGTGTTGATGATGATGATGGTGTTGATGATGATTGTGATGATATAATAATGGTGATGATGATAAAGATCGATAATGATAAAATGATGATGATGGTGATGATGATAATGGTGATGATGATGGTGATGATATGATGATATAATCATGGTGATGATGATAACGATGATAATGATGATAAAATGATGATGATGGTGATGATGATAATGGTGATGATGATGGTGATGATGATATTGATGATATAATGATGATGAAAATGGTAATGACGATGATATAATGATGATTGTGATAAAGATAATGGTGATGGTGATGATGATGACAATGATGGTAATGACAATGATGGTGGCGCACGCCCTAACCCAAATGGCTTTCCACACGCTCCAGTCCACATGGCCTCAAAACAATGAAGCATAGTAAACTACGCACGGCACTTTGGAGTTGTGCGGTATTTAACATAAGGAAAGGAAGAAATCAAAGATTATAGAACAATGACAATAGGGTAAAACATAGAAAGACAAGATGACAAAGAATAACATAGGGAAAGGTAGAAGGATAAAATGCCTTTCCATAGCCTCTGGCCACGTGGCTTCCCCACTATATGTGACGCAGAGTATACCAGGCCACATCGGCTTTGCGTAGAATTGTATTGAAGAAAATGTCGTTAAATGGCATGTACTGAAATGGCTTTATTTGCTAATAACTGGGCTCTTTTTTGTTCTTTATGAGCCGTATTTGGTATCATACGAAAGAGCATTTCATGGCCGTCATTTTGGGACCACTTTCATATTTTTATGACAAACCTATCGAAGCGTGTGATGCATGATAATATATAGAACAAAATGGCGTCTAAAATGTCACGCTTGACCGATTTTAAAAATCCGGCTTCAAGATTCTCTTCATTTTGCCTCAAAGAATGTGCCTGCAAAATTTCAAGAAAAATAAAGATCGTTCAGGGGGCCAAAGTTGGGATCCCGATTTGCCCCATAGACAATACGTGTAATGCATGGGCGGAAACTCTGCAGGATCCGTATTATGACCTGACTTAAATCGCGATTTACTGAAAATTTTCTGTGAGACCGTATACCGTGTTTGGTATCCCCGAGAAGGGAATTTCATTGCAGTCATTTTGAGCCGACTGCCGTTAGGGCGCCATTTAAAATAACCATATTATTCAATAATATGTAATGCAGGGTAAATTGAGGTTTTTCCGCAATAACTTTGCGATGACGTCATCAGTTTTTATAAAATTTGGCTGACAGTTGTCAAATACATAAATACACATACCCACCAAATTTCAAAGACGTAGGTTAAAGGTTCGCAAAATTAGAGCAAGTTGAAGTGGTTTCGGTATTTCCGTAAATATCGTGATTTTGACGAGCAATTTTCGCAAAGTCGGTCAGTAATAAGGTATATTTTTTTTTATTTGCTTGAAAAGGGTATATCTTGAAGTATCTAAATCCAAAAAAGGGTACGGGTTTATCCAAGCATGACGGAGATACGGCCACAAGAAAATAGCTATTTTTGAAACTTTAGAGGGCGCTAATTATATTATGGGGAATCATTGAAGCATGAAATTTAGCAGGAATGTGTGCAATGACAAGATAAAGCCACAGTCTAAATTTTAGACAAAAATGAATTGATATGAGGAAGTTATGGCATTTTTTCATTTTCAGAAGTGAATATTTCAAGAAATTTAGCGTTTTTCCACATGGCCGATTTCGGACTTAAATTTAGAGTATGAAGATGGAATTTTTTGTATAATATTTTTATGGTTATGTAAAGAGCAACTCTTGGACGATCTAGAGGAATTTGTTAGAATTCTGTAGGATGTAGGATAGTGGAGATAGGCCAGGAGAACGAATGGCATGAAAATGGACAAAATGGCGCCTGGATGTCATGCATGAGTGATTTCGAAAAATGAAGAGTTCAGTGATCAAGATGAAATGGCAAGGAACATGCATATGAAATTTGAAAGGAAATGGACATCAGGAAAGTACCTAAACAGTGACGACAAGCACTACGTGCAAAACAAATAGGAATTGGGTGGAAGAAGAAGAAGAAGAACTAGAACTGCAATCGTATCGGAACGATGTGCATGCAATGTCGTCCGTATCTTTTTTTTTTTTTTTTTAAGTTGACATGTGAAATATAAAGTTATGCATGTTGAAACATGATATCAGATAAGATAGGAGAAAATAATGCATACTGTTAAATTAGGAGATGATAGAAAAATGAAAACAAGGAAAAAGCACAAAAAAAAACAAAGAATGATGATAATGGTGGTGACAATGAGGATGATGGTGATGATGGTAAGGGTGGTGTTGATGATGATGATGGTGTTGATGATGATTGTGATGATATAATAATGGTGATGATGATAAAGATCGATAATGATAAAATGATGATGATGATGGTGATGATGATAATGGTGATGATGATGGTGATGATATGATGATGATATAATCATGGTGATGATGATAATGATGATAAAATGATGATGATGATGGTGATGATGATAATGGTGATGATCATGATGGTGATGATGATATTGATGATATAATGATGATGAAAATGGTAATGACGATGATATAATGATGATTGTGATAAAGATAATGGTGATGATGATGGTGATGATGGTGATGATGATGGTGATGACGATGATGGTGACGCACGCCCTGACCCAAATGGCTTTCCACACGCTCCAGTCCACATGGCCTCAAAACAATGAAGCATTGTTAAACTACGCACGGCACTTTGGGGTTTTGCGGTATTTAACATAAGGAAAGGAAGAAATCAAAGATTATAGAACAATGACAATTGGGTAAAACATAGAAAGACAAGATGACAAAGAATAACATAGGGAAAGGTAGAAGGATAAAATGCCTTTCCATAGCCTCTGGCCACGTGGCTTCCACACTATATGTGACGTAGAGTATACCAGGCCACATCGGCTTTGCGTAGAATTGTATTGAAGAAAATGTCGTTAAATGGCATGT
Organism: Heliocidaris tuberculata; assembly: GCA_025618425.1. Taxonomy (NCBI): domain Eukaryota; kingdom Metazoa; phylum Echinodermata; class Echinoidea; order Camarodonta; family Echinometridae; genus Heliocidaris; species Heliocidaris tuberculata. Next base: position 45,466,605 of record CM046835.1, read on the forward strand.
ACTGAAATGGCTTTATTTGCTAATAACTGGGCTCTTTTTTGTTCTTTATGTGCCGTATTTGGTATCATACGAAAGAGCATTTCATAGCCGTCATTTTGGGACCACTTTCATATTTTTATGACAATCCTATCGAAGCGTGGGATGCATGATAATTTATAGAACAAAATGGTGTCTAAAATGTCACGCTTGACCGATTTTAAAAATCCGGCTTCGAGATTCTCTTCATTTTGCCTCAAAGAATGTACCTGCAAAATTTCAAGAAAAATAAAGAACGTTCAGGGGGCCAAAGTCGTGAACCCGATTTGCCCCATAGACAATACGTGTAAAGCATGGGCGGAAACTGTGCAGGATCCGTATTATGCCCTGACTTAAATCGCGATTTACTGAAAACTTTCTGTGAGACCTTATACCGTGTTTGGTATCCCCGAGAAGGGAATTTCATTGCGGTCATTTTGAGCCGACTGCCGTTAGGGCGCCATTTAAAATAAGCATATTATTAAATAATATGTTGTGCAGGGTAAATTGAGGTTTTTACCACGCCACATCGGCTTTGCGTAGAATTGTATTGAAGAAAATGTCGTTAAATGGCTTGTACTGAATTGGCTTTATTGACTAATAACTGGGCTCTTTTTTGTTCTTTATGTGCCGTATTTGGTATCATACGAAAGAGCATTTCATGGCCGTCATTTTGGGACCACTTTCATATTTTTATGACTATCCTATCGAAGCGTGTGATGCATGATAATTTATAGAACAAAATGGCGTCTAAAATGTCACGCTTGACCGATTTTAAAAATCCGACTTCAAGATTCTCTTCATTTTGCCTCAAAGAATGTGCCTGCAAAATTTCAAGAAAAATAAAGATCGTTCAGGGGGCCAAAGTTGGGATCCCGATTTGCCCCATAGACAATACGTGTAATGCATGGGCGGAAACTCTGCAGGATCCGTATTATGACCTGACTTAAATCGCGATTTACTGAAATTTTCTGTGAGACCCTATACCGTGTTTGGTATCTCTGAGAAGGGAATTTCATTGCGGTCATTTTGAGCTGAATGTCATTAGTGCGCCATTTAAAATAAGCATATTACGCCATATTATGTAATGCATATTAATTTGAGATTTTTTTGCGATAACTTCGTGATGACGTCATCAATTTTTACCAAATTTAGCTGGCAGTTGTCAAATACACTGATACACACACCTACCAAGTTTCAAAGATGTAGGTTTAAATTTCGCAATTTTAGAGCAAGTTGAAGTTATTTCGGCATTTCCGTAAATTTCATGATTTTTACGAGCAATTTTCGCCATCTTGGTCTGTGATAAGGTATATATTTTTTGAATTGGCTGAATAGAGTATATCTTGAAGCACCTAAATCCAAAAAAGGGTACGGTTTTAGCCAGGCATGATGGAGATACGGCTACAAGAAAATAGCCATTTTGGAAACTTTAGAGGGCGCTATTTTTGTTATGCTGAAGCATTGAAGCATGAAACTGATCAGGGATGTGTGCAATGACAAGATAAAGCCACAGTGAAAATTTGAGACAAAAATGACTTGATATGAGGAAGTTATGGCAATTTTTCGAATTCGGGAATGAATATTTTAAGAATTTTAATGTTTTTTAATGTTGCCGATTTCGGATTTGAATTTAGAGTATGAAGATGAAATTTTGAAGGTTAGGTGAAAAAAAGAAAGTTGAAGAACAAGTCTTACTCTATATAGAGCACTTTGTTAGAAGTCTGTAGCATGTAGGATAGTGGAGATAAGCAAGAAGAAAGAAAGACATGAAAATGGCCCGAAAATGGACAAAATGGCGCCTGGATGTTCATGCATGAGTGATTTCGGAAAATGAAGAGTCAGGTGCACAACAAGACATGGCAAGGAAGATGGCTATGAAATTTGAAATGAAATGGACGAGAGGAAGGGACCTAATTAGGAGGAACAAGCACTACGTGCAAAATGAATAGGAGTTTGAGGTAAGAAGATCAAGAAGAAGACTAGAACTGCAATCGTATCGGAACGATGTGCATGCAATGTCGTCCGTATCTCTTATTTTGTTGAGAAGTTGACAGGTGAAATATAAAGTTATGCATGTTAAAACATGATATAAGATAAGATGGGAGAAGATAATGCATACTGTAAAATTAGGAGATGATAGAATCGTTAAAACAAGAAACAACGAACAAAAAACAAAGAATGATGATAATGGTGATGACAATGATGATGATGATGGTGATGATGGTAATGATGGTGTTGATGATAATAATGATGATGGTTATAATGATGATTATGATGATGGTGATGATGATAATGCTGATGATTATGATGATGATGATGATCATGATTATGATGATGATATAATGGTGATGGTGATCATGATAATTATGATGATATAATGATGATATAATAATGGTGATGCTGATCATGATTATGATGATATAATGATGATGATGATGATGATGATGATGTTAATATATATGTTGATAATGTTGATGATGATGATGATGATATAATAATGATGACGATGGTGAGCATTATTATGATATAATGATGATAATGGTGATGAAATAATAATGATGATTATGGTGATGATGATAATGACGATGATGATGATGATATAATAATAATGATGATGATGGTGGTGCATGCCCTGACCCAAATGGCTTTCTACAGGCTCCAGTCTACATGGCCTCAACACAATGAAGTATAGTAAACCACGCGCATCACTTTGGGGTTGTGCGGTATTTAACATAAGAAAAGGAAGAAATCAAAGATCATAGAACAATGACAGTAGGGTAAAACATAGAAAGACAAGATGACAAAGAATAATATAGGGAAAGGTAGTAGGATAATATGCCTTTCCATAGCCTCTGGCCACGTGGCTTCCACACTATACGTGACGCATAGTATACCAGGCCACATCGGCTTTGCGTAGAATTGTATTGAAGAAAATGTCGTTAAATGGCATGTACTGAAATGGCTTTATTTGCTAATAACTGGGCTCTTTTTTGTTCTCTATGTGCCGTATTTGGTATCATACGAAAGAGCATTTCATGGCCGTCATTTTGGGACCACTTTCATATTTTTATGACAATCCTATCGAAGCGTATGATGCAAGAAAGATTTATACAACAAAATGGCGTCTAAAATGTCACGCTTGACCGATTTTCAAAATCCAGCTTCGAGATTCTCTTCATTTTGCCTCGAAGAATGTGCCTGCCAAATTTCAAGAAAAATTAAGATCGTTCAGGGGGCCAAAGTTGGGATCCCGATTTTCCCCATAGACAATACGTGTAATGCACAAAATGGCATCTAAAATGTGACGCTTGACCGATTTTAAAAAATCCGGCTTCGAGATTCTCTTCATTTTGCCTCAAAGAATGTGCCTGCAAATTTTCAAGAAAAATAAAGATCGTTCAGAGGGCCAAAAGCGGGATCCCGATTTGCCCCATAGACAATACGTGTAATGCATGGGCGGAAACTCTGCAGGATCCGTATTATGACCTGACTTAAATCGCGATTTACTGAAAATTTTCTGTAAGACCCTATACCGTGTTTGGTATCTCTGAGAAGGGAATTTCATTGCGGTCATTTTGAGCTGAATGTCATTAGTGCACCATTTAAAATGAGCATATTACGCCATATTATGTAATGCATATTAATTTGAGATGTTTTGCGATAACTTCGTGATGACGTCATCAATTTTTACCAAATTGAGCTGACAGTTGTCAAATACATTGATACACACACCTACCAAGTTTCAAAGATGTAGGTTTAAATTTCGCAATTTTAGAGCAAGTTGAAGTTATTTCGGCATTTCCGTAAATTTCATGATTTTTACGAGCAATTTTCGCCAAGTTGGTCTGTGATAAGGTATATATTTTTTCAGTTTGCTGAAAAGAGTATATTTTGAAGCACCTAAATCCAAAAAAAGGTACGGGTTTAGCCAGGCATGATGGAGATATGGCCACATGAAAAAAGCCATTTTGTAAACTTTAGAGGGCGCTATTTCTATTATGCCGAATCACTGAAGCATGAAACTGATAAGGAATGTGTGCAATGATAAGATACAGCCACGGTGAGAATTTCAGAGAAAAATGACTTAATATAAGGAAGTTATGACAATTTTTCAAATTTGGGAATGAATATTTCATGAAATTATGTGTTTTTTAATGAACCCGATTTCGGATTTGAATTTAGATTATGAAGATGAAATTTTGAAGGTTAGGTTAAAAAAAAAAAGTTGAAGAGCAAGTCTTACTCTATCTAGAGCACTTTGTTAGAAGTCTGTAGCATGTAGGATAGTGGAGATAGGCTTGATGAAAAAAAGGCATGAAAATGGCCCGAAAATGAACAAAATGGCGCCTGGATGTTCATGCATGAGTGATTTCGGAAAATGAAGAGTCAGGTGCACAACTAGGCATGGCAATGAATATGGCTATGAAATTTGAAATGAAATGGACTTGAGGAAGGGACCTAATTACGAAACACAAAAGATACGTGCAAAGTCAATACGTTTTCGAGGTAAGAAGAAGACAAAGAAGAAGAAGAAGAAAAGGAATGTGCAGAACGCGAACGGAAATAAGGCAATGTCGAGGACGACATTGCAAAGAAGAAGACTAGAACTGCAATCGTATCGGAACGATGTGCATGCAATGTCGTCCGTATCTTTTATTTTTTTTTGAAAAGTTGACATGTTAAATATAAAGTCATGCAGGTTGAAACATGATATCAGATAAGATGGGAGAAAATAATGCATACTGTTAAATTAGGAGATGATAGAAAAATGAAAACAAGGAAAAAGAACAAAAAGAAACAAAGAATGATGATAATGGTGATGACAATGAGGATGATGGTGATGATGGTAATGGTGGTGTTGATGATGATGATGATGGAGATGATGATGGTGATGATGCTTATGGTGATGGTGATGATGATGGTAGTGAAAATGATAATACTGATGATTATGATTATGGTGATGATGATGATGGTGATGATGATGATGATGAGAATGATAATGATGATGATCATGGTGATTATGATGATATAATATTAATAATGGTGATGGGGATCATGATTATTATGATGATATGATGATGATGGTGATAAAGATGGTGATGATAATAATGGTGATGATGACAATGATGATGATAATGATGATGAGGATATATTGATAGGCTTCGGCCACGTGGCTTGCACACTATATGTGACGTATAGTATACCACGGCACATTGGCACTGTGTAGAATTGTACTAAAGAATATGTCATTAAAATGGTATGTACTGAAATGACTTTCTTTGCTATTATCTTGGCCTTTTTTGTTTCTTTATATGCCGTATTTGGTATCATACGAAAGAGCATTTCATAGCAAGCATTTTGAGACCACTCTCATAATTTTATGACAATCCTATCGGAGCGTGTGATGCATAGTAGTTTTATAGGACAAAATGGCGTCTAAAATGTCACGCTTGACCGATTTTAAAAATCCGGCTTCGAGATTCTCTTCATTTTGCCTCAAAGAATGTGCCTGCAAAATTTCAAGAAAAATAAAGATCGTTCAGGGGGCCAAAGTTGGGATCCCGATTTGCCCCATAGACAATACGTGTAATGCATGGGCGGAAACTGTGCAGGATCCGTATTATGACCTGACTTAAATCGCGATTTACTGAAAATTTTCTGTGAGACCATATACCGTGTTTGGTATCTCTGAGAAGGGAATTTCATTGCGGTCATTTTGAGCTAAATGTCATAGTGCGCCATTTAAAATAAGCATATTACGCCATATTATGTAATGCATATTAATTTGAGATTTTTTGCGATAACTTCGTGATGACGTCATCAATTTTTACCAAATTGAGCTGACAGTTGTCAAATACATTGATACACACACCTACCAAGTTTCAAAGATGTAGGTTAAAATTTCGCAATTTTAGAGCAAGTTGAAGTTATTTCGGCATTTCCGTAAATTTCATGATTTTTACGAGCAATTTTCGCCAAGTTGGTCTGTGATAAGGTATATATTTTTTCACTTGGCTGAATAGAGTATATCTTGAAACACCTAAATCCAAAAAAGGGTACGGTTTTAGCCAGGCATTATGGAGATACGGCCACAAGAAAATAGCCATTTTGGAAACTTTAGAGGGCGCTATTTTTATTATGCCGAATCATTGAAGCATGAAACTGATCAGGGATGTGTGAAATGACAAGATAAAGCCACAGTGAAAATTTGAGACAAAAATGACTTGATATGAGGAAGTTATGGCAATTTTTCAAATTCCTGAATGAATATTTGAAGAATTTTAATGTTTTTTAATGTTGCCGATTTCGGATTTGAATTTAGAGTATGAAGATGAAATTTTGAAGGTTAGGTAAAAAAAAGAAAGTTGAAGAACAAGTCTTACTCTATATAGAGCACTTTGTTAGAAGTCTGTAGCATGTAGGATAGTGGAGATAGGCAAGAAGAAAGAAAGACATGAAAATGGCCCGAAAATGGACAAAATGGCGCCTGGATTTTCATGCATGAGTGATTTCGGAAAATGAAGAGTTATTTGCACAACAAGACATGGCAAGGAAGATGGCTATGAAATTTGAAATGAAATGGACGAGAGGAAGGGACCTAATTAGGAGGAACAAGCACTACGTGCAAAATGAATAGGAGTTTGAGGTAAGAAGATCAAGAAGAAGAAGAAGAAGAAGAAGAAGAATAGGAATGTGCAGAACGCGAACGGAAACAGGTCAATGTCGTAGAACGACATTGCAAAGAAGAAGAATAGGAAAGTCAGAACGCGAACGGAAACAGGTCAATGTCGTAGTACGACATTGCAAAGAAGAAGAAGAAGAATAGGAATGTGCGGAACGCGAACGGAAACAGGTCAATGTTGTAGAACGACATTGCAAAGAAGAATAGGAAAGTCAGAACGCGAACGGAAACAGGTCAATGTCGTAGTATGACATTGCAAATAGGAAAGTCAGAACGCGAACGGAAACAGGTCAATGTCGTAGTACGACATTGCAAATAGGAAAGTCAGAACGTGAACGGAAACAGGTCAATGTCGTAGTACGACATTGCAAAGAGAAGAATAGGAATGTGCAGAACGCGAACGGAAACAGGTCAATGTCGTAGAACGACATTGCAAAGAAGAATTGACAGTTTCCAAAGAAAGAGTAGACGTAGATGTAGGTAGTAAGCAATTTCCTGTTGATAAGAAATCGCCCAGTGTACAGCATGTACATGAAGTAACCATACGAGTTAGGGCAGAGGTACCGAAGTTAAGAATATACAGGTTGGTCAAGAAACTAAGATTCACTTGTCAGGCACTAACTACATGTACATACCTAGAGCTAGAAATTTACAGGGTGACCAGCAAAAGCATTATAAGGAAATAGGTCGTAGCTATGTGCAGATGTCAGGAAATGTACAGGGTGTTCATGAAATCAAAAATTATGAAATTACTGCTACTGCACACGAAGCTAGTAATATGTATCATGTACGAGGTGATCAAATGATTAGTGATCAGAGCTCTGCACAGCAGCTGTGCAATGATGTTGGCAATGACTATTCCGAAGCCAGAGTTAGTGGTTTTTGATGGTGAGCAATTGAAGTATTGGAATTTCATTCATAAATTTGACATCAATGTAGTCTGTAGAATAAAAGAGGAAAGAATTAAACTAATTTACCTAACTCACTTCTGCAAAGGGAAAGCTAGGGATTATGAAGCCAGCAGATGGATATAAGTAAGCGCGACAAATTCTTGAGAAGCAGTTTGGGCAAGCAAACATCATCACTAATTCATTAATTAGAAAGATCGTAAATAGGCTTCAAATAAAGCCAAATGACGGCAATTGATTGTAAGACCTAGCGCGCGAAATGTGCAGGTGTCAGATCACGTTGGAGCAAAAGGGGCACACAGCAGACCTCAATGATACCGACACTCTGATTATTAAATTACCAGACGTAAGCATCCAAACATCCAGGCACTCATAAACAACCAAATAGATCATCCTCTTCATTTGCATTAGACAGATGACTTCTCAGAACCCCACGAAGTGTAAGGCAATGTCCTTTCTGCGACAACCTTAGATGCGTTCTTCAAGACGACCAAGCGAGAGTGACAAAGGCAATGAGTTCACAGTTTCTCAAATCTGACTCTGACTACCAATGCTTTTCTAAAAGATAAAATCAGAGAAGCTCACATGGCAAACATAAACATAGCAATTGCACCAAAGCCGCTACTGTTTACGAGAGAGAGAGAGAGAGAGAGAGCGAGAGAGTGATCGAGAGAAAAGGGGGATGTATAAACCTTGTCATATTCTATAAAGAATAGTCCCCTGCAGGCATAGGGTTAAATCAACGACACAGGCCCTGAATAACGAAACATTAATAAAACTTGTAGAGATTGTTTGCTAATTATAGGCGAGATGGGAATAAAGAGCAATCACCACTTTACCGACTTTACTACGTGTAGGGGTTAACCAGACATGGATCCTCCAAAATATTAAAAGTTTTTAAATATTGCACAATCCGATTCCAATGTATATTTACACAGATATTACCGCAGAAATGATCACCAAACTAGTTGTAGAGATGATGAAAGAGATAGTGCAAATTTCTCCAGGTGAAATTAAATAATTAGGTGGTCTGTCGGAATCGACAGATCACCTTTTAATTTCGTCAGAATTTTCTTTATTTTTATTTCTTCCGTACACTTTTTTGTGTAGACGATTACGGAAAATCGACAATGTCAATTTTCATGAAATTTATGTCAGTCATCAGGCTCTATGAGATCAAGTGCCCTTAACTTTTTGAAGGTCATTGGATCATCGTGACGTCATCCAGGCGCCATTTTGTGAAATCACATTTTCGATCATATCTTCATAATGAGTCATCAAAAATGAAACATATTTTACACACATGAACTTCAGGTCAAGGGTCAACATAACATGTTATCAAAATCCGCGCGCGCATCATGACGCGCACGTACGCGCGCGTCAAAATTTAAAAATGCTAAAAATCGGCTCAAAATCATTTTGCACACGTTTCAGGCCATTTTAAGCATTTCAAAAATTTCCGCGCGTAAGCGCCCGCGCGCTCGTTTTGCGCGCCCGCAAGTCGTAAATAACGTAAAAACGCCGTTTTTTCACTTGATTTGTAATCCTTAGACTTTTCTTGACCATCTCCATCAATTTAGAATCAATTACAACTGACGATAAGGTCGTACGCGCGGGTCAAAGTTCAAAATCCGTGTGCGCGTCCAAGGGGCTTATAACGTAAAAACGGCCAAAAACATGCCTATACAAAATTCATTGTAGCTCTTTAAATAGTCCGTTGACCCCCAATTTTGTTTTCATATTTGAATAGTGTATGAAGTGTAGATATAATTTTATATCTCATTTGACCCCCAATTATAATATGACGTCATCAAAATGGCGTCTGAACTCGAAATTTCATTTTTTCAATTATTACGTCATATTTTCTTCCTTTAATCAAGACTATCTCGCTTATTATTGGTTGATTTTCGCCGAAATTTTGATATGTTGTAGCTGAGATCATTCCCTATCAGTTTTGGCCCACGAATTTTCATTCTGACAGCGGCATCATTGTCTAATTTTACGATGAATGGTGCCATGTCAATTTTTTACATTTTACGTGTATTCTCTATGGGACATGAACTTTTCTTAATTCTTGATTCTGCATTCCCGTCTTCTTTGAGCAACAGCTCCGTTATTTCTGCTCGATTTTCTTCCAAATTTTGGTATGTTATAGCTGAGACTATAAGCTTTCATAAGTGTGCCCTCCAATTTTTGATCAGATGTCGGGATCATGCCCGTTTTTTAAGTACAAAATGTCATTTGAGAATCCCGTTTTTCGTCTACGTATTATCTCTATTGGAAAACTTTTGGTCCATTGGTAAAGCACTTGCCTCCCATCCCGCCGACCCAGGTTCGAATCCCGGTGGGTCCATTTTTTTTGAATTTTTTAGGTGGTCTGTCGTAGACAGATCACCTCTTAATTTCGTCAGAATTTTCTTTATTATTCTTTATTTATGCCACTTTTTTGTGACAGTGATTTCTCAAATTCGGCTCACTCACTTTTCATCAAATTTCAGTCAGTTATCAGGCCTATCATGGTCAAGTGCCACGAAATATTTCAAGGTCATCAGGTCATCCTGACGTCATCCAGGCGCCATTTTGTGAAATCACATTATCGATCATATCTTCATAACGAGTCATCAAAAATGAACCATATTTAACACACATAAACTTCCAGTCAAGGGTCAATGTAACATGTTAGCAAAATTTGCGCGCGCATTATGACGTGCACGTACGCGCGCGTCAAAATTTAAAAATGCTCAAAATCATCTCAAATTCATTTTGCACACGTTTGAGGCCATTTTAAACATTTCAAAATTTTCCGTGCGTACACGCCCGCGCGCGCGTTATGCGCGCGCACAGCGCGTACGGAATGTAAAAACGCCGTTTTTTCGTATGGTTTGGATTCCTGACACTATTCTTGACAATTTCCAACTATTTCCAGTCATTCTCGACCTTCCATAATGCCACACGCGCGCGTCAAAGTTTAAAATTCGTGCGCGCGTCAATGGGCAATATAATGTAAAAAGTGGTAAAAACATGTCTATTTAAAATCCGCCATAGCTCGTCAGAATGTGTGGCTACCCCCCATTTTTTTTACATTTTCTGAAAGCCTATGAGTTGTAGATTGTAATTCATGAAAAAAATTTGGGGGTCAATCGATCGGAACGTCGTCACATTTGCATATGAACTCAAAAATTCGATTTTGAAAAAATGACGTCATAAATTTTGTATTCATTTGACAATATTTCACTCATAGTTGGTCAATTTTCATCCAATTTTCGATATGTTGTAGCTGAGACGATTCTCTACAAGATCAGTGATCACCATTTTTCATTTTGACAAAGGGATTACGGTGTACTTTTGCGATTAAAGGAGGCATGTCAATTTTTCACATTTTGCGGGTATTCTCTATGGGACATGACTTTTTCTCAAATCTTGATTTTACATTCCCGTCTTCTTTGAGCTGTATCTTTCTTATTTCTGCTCGATTTTCTTCCAAATTTTAGTATGTTATAGCTGAGACTATCAGCTTTTACAAATGTGCCCTCCAATTTTTGATCAAATGTCGGGATCATGCCCATTTTTTAAGTACAAAATGTCATTTGAGAATCCCGTTTTTCGTCTACGTGTTATGTCTATTGGAAAACTTTTGGTCTATTGGATAATTGGTAAAGTACTTGCCTCCCATCCCGCCGACCCAGGTTCGAATCCCGGTGGGTCCATTTTTTTTGAAATTTTTTTCTTCTTCTTTTTGCCTCATATTTTACCATTTGCTTCGACTACTGTAACATATAAAATCACAAACAATGTAATAAACTTCTTTATTTTGCGTGTTATGCCTAATTGAATGTAATTGAATGCAATATGAAATTGTCCGATTTTCTTTGACGCAAGTCTCCATCCATTTTCAACATAATCAGGAATATTATCTTGCACAAATATTATCACATCTTAGCAATTTTACCAACGGGTAGACAGACCACCTAATTCGTCTTCAGTGGCGAATTAAAGTTCTAGTTTTTCAATTGAAATTCTAAACTTGAACATAGCGCTTTGGAAAGTGTACTCTTCTGCCGAAACGAATTTGTCTGACTTCAGGCTTGGCAGATGAAGAAGGATGAGTGATAAAGGGAGGCGGAGGTTGAGAGGTTGGTGTAGTAGGTGCTTTTGAAGGTTTAGGGTCCTATGAGAGTGTTGGACCTGGATCGGTAGTAAATTTGACGGGCGGGTCCGAGTATGCAGGTTTCAAACGGTCGAGACTGAAGCTGTCGTGTTTTCCTTTCAGTTGGATGATGAAAAACTTGTCAGCTCGTCTGATGACTTCGAATTGGCCGGCGTAAGTTGGTTTGAAATGTTTCTTAAATGCATCATATAGCACAAATACATGGGTGCATGTTGTGAGATCAGGATGGACCTGTGGTTTGCGTTGTTGAGGACAAGTGGGTAGGGCTGAGGTTCTGCTTTTGTCTCCGTAGTCGGTGATGTAGTTGCTAGGGTCCAAATCACAGTCATTCTGACTAGATGCCACAAACTGACCTGGCAATGGTTATTGTTGTTCCACATTTCTCGTCATCCTCCTGAGCAGTGGCAATTAATGGCATTGAAATCAATTGATTTGAGAGAGTTGATTTCCATGCGGGAGAGTGTGTCAGCCACTACATTGTGTTTTCCACTATAATATGCCTAATATCTGTTGCAAACTGAGATATGTCGTCTAAATGACTGAATTCGCGTGGTGAATACCTGTCGGGTCTAGAGTTGTAGCCATGTATTAGTGGCTTGTGATCGATTTAGACACAGAATTGCCGTCCTTGCAAGTTCAGGCCCGAAAGTGCTATATCTATTCTCTGCTGGCTACAGGCGTTTAGAGAAGAAGGCGATGGGTTGCCAGTCATCGTTAACCTGTTGCTGCAATAAACCCTGACGTCAAAATCTGATGCATCACCCATAATTAGTCTTTGGGTGTAACAGGAGCGTAGCGTTAGCTAACGCTGTCTTGACTGGGTTGAATGCATGGAGCAGGGGCCGTGGAGCGTTTTTGAATGTGGGGGGGGGGGGGGGCGGGGGCTGATCTGATTTCCCTCATTAATGACAATTTTCGAGCCTTTTTTCCCCCCGAGATTTTTGAAAACGTGTCTGTTAAAAAAAAGTGTGGAGCGGCTGTAGCCCCCCAGCCCCCATTCCCAGGTTCCGCGGCCAATGTGGAGGGCTCTTTCGCGAGATGAATTGCCTTGTTTTTCTGCTTGCAGGCCAAGAGATCGGTGAGTGGTTGTGCGGTAGCTGCACAATCGGGAACGAAAGAAGTTGATGAGACCGAGAAACTCACGAAGCTTGCGTAGAGATTCAGGGACCGGAAAGTCGTTGATGAATTTGACTTTCTCGGGACGGCGGATGCCGTTCTTATCGACGATATGGCCGCGAAAGGTGAGGGAGGATGCGCCAAATTCACACTAGGCCGGGTTGATGACAACTCCATATTTCGCAAGTCTGGTGAAGAGAAGTTGCAGGTGTTGTACATGCTCCTCTGGTGTCTCACTTGTGATGAGGAGGTCGTCGATGTAGGCGTACACAAAGGGAAGACCACGGGTTACCTCATCAATGAATCGTTGAAAAGTTTGTGGGGCATTGCACAGTGTTGGGTCCAAGACCAGAGGGTCCGAGATCAAGATCAAGATCAAGATCAGACAGTCCAAGATCGAGATCAAGATCAAGTCCGAAGCTCAAGATCGAGATCAGAACATCTGAGATCAAGATCAGATATGTTCGAGATCAAGATCAAGATCGAGGTTACTGATGCCGATCTCGAGACCATTCTCGAGATCATTATCGATCTCGAGGTACCCAACACTGAGTCGTGTTTTCGCCGATTCTTGAACGATTTTAAAAGCTTTTTCGTTTGATAATTTACGTAATAACAATGTTGATCTCGAGCGATCTCGAGCAAAAATTCCGAGAACAGAAGCTCCGAGATCAAAATCAAGATCAAGACCAACACCTTCGAGATCAAGAACAAGATCGGGGTTACCAATGCCGATCTCGAGATCAAGATCGATCTAAAGGTACCCAACACTGGCATTGCGTAGCCCGAAAGGCATGCGGACAAATTCAAATAACCCAAAGGGTGTGGTGATGGCCGTTTTGTGGACATATGAGGGATCGACTGGTATCTGATGGTAAGCTCGGATGAGATCAAGTTTTGTAAAATCTCGTTTGCCTGTTAGGGCAGAGGTAAAGTCTTGAAGATGGGGGACTGAATATTTATCGGGCACCGTATTCCTGTTTACTGCCCGATAGTCTTCGCACGGTCTCCAGTCTCCAGGGGTCTTCTTGGGGACCATATGAAGTGGGATGCCCAGTTGCTGCTGGATGGTCGGATGATGCCCAGTTCCAGCATGTGGTCAAATTCAGCTTTTACAATGGTGTACCTGTCGGTTACTATGTGAGGAGGACGGACTGAAGCAGGAGGGCCTTTCGTCTCAGTCAGGAGTTTTCGTTCAGCAACGTACGCGGGATTCTAGGACGCAGATTAACAATTGCACATGACAAAGGACGCCCGTATTAAACTGTTAAGTCTTTGTGGAAAATTGAAGAAGGGGAACAGTAGTTTCGTCCTACATTCAGAGGGAACGATGCATTTGCAATTTATCGTGCGCTCTTGATCTAGCACGGTAAAGCTGAATGGAAACATCAAGGTCCTGAATGACCACCTGCATAACATCGACTTGAAGTTGAATGCTGAAGAACAGTACTCCAGGAGGAATTGTTTACGTCTCTTCGGGTATACAGAGAAACCAAACGAAAACACTGATAACATAATACTGGAAATCGCAAAAAAGTACTTGAAAGTTGATTTGTATGTCGAACACATCGAAAGGAGCCACAGGGTAGGTCAGAAGAAGGAGAACCTTGGGAGAAATGGCAAACCTCGCGGTATCATCATAAATTTCAAATTCTACAGAAAACGAGATGAAATAATTAAGAATCAACGAAAACTCAAAGGAATAAACTTCGTAATTGTAGAGGATCTGACATAAAAAAAAATCAAACATTACTTAACGAAACAAGAGCAAACTCTAAAGTCAAAACTGCTTGGAGTCAGGATGGAAGAATAATCGCGTTGCTAAAAGATCAAATAGATTGTAAAAATGTAACCAAACTCATAAGCAGCGTGGATGAACTGAAGCCGTTGTAATTATTCATTGTGTAGTCACTGGAATTGAAATGATATGACTTACTCCTGTAAGGACTTAAATATGGACTTTAATTTGTTTTTATCACAGTCTATATATCACTTGTACTTTTTTGTGATTACAATATCTCTTTATTCATTGATACATGTTGTATTCTATATATATATATATACATTTCTACTTCATTCGATTTTATATGTACCTTTGTTTTCTCATATTGAGATGGATTGTTTATATATCTCTTTTTCTATATTTTCTGTACCTAACAAGGTGGAAAGAAAAGAATTTAAATGTATGGTCAATATTTATATGCTTATGCTATGTGCATGTTGTAATTTTTCTGGAGTGTGTTTGATACTTGAATACATAACAAGTATTTCATTGAACTCTTCTCATACCTTATGGGTGATCCATTGAATGATACAGATCTAGATAGATGTACGCTCCAAACGACACATGCTCATGTTATACACCTAGTGAATTTAATTCTTTCTTTGTAAATAATGTTTATAACTTCAGTTTGATTCATATTAATGCCCGTAGTCTTTTTAAGAATTTTGACAATATTGTAGACCTTCTTGATACATTGTATAATAAATTTTCCATTATTGCCATATCGGAAACATGGATTTCTCGTCAACCAGCTATCCCTTATCATTTACGGGGCTATACTTTTATACATTCGTTTAGAGTAGGTCAAGTCAGTAGATGAGGAGGTGTTCACTATTTATAAAAGACAATAATATATGTACTGTCCGGAATGATACATTCAATACTTATAATGAATCAACTAGTGAATATTTGTTTGTTGATCTGAAGCTTGGACCTACTTTGAAATAAACTGTTGGCATTATATACAGAAAACCAATTCTGACATTAATACTTTTCTTCCTTTTTTTAATGATGTACTTTTTAATGTATCTTGTGAAAAAACGTGGTTTGATAATTACAGATTTTAACATAGATCTTTTGAAATCATGTAACTATACTGCCAATGATAGTAGTGCTAATATATTTATCAATTTGAATTGTTCATTTGGTTTGCGTAACTTGATTACATCTCCTACTCGTATAACAGGCAATACCACAACATTAATCGACCATATATTCATTAATTTTGATAATTTCAAATGTGTAAGTGGAACAATTTGTACTGATGTTACTGATCACTTGCCTGTTTTTACCCTTTTTGAAATGCTCAAATATCAGTATAATGATAAAGAATATGTTTAATCCTCTCATCGAAAAATCACAAATGAAAATATCAGATTGTTAATGGGTGAATTATACAGTATAGATTGGTCTTTTTTGTACAGCCATCACGATTCAGAGGAAATGTATAATAAATTTATTTCTATAACAACCAGTTTATATAACAAGTGTCTAACTTTGGTACCAAATAAAGCTAAGAGATTTAGAATAAGGAAACCTTGGATAACTGTAAGCTTGATAAGACGTATTAAAAAGAAAAACAGATTATATAA
This sequence comes from Heliocidaris tuberculata, assembly GCA_025618425.1. Taxonomy (NCBI): domain Eukaryota; kingdom Metazoa; phylum Echinodermata; class Echinoidea; order Camarodonta; family Echinometridae; genus Heliocidaris; species Heliocidaris tuberculata. Next base: position 45,482,872 of record CM046835.1, read on the forward strand.
AAAGTTTATTCATGATAGGTCAGATATAACTGAACATAAATTTAAAAGGTATAGGAACAAAGTGAATACATTACTAAGAAAGGCAAAGAAACATTACCTTTATTTACAATTTGGTAATGTAAAAAATGATATCACAGGGACCTGGAAACAATCAATAGTCTTTTGAATAAGTCGAAAGATTCATTGCCCTCGTATTTAATGTAAAATGGTGAAATGGTTGAAAATGAACAATATATTGCTAATGTATTCAATTCGTACTTTATTTCCTGTTGCACCAGTTTTTGTTTGAATAATACAGGTCAAAATGATATTATTTCTCATACAGACTATTTGACTAGTCCCAACTCTGTTTCATTATTTTTTAAGCCTATTACCGAAAGTGAATTAATTCTAGTTTGTAAAATGCTGACAAATACAAACTCATGTGGATATGATAACATTGGATGTAATGTACTTAAGCAGATTTTTCATGCTATTGTCAAACCTTCGGTGTATATTTTCAACAGGTCACTGTTAACTAGTACTTTTCCAAGTAAACTTAAAATTGCTAAGATTATACAAATTTATAAAAAAAGACGATTGTCATTTATTTAAAAAATTATATCTTTGCTGCCTGGTATATCAAAATTATTAGAAAAATGTGTTTTTGATCGGTTGTATGATTTCCTTTCCAAAAATAATATACCTTCTGATTGTCAATTTGGATTCCGGCATAATTATTCTACAACTCATGCTTTAATTGATTTACAGGATAAAGTGACATTAGCAATAGAGTTATGTATTGGAATATTTATGGATCTGTCGAAAGCATTCGATATAGTAGATCACTCAATACTCTTGTCCAAATTATATTATTACGGGATACGTGGAATTCCTTTCCAATTTTTTAAAAACTTTTTTTTTTAATGACCGTCGTCAATTTACTCTGTTTAATGATTAGAGTTCTGATTTTACTAACATTATAAATGAAGTCTCTCAAGGATCTATCCTCGGTCCAGTACTTTTTCTAATTTGTATTAATGATTTCACTCAGTCCTCTAGCAAACTGCAATATATCAAGTATGCAGATGATACAACTCTTCTTTACTAACAGTCTGGTTTAGATAATGTTGAACATAAAATTAACAAAGAATTAAACAATGTATCAAAGTGGTTTAAGGCTAATAGACTAATACTTAATATCTCTAAAACGAATGTTTGTATATTCCAAAATAGAAATCATCATATTTCTAGCTTTCTTTATGAGATATCTTTAACTATAGACTCCACATCCATATCCAAGTTAAATGTTATTAATTTTCTTGGAGTATTAGTAGATAGCAATCTTCGTTGGATACCCACATTGATAACACTGTACACAAAGTTTCTAAATGTATTGGTGTTATGTATAAACTTAAGTTTAATGTACCATTGCCTATATCATTTACCTTATATAACTCCCTTATATTACCTTATCTGACATATTGTATTGTTGTTTGGGGGAATTCATCACAAGGAAAACTAGATACTTTGTTTAAATTGCAAAAAAAAAAAAAAAGGGCCTTACGTATTTGTACGAGAAGTGGTTATTATGCCCATTCCGCTCCTTTACTATGATTTTTCCGTTTAAAAACTTTGAATATTTTTGATCTGTTCAAATATCATATTGCACTGATTGGTTTTCATTATTTTCAAGACTTGCTTCCTCATAACATATCAGCCTAGTTCTCAATCAATAATCAAATTCATACCCATGAAACTAGGCTTCGTAATTTATTTCGCTTATGAAAAGTTAAAACTTCATTTTCTAAGAAATCCGTTAGGAATATATTGCCGAACATTTGGAATACTATACCACAGGTCATACTTTTATATAACAATAGTTTAACATTCAAAAAACAATTTAAACTGAATTTGTATTCCAAGTACCACTAAAATATCCACCCAACCATTTAATCTTCTGAAGCCCTCTAATCTATATCATAGTTTACTTCTTACATTGTATATGTTGTTATCCTTTGTTGTGTATAATCTATGCTCCATTATATTAATTACATATACTTTTTGTGGGAACTTTGCCTTTACAAAGCCATCACTGGCTTTAAAAAAAAAAGTTCTGCTATTTCATTTTATATATAACGTAAAGTGAAACATTTTTTATACATTGCGAAATGATGTTAGTTACTTTATATTACTTCATTATTTTGCTGTATGATTACATGTTTATTTGCTTTGATCATGTTGATTGTATTTTATGAAAATGAAATGAATAAAGAAATGAATGAATGAATGAACTAGTGTTTTTCTAAAGTGCAATATGGATGGCTTTGTCCGCACAGCAAATGGTAGATCATTCCACACCGAACTACCTACATATGAAACTAAAAATTTTCCTTTGGTCGTTCTGACCTTGGGTATATTCAAGTAATCATTTTCCTTTTGCCTTGTCTGATAATTATGCTGAATTACAGAGTAATATTGAATGACTGAATGAGGTAACTTTCCATTTACAAGTTCATACACAAAACTACAAATACAAAGTTTGTGCGGTTGGTATACATTCAAAATCTTTAACTTTTTGAATAATGGTTTTGAATGAGTCATGATTGGACCAAATGTGATAGCGCGTAGAGCCATTTTTTTTACTTAATAATATACACTTTAGATTCGTTTCATAAGTGCTACCCCATACTTCAATACTACATGTGATATGAGGTTGCACCAAAGTTTTGTACAGTAAAATTAAAAAAAAATTCTGCGGCACAAATTTTCTGAGTTTAAAAGTGATATTCTTTCTAATACATTTGTTTGCATTCTCAGTATGGTTTTTCCACGCTGAGTGTTTAGTGATGTTCAAATCTACAAACGATGCAACAAAAACTTCATTTATAACGGTATCTGCTATTGCCAGCATTCCTTCTATTTCAATTGTTTTTCGGCTTCTCCTTATAAGCATATAATTAGTTTTTTTGATAAATTGATTGTAAGTTTATTTACATAACATCAACTTGATACCTTTTCTGAGATGTGTATTAACTTCATCCATATCAGTAATAACATACTGGAAACGTATGAAAAAAGTGTTGGCACTATGAAAGTGTTGGCCCTAATACAGATCCTTGCTGTACACCGCATTTCTTTATCTTCCTTGATGAGCTTTTCCCACCATATTTTACAAAGTGAGTTCTGTTGTATAGTTGTATGGGTTTTTAAACCACATCAGGGGTAATCCCCTAATTTCATTGCGTTCGAGTTTTCCACACAATATAGAATTGTCTATTATGTCATAGGCTTTTTTAAAGTCTACAAATCCACCAAATGTTAATCTGCCTTCATCAAGAAATTATATAACATCATTTATTAGATTTGTGAGGGACAACTTAGTACTATATTGTTTACGAAACCCATATAAGTGCTTGCATAAAATGTATTTTTTTCTCAAGGCAGGCAAGTATTCTTTTATTTACTAGTTTTTCAAGGACCTTTGCCAAAAGAGGTAATTCTGATATTAGACGATAATTCCCAGGATCATCTTTCCTTCCTTCTTTTAAAGATTGCTGTTACTTTAGCTACTTTCATACCACTTGGAAATTTACCCAAAAGAACGGTGGTTAAATCTTCATTGGTGTAGACTCCTTTGTAAGCATCCTTCCCTTGAATTTTAAACCTATTATCGTACAGCTGGTCCCGCTTCCTTCTTGTAGTAAATCTGATAATGGTCTGTCTTGATCTTGGTTTTTCTGGCTGTCTCCGATTTGTTGGTTCGGTCTGAGATAGCTTTCGAGGTGCTCCAAGACGATGGCATGTATCCACATCGCTTACTGCAAGTTCGACCCCTGCCTCTTTAGCCACTTTCAAAACTTCACCCAAAAGTGAAAAAGAAAACAGATTGTCTATTTTGAAATGAAAGATTACCCATCAGGATATCTTAACGAACAGATTAGGGTTTTCGAACACACAACTTTAGTGATGTTGAAAACGTTCCACAAGGAACTTACAACAAGCAAGCTTATACTCTTTCTACAAAATATTCTACAGTATTCGAGAATCGCATGTTCATTGATCATCCTGATTTTTAGTTGTTAAATTCAACTTAATTTTGTTTATTTTCTATTCATGTTATCCTTTATCTTCACATGGGTCGGTATTGTTATTGGGAATTATTAGAATTATGATATTATTACGCACACTAAATAATTTCATTCCAAATAACCATATTCGTAGATTTCGTGGTAGGCCTTTGGTACGAATCATGCTGAGTACTTCTGTTATTTGTAGTTATCCTTTAACGCTTTCACTGTGTGTATCTACTTACCATGCTTACGAACATCATTGTGACCACTTTGTTGTTGTCTTTATTGTTGTTAAGGTTTAATAAGTTAATAATCTTACAATCAATCAAGTAGTGGGGCAGGGGGGAGGCCCGGGAGGGAAAATGTTCAGAGGGGATGTTTTCATCGTAAACGGTTTCTTGCAGTTTGATCTTAAAGCAGCTAGAACAGGAGAACTCACGGACATCTCCTATAGGCTGTACCTTCTTAGATAAATCCTCATTTAAGATATAAATATTCCGTATCTTGTGTTATTATCATTTAAAATGGAAGATCTTAATCAGCGCACAAGAAAATTTGTCACTTTCCCATCTATAAACTACATTGTTTTTGTTCTTATCTATATTTCCTTCTTAAAAATGTGGACGTTTGAGACTACTAATGTTAGGATATGAAAGAATAATGTTGTTTTATACATATATATATATATATTTTTTTTTTTTTAACGGAATTATTTGATCATTCACTCTCTACTGACAAAGGAATGTGTGAAAGCTTTGTGATGTATATATAAATTTACTGACCAGCTGATTGATCGCAAATGAGTCATATATTCCTCTCCCTTTTTCATTTTTAAATGCTTGTATTTCTTTCTCCTTTTTGGAATTCAGCTGCATTCATGGTATTAGTTTGAAATCAGTGTTCAATCAACTGTCTAGCTATCATGGTTATATCACAGAAATGGAAAATCATCTAGCATGAAATAAAATCTGTATATATCCAAGCCCGTGTTAATTTTATCATATGTTTAAAAAATATATATATACCTTTATAGATATTTTGGGCTGTGAACAAAGAAAAATTAGGACGGCACGATAAGCAAAAAAAAAGTAGAGTGAAATACTTTTCTTCTTTATGTATGAAGAATGAAAAGGGACTTCATTACATTTCATTTTGATGTGCTGGAAGCGGAAGGTTCGCTTTAAATCGAGTATGCAATGCGTAAAATGAGACCTTGAAATTTTCAAACTTGCATGCCAGATATGGTGCTGCTGTCTAATTGTTTTGGTTCAAATTCAAACTTTTACTTTTACGTGTGCATGGTTGTCATTTTGTCCCATTCCCAATAGTTATTATAATGCTCACAAATGGTGCAGGGAAAATGTCTTCATTTGTTGGGGAGGCTGGTTCTGTGATTGATTCCAAATATAAAGTGCTTATTGATAATCCCAAAGAAGCACTTTTAGTCTCCTGAACATTATGGAGTGGGGGAGGGGGCAGGGTTCTGTGGACCCCGGCTGTAAGATATACCAAAAATCTTAGAATTAGATTAAAATAGATGGATGTCCCGTCATTATTGGCTAACATGAAGCTTTTATTTATTCTTTTTTTATGTAAACTTCTCAATTTTTTGTTCATCGGCAGATAAGAAAAATTAGTTCATAGCAGAAATAGGCTTACACCTTTACGGGTCGTAAGAATTTTGGGGGGTATCCTTTCCCCTACAAGTTGTCTGACAAGAAAAAAAAAAGAGAAAAAAAGAAAGAAAAAGGTCATCATATTTCTTGGGTGCCTCCCTCCCATAATCTCTGTCAAGCAAGCGACAGAAAAAAAAAAACACGAAAAAAAAAAAAAAAAAAAAAAAAAAGGATACTAGCAACTTCTACAGATGAATAATTTAATGGGAAAAATGAACGTACAAGATTTAAGAAGATATCATCTAAAGATTTTCTGTTTAGTTGGTTGAACTTGGAGGCAATCATTCACTTTTGTTAAAGATGAGAAATTTACCGTCATATTTTCCAAAATTATTGTATTGGGGTCTCTATGCCATTTCACCTCACTACGTTCATCATGTTCATGTCATTATAATTGTAACTGCAGCATCAATCTGCAGATTATAGTATAAACGTCATAATAAGCTTTTGTATTTGTGCGCGAACTGTTGTAACCATAGGTTGTAATCTTGTGTTAGGGCGCACAACGCATGGTACGCAATACGCATTTAATTTGAATTATATTAAATGGCTAATCAGTTGCGGATACACATGTAAGTTGAAGTTGCGGTAAGACGTCTAAACAGTAAAAGTAATAAAGCCCTACTAATTGGTAAGTCCATTTAGTTGTTCATTCAATCATAATTATACAATAATTACATGTATAAATGAATGCGTATTAATTGTTTCTATTACATTCTTTTGTTTATATTGCAGAATGTAATCTACTCGTTACTACTCGTTTACTACTCGTTTACTAGAATCTACTCGTTTACTACTCGTGTACCTACTTGTATGCTACTTGAATAATACTCGTGTATCTGCTTGTATATAATTATTACTCCAATACTCTGCACCCATATATCTCACTTTATTCTCTGTAATAAAGTTATTAATAACGTTACGATTCAAATATAGACTCAAAACTTGTATCATTGAAGTACGTAAACCAGGAAATTCCTCGAAGTATAGAGGCAGCCACAATTACATTCAATTATAAGAGTTATTCAAAGTAGAATAACTGTTCGAATTGGAAGAGTAACGTTATGAATCGAAGTGTCAATTGGAGTAAAGAGTATATACGAGTCGAATAACATTCAAAAAGGCTTAAAGAAAACTCAGAAAAGATGCAGAAAGACGACGGAACAACTTCAAGTAAAGTTAGCCACGCCCAAAGTAGGGCAAGTAAGCAAAGCCGTACCAGCACTGCAATCGAGTTGGAAAGGTTGGACCTGAAGAAGAAAGCAGCTGCGCTTCGGGCTAAACTCACGTTTAAAGAAAAAGAAAAGCAACTCCGTGAGGTTGAAAGGAAGGCGAAGGCAGCTAAAGAGGAGTACGATGCCATGGTAGAGTCTCTTGAGTTCGAGAGGAAACTGGCTGAAAGTGAAGCCCAGTTGGAAGTTCTTGAAGAGTTTCAAGATGAGGTTTCCGATCGAGAGTCCCTTCTAGATGGAGTAGAGGATACAGACAAGATGGCAGATATGGAACGTTTTCTCAATTCAAACGAGGCAGATGTTACGCCTCCGCCGAATTTAGTAGCGGGACAGTCACCGCACACTTGCCAAGCACCTTCAAATAATCAGTCCGGATGGGAGCAGATTGCCGCTTCACTGGAGAAATGTGTAACCCAGCTAGGCAATGTTAGTCTCCAGCAATGTGCTGCTAATCAGCAAATGACAGCTTCTCTTCAGCTTCCTAAGATAGACGTTCCCGTCTTCAGTGGAGATCCAATGACCTACCCGTTGTGGAAGCATGCATTCATAAGTATGATAGATAGTAAACCATTGAGATCCACCAGTAAGCTGATGTATCTAAATAACTACGTTGCAGGAAAACCAAAGGATGTCGTCCAACATTTCATGCTGATAGGTAGCGAGGATGGCTATGAGAAAGCAATGGATGTCTTAAGCAAGTTCAGCCTTTACGAATAAGCTTGCTGCCTGGCAGAAGATAAGCCCAAAGGATTGCCACGGTCTAATGGAGTTTGCAGATTTCCTTGGAAAAGTGGAGGCTGCGAAGGAAACGGTAAACGCTCTTGGAATCCTAGACTTTCCACAAGAGAATGCCAAACTTGTGGATAAACTACCCTCATATCTCGAAGGCAGATGGAGGGATGAGATTGATCGTCGGAGAGAAAGTGGTGGCCCACAAGATTATCCACCATTTACGAAGTTCGTAGACTTTGTGCGAAAAGCTTCCAACAAGGCCAACATCCCTGAGCTGGCAGGTTTGAGAGAGGCTTCGAGTAGTCACGGAGCAGTAAGTCCCAAAGCAAGAACCTTCTCTACAGATGGAAGGAAGGTGAAACCGGAATGGACAAAACATGGAACTTACAGTGATTGCCCTTACTGTAAAGGAGGCCATGCCATTGATGAGTGTAATGCCTTCGTCAAGAAACCGGTACATGAGCGGAAGACGTTCTTCTTCCAACGCGGATTATGTATGGGCTGTGGTATGACTGACATGCATCGAATCAAGGAGTGTCAAAACAGGAAAGTCTGCAAAGAATGCAGCGGGCGACATCTCTCTTGCTTGCACTATGCAAAGAGGACAAGACCAAACCAAGATGAAGGAACCGCCAACTGCACAACGGTGTGTTCGCTCCCAGATCAAGATGGCAGAGACCATTGTATGATTGTACCTGTTTGGGTCAGACACACAGAGAAACCAACAGAGGAGAGTCTGGTATACGCAGTGCTAGATGATCAATCAAATGTCAGTTTCATGACAGAGAAACTTTGTGAGAAGCTCAACATACAAGGCACACGAACTGACCTGCAATTGACGACAATGCATGGGAGTTCCCACGTTGAAAGAAAGAAGATAAGAGGATTGGAGATACTAGACTACCACAAGGAACATGCGATCCAGCTACCAGTGACCTTCTCAAGAGAAGTCATACCAGCAAGCAGGTCACAGATACCCAAGAAAGATGTAGTGAATCATTGCCCTCACTTACGTCAAGTTGCAGATGAGATGATGCCGTATGATAGAAGGATTGACGTATCCCTCCTGATTGGAAACAATTGTCCAAGAGCAATCCGACCTCGACAAGTTGTTACTGGAGGAGAAGATGATCCATATGCTCAGAAGTCACTACTTGGCTGGGGTATAATCGGGAGAGTATGCAAAACCCAGGAGCCAGAGGACAGAAATGCCAGAATCTGCAATAAAACGGCAAGTCTCGAAAGTACGAAATTTGCATACCCAAACAAGGCCAAGGAAGTCTTTTCCCCAGACAAGATCCTAGAATCTCTTGAGATGGACTTCAAAGACGAGAACAGAAGTGATCAACCCTTCTCAATTGATGACAAGAAGTTCCTTCGAATCATGGAGAAAGGAATCTGGAAACGATCCGATGGTCATTATGAAATGCCCCTCCCTCACAAGACGCCCAACACATCGCTGCCAAATAATCGCAAAGTAGCGGAGAATAGGTGGAAGCAGCTGAACGCCAGATTTAGAAGGAACCCCCAGTTTAAGTCTGACTACATGGACTTCATGAAAGAGGTAATTGCGACCTGTGCTGAAAGGGCCCCTCAAACCTATACAGAAGGAAGGGTGAATTACGTCCCTCATACCGGCGTATATCATCCAAAGAAGCCAGGAAAAATACGTGTGGTCTTTGACTGTTCAGCAAAGTGCGAAGGAGTTTCCCTCAACGACAATCTCCTACAAGGACCAGACTTGACAAATGGCCTGCTTGGAGTTCTCTGCAGGTTCCGTCAAGAAGATGTTGCTTTCGTTGGAGACATCAAAGGAATGTTTCATCAATTCTTTGTTTCAGAGGAAGATCGCGACCTTCTTCGTTTCTTGTGGTGGGAAGATGGTGACCCAAACAATCAGGTGATTGAATACAGAATGATGGTTCATCTATTCGGCGCTACAAGTTCTCCAGGATGTGCTAACTATGGCTTCAAAACGGCAGCAGATGATAGTGAAGCTGAGTTTGGCTCTGCTGCAGCTTCCTTCATTCGAAATGACTTCTACGTAGACGATGGACTGAAGTCTGTAGCAACCGTTGACGAAGCAGTGAATATCATGAAAGCAAGCCAAGCCATTTGCAGTAAAGCTGGACTGAGACTACACAAGTTGATGTCCAACAAAAAGGAAGTCCTTCAGAGTTTCCAGGCTGATGACAGAGCGAAGGGTCTTGCTGAATTGGACCTAGAAGTAGATCCTCTTCCAATAGAGAGAGCGCTTGGAGTGTTCTGGTGCGTTGAAAGTGATACATTGCAATTCAGAATTGAACTCAAAGATCGGCCACTTACTAGAAGAGGAATTCTATCTACTGTTGGATCAATCTATGACCCAATCGGACTTGCGAGTCCAGTGACACTGAGAGGAAAGCAGATACTTCAGGACCTATGTCGTCGCAAACTTGACTGAGACAGCCCCCTACCTGATGACGTTAGACCTCAATGGGAGAAATGGAGAAATGAAATAGGTGAACTAGAGAAACTGAAAGTCCCAAGATGCTACAAGCCTCTAAACTTTGGCAAGGCAAAGTGCGCAGAGTTGCATCATTTTTCAGATGGAAGCTTCGATGGCTACGGGCAAGTTGCAACTATGACCTTCGACGAGTAAGCACGCGTGTGGACCCTTCTCCTCTAATTTGTATTGACTTGTGTGTTAATTTTGAATTTGAAGCGATGAAACGAGACGCTAAGAAAAGACAACGACCGTCCAACAGCCCTGCTAGCCAGGAGGGACCCTCTGGACCTAGAGACTTCGATGCTGAGTCTGAATCTATACGAAAGCTCATGATGGATCATTTCACAAAGATTGAGGAAAAGTTGGAGAGATTTGAACGGAATATTGAGGCCCAGTTGGTAGATACGAAGACTCGGGTTCTTCAAGTGGAAACAAAACTCAACGATATTATTGCTTCAATTTCGTTTAACGCAAATGAAACTGAGAAACTTAAAAAGGAGGTGATACCGCTCATGAAAGATCAATTTAGAGAGGAGATAGAAAGGGTCACGAAGGAGCTGGAAAAGATTAACATTTACGCTGCACGAGAAAACCTAGTTTTCCTTGGAATCCCTGAAACCGGCAGTGAAGAAGAACAAGAAGATACAAGGGAAGTTGTTTTGAAGTTCCTGAAAGATAAACTACACTTTACTGTGCAGGAGATTCAGGGAATCGAATTTCAAAGAGTGCACCGCTGCGCAGCCCCAACGAGACCCCGCCCAATCAAAGCGAGGATGCTCCGTTATGGTGACAAGATGAAGATATTGAGGAACGCACGACATTTGAAGGGGACAAAGATCGTTATTACCGAGGATTTACCGAAAGCGGTCAGGGAAGCGAGGAAAGCCCAGTTTCGTTTACTTCATGCCGCCAAATCAGCGGGGAAGACGGCCTTCTTTTCTCGGGCTGAACCAAGGAAGCTGTACATCGAGCGCAAGTATGTCCCTGTAAGTGATCAGAATGCCTTACTTGAAGAATTTCTAAAAAATTAAAATAAAGGAAAGCCAATCCAGTTTCTTCCAAGAGATTAAACTGCAGAAAGAAGAAGTGTAAAAAGTGCGCCCAATAATGGAGAAAAGAGCAGATTCAAGAGGAAGACAGATTTTCATTTTTTATATATTTTCTGTTCTTGTGCGTTTACGTTTGTTGGCTTCAAAACAGTAAATTTGCAAGTCAATTGGGAATGCAGCTGATCCGAGATATTACTGAAATGTAAGAAAAACTGGATAAATCGAAATGGATTAGTTCTCACAAGACATGATTATAGACAAGTTTATTTTCAAAACAATGCAAATGAACACATATAATGCTGAAATTGCTGAATTGCTGACCAAAACCCCTTTTTCATTATTGTATGCCTATGCTTTCTACTCAGTGTAAAATGTCATATTGAGTAATTTCTTGAACATTCAACACTGGAAGTCTGTATAATTATAACCATCATGACCATGATAACAGAATTGGGGATGTGAAATTGGTCGCAGAAGATTAATTATCCTGCGTTTCCTTAGATTAGAAAAGTGTGTATTTCCCATTTACTGGTAGAAAACAGAGTACTGAGGTGTTGTTTGCTTCAAAGCAGTAAACATGCAAGCAAACAAGGAATGTTGCTGATCTGAGATATTAATGAAATGGAAGAAAATCTGGATAAATAGAAATGGAAAACGATTTTCATCAGACATGATTACAGATATGTTTTTTACTTTTAAAATCATGGAAATAAACACATGTGATGCTGAATGTACCAAACTGCTAAGCAAAACACCCCTCTCATTATTATATGCCTATGCTTTCTATTCAGTGTAAAATGTCATAGAATGAGAATTTTGGGGAGTCAGGTGTTGGTCTGGTACCTTTTTAGATGTTGGGTTGCGCCGAGCGGGTTTAATTGGGGTGGCGCCGGGTCATTATTGAGCAGTTTTAGTCCCATTCGTTGTTTTTTTTTTCTTCTTACATTACTAAACATTTTAAAAGACACGTAGAGTTAAAATAATTGTAACTTGGAAACAAAATAGTGGAATTGAATCAGCTTTGTTTGACGCTGATGGTCGGGTGTGGACAGGTAGGATGCCGGAATGGTGATGGATTGGTGCCTGGCTTTTGCAACGTACATCAATTTTATTTCTTTAAACGAAAATAAAAGAAGGAAGTAAAAAACAATTTAGGGAAGAAGGAAATACATGTAGGGTACAAAACATGAACAATGTTTTGTTTCTTGCTGTATCAATGTGATTTTATTAGCCTTTTTGTAATGTCAGGAATGTAAAACCCTGAGATATTTTTTTTCCCTCTCTCTTTCCATGCATTTTGATATTGAAATGCTATAACTCAAAACGATAATGCTAAATTCACAGTGGGATTTCTTTGTCACTTTAAGGGCACTTTTAACATGTTTAAGTACATTTACGAAAGTGTTGGAACTTAACAGGTTATTGCCAATAGTGTACACTGTATTTTTTCCCTTTTATTCGTGTTATAATTAAAAAATGAATTTGCCTATCATAGTGTGGAAAATATCATCGTAAAGGGTTACCAGTTGTCTAAAGAATCGAAATTGCACACGTTGCCAAAGTAAAAGTAGTAATGCCGTGTAAATCATGTTGATGTTTGACGATTAATTAAATAGTTGGCTCTAGAACATACACGTAACTTGAAAAGGTTGAAATATCATTGGTATTGCTTTTTTTTCTTCTCTCTATCTCAACATTTATCAATGTGTGTGTTTATTAAGTGTTATGTTACACAAGAAGGAAATTGCTTACTCGTCGAAGGTCATAGCTTGTAAAATATAGCAAATTGTACATTATGATTTAATTTTTTTGTTGTTGTTGATGGATGCATTCAATAATTTGTCGATCATGGTGAGTTACTGGTTGCCTAAGGAAATGGAAATGTTACTTGTGCCCAAAGTAGAGATATGTTGAAATATTATTGGTATGTGTAAATTGCATGCAGTCTATTATGAAACCGAAATTATACATGTTGTTGGGAGCTAAGTTTATCAAAATATATACGATCACAGCTGTTAATCTTTTTCCTTCAGGTTAGGTGAACTACAGCAAATTATATTATAATATTGTAATTCTACAGATATTCAAGTATTTGAAGGGGTTTTTTTTTGTTGTTGTTTTTGTTTTGCGTTTTTTGTATGAAAAGGTAGCAGGGAATAGGAATTGAGAAATTCCTGCAGGGTGACTGATGATCGTATGATTTTGAAAGTTCACATGTAACGGCTAATTATTGTGCAAAAGCTACATCAGTTGTTTAGAAAAGGAAACAAAAGATAATTTTTTTTTTCTTTTCCTTCCCTCCTTAGGTTGGCTAAATACATGTTGCCTATGGGAGACTGTGAGGCCTAGTTTGGGCGGAAGAATTTTGAAGGGAGGGGACACATTGAGTTAAATTCTTTCTTTTAGTTCGCGTGAAGTATTTAGATTCCTTCATTCATTCAGGCTAGCGAAAGCTCCTTTCAATCACTAATATCAGTACCATCTGTCTCAAACAGAATGACAATACTTAAAAGGTATCAGTATACGGGGATTTTGAACTTGTTACATTTACATATCCATTCAAAAAGTCAGTGATAGCTACAGCCAACAGGGTGAACAGTCGGTCGGATGTAGTGGGGGTCATATAATTATGCAAATACTATGTCATTTAAAGTGAGTTGTATATTGCTCTTCTATTTAGCTAAATTAACAGACCATGAGGCCTATTTAGGCGGAATTTGAGGGGAAGAGCCATATCGCATATTTTCTTTCTTTCAGCTTGCGTATACTGGCATAATCGGGGAGAAAGTATTTCAATAAATTTTTGCATAGTAGTGGAAAATTCCTTTCAACTATACCGTCTTAAATAAACTGACAGTACTTGAAGGCATCCATTTAGAGGTTTTGTTCTTGTAATAATTTGCATGTTTTCAAGTATAAAACCAATAGGGCATAGAATTTAAATTTCAGGTCAGGGTGAATATATTCAGTCATGCGATATAGAGCCTAGTCTGGGCGGAATTTGAGGGGAGGGGACACTTAGCGTGCTTTTTTTTCCCAGCACGCGTACTGACCAAATTAGGAAGTCAATATATCCATTAGGGTTTTTATTCTTGATATTTGCATAATATTCAGGCAAGTGAGAACTCCATTCAATTGTTGATTGATTGAGCTGCTGGTAATAGAACTTCAGATATTCCTGTAACGTCTTTGAAATTTTGTCTTACGAATTGGAAAGTTCACACTGTATGGCTTACATGGAAATTCCTTCTTTTTTTTCTCCTCCGCTTGGCCAAACTGACAATAACCATGATTAGGTCTAGTCTGTACGGAATTTGAAAGGAATGCTCCGATTGTGTAGTTCTTTAATTTCTTTTGTCCTAAAGTAGACAGATAAAAGCATTCCTGTGTTTTCATAAGACAGTATTCTGTTTAGAGATAGTTCTATAATCACTGATACATCGGGTCATGCATTCTGGATATCCCTGCAAGGGGTGAATAGCCTGGATTATGAATTTTCTGAAAGTTCACATCTTGTTGGGGCCATATTGTGCAAATTATTTATGTCATTTAATCTCAGTTTGTGTTTTGCTCCTCTGGTATGCCAAAATTGAAAGTTGACAAGCCTATTTCGGGCGAAATTTGAGGGGAGGAGCTAGCTCGCGTATTTTCTTTCGCCTTGTGTACTGGCCAAAATGCATCCATCGAGGACTTGCTGTCTCAGGTTTTGGCTCATTTTCTTTAGCTAGTGAGAATTTTTTTTTTTTTTCACTTTCCTTTAAATGATTAATATTCTAGGGAGAGAATTTGAGATTTTCATGTAATATGTTCATTAACATTATGGGTTACGAATTTTGGAAGCTTATACAGTTAGCTTGGTTTATATGCAAATTGTATTTTTCAAAGCATTAATTGTGGTTTTGTAAGATTTGCATTTGTCGTTTCAAGAAAGAAATTTGCATGTTAATATATAATTTCAGGTTTCATTGCAAGGTGTAAACAGCTGTGTTGTACTTTTTTGCTTGTTTTTAATTCTCAATATAACATTTTCTTTTGTAATAATGCTTTTTATACAGAAATCAATTGCCACATAACATGTTTATCTCGGAAATGAGCAAGTTTGGGAATATTCCCATTGTAAATATGAAGTATAGTTGGTCGCAGTGTATTTTTTCCCCTTTTGTTTACATGTGCATTGTAAGTGATAGACTCATGCACCACCTTGGTTTAAATCAATCATGAAGCGGCCAACTTTTAACTTTTAAATGATTTCTTTTACTTCCTTTTGCTGGTTTGTTCTTAATGGAGGAAGAAGGGTCCTGTAAATCGAGGTCAAGTTTCCCTTTGCTTTTTTTATCTTTTTTTTTTTGCTGGTCAATATTTTCTTCTTTTTTTTTTTTTTTTTTTTTTTTTTTTCCTTCTCTTTCTTCCTTGATCATTGGCTTGTTGTTCTGCCCAGTTTTTTTTTAATAATGTTCAGAAATTTTGAAGTAAGTAGTTTTGTATGTAATGTTTTGGAAGTCAACAATTGCCATACTGTGCCATTGCTCCCCTGGTCCATCCTTCTGATGCGGAAGCTTCAGTTGATCCATACTCTCTCAAAATGATGGAGGAGGAATGTAAAGCTTTTAATATATCATGCAATTGTTTCTCGATCAATGTTAGAGGGATTTAGAGATATAAGTAAAAGAGAAAGAGTATTATCATGGTGTAGAGAAAAAAGAGCAGATATTGTTTTTATGCAAGAAACATACAGCACCAAGGATGTTGAAGATAGATGGGGCTCAATGTGGAATGGCCCGTGCTTTTTCAGCCACGGTACAAACCATAGTAAAGGAGTTTTAACCTTAATAAACCCCTCAGTAGATTTTAAGGTTAACAATATTGTGCAGGATTTAGAAGGTAGATATATCATATTGCAATGTGTCATTCAAGAGTTGAATGTTATTCTGTGTAACGTTTACTTTCCCACCAGGGATAAAGAAGCTCAGCAAAGACAACTTTTATGTAAAATAGTACGAGAGATAGATAAAGTAAATATAAATAAAAGCTCAATAATAATAGGAGATTTTAATATCATAAGGAGTTTCGATTTAGATTATATGGAGAATTCTTTACATAGAGTTCAAAATAGTTTTAATGCACAAATGGATGAGTTTATGGATACATATAATCTTATAGATATTTGGAGGAAGAGAAACCCGCTTAAGAGACAATTTACCTACAAACAGAAAAACCCTTTTATGCAGAGTCGTTTGGATTACTGGATCATATCCGAGTGTTTAGAGGGGTATATTGCAAGATCCGAGATTATTCCGTCTGTTGCATCAGATCATTCATCAATTAATGTGTTTTTGTTTATGAAAAGTAAGAATAATGAAAAGAAAAACGGACATTCATATTGGAAATTTAATAGTAGCTTATGCAATGACATTACATATGTTAACCAAATGAAACAGGAGATAGTTCGGTTAAAAAGTGAGTTTGAATCAGAAATAAAAGACAAACGAGTGTTATGGGACTTTATTAAAATGAAAATAAGAAGCTTTACTCAAAAATACTCTAAACAGAAAGCAAAAGTTAGGAGACAATGTATTGATACTTTAGAGAATGAAATTCAGGAATTAGAAAGGTTATTGTTAGATGGGATACATGTAGATGCCCAGATTTTGGAATCGTTAGATTGTAAACGGAGAGGGTTACAGGCGCTATATGATTACGCTAACGAGGGATTAAAAATAAGGTCGAGGGCATCGTGGTATGAAAATGGGGAAAGTAATTCTCATTATTTTAATCAGCTACTAAAGTCCAATAAAAAGAAAAGCATGATACGGAGATTGTTTGTAACGGGTGAATGTATAAGTTGTGATGAGAAGGAAATTAATCAAGAAATTAAAACATTCTATAGTCAATTATATGCGAAGCCAGATATAATAGAAAAAGATATAGATGCAGGGTTACATCTCTTTTTGAAAGATTTACCTAAGTTAAGTAGAGAATCAAAAGAGCAGTGTGAAGGAATTATTACGGAAGGGGAATGTTTAGCAGCACTTACGCAAATGAAACTTAATAAGTCACCAGGTAATGATGGCTTAACACTGGAATTTTATAATATATTTTGGCCTGCGGTAGGGGGTTTAGTTGTAGGATCCTTGAACGAAGCATTTTGTCATGGTGAGTTAGCTGCATCTCAGAGGCAAGCGATAATTACTTTAATTGAAAAAGAAGGGAAGGATCCATTAAAGGGCCAGTGTAATGAGAACTCACGGGGAAATGAAATCGTGCGGAATTTGCAAAAGGCTCGTTTACTTGTACACATAGCACGCCCGTTGTGCGAGGCCGTCGGACTATTGCCATAAATGATCGGACGGCACGAAGTTGACCGAACTGGAGCTAGGTGAATACTTCGGGTTTAACGAGTCCCAGGCCCTTAGTCTTGTAACTGGTCGTAACCTCGTTCACCCAAACAAGTTTAGTGTAATGCTGAAATATTTCCAAATACAAAACACGGTTTACTTCTGGTTGATTAGTCTAGCCATCGCTTCTGCACTGCGTTGTCGCCACGATTACGTAACTACCCCCATGCTCTACCAGAGAGCTGGCTCTGTAATTACTTTTCCACATGTTTGATTACTTTCCCATCGCGCGAAATTTAAAACACAAGCCAGTCTTCACCGAACTATCTCAGAGGTGATCCAATATGAATCACATGTTTTAGCACGTGTGATGGAAGTCCTTGTATCGAAAGTGACACGAAGCTCCGAGTATATTTTCCTCTCTCATCGGAAATCGCCCATGCAGGCCCACCAAAGTATCCCTTTAATGATTAAAAATTATAGACCAATATCCTTGTTAAATTTAGATTATAAAATTCTTTCAAAAATTTTGTCAATTAGAATTAAGGAAGTTTTAGAAGAGGTAATTTTACCGGATCAAGTTGGTTACATGCAAAATAGGAATATCGGTGAAGCAATAAGGTTGATTGATGATATGTTATTTTTTACGACGCATAACAACATACCCGGATATTTAGTAGCAGTGGATTTCGAGAAAGCATTCGACTCGGTTTCACATATATTTTTACAAAAAGTGCTAAAAGAGTTTGGATTTGGACAATTATTTCGCAAATGGATCAAAGTAATGTATAATAATGCTCTTAGTTGTGTTTTAAATGGGGGAAATTCAACAGGTTATTTTAGAATAGAAAGGGGAGTAAGACAAGGAGAACCAGTATCACCGTATCTGTTTATTCTATGTATTGAGGTTCTTGCACATATGATACGAAATGATAATCATGTTTTAGGTATTCGATGTGGTTCAACTGAGGTAAAACAAATATTGTACGCAGATGATATAACACTTTTTGTTCGAAACATGGAATCGTTGAAAAGATTGGAGGTTTTGATTGAAAAATTCAAGAATATGTCTGGTTTGAAATATAACAAAGATAAAACATACATTATGATGATAGGTCCTACTAAAGACATAAGTAGGTCGCTGCCTTTTGGAAAGGAAGTACAACTCGTTAGAATACTAGGAGTGTCTTTCAGTTTAGATGTAAATGTAAAGGAGTCTATGAACTACAAAGAGATTCTGAGTAAAATAAAAAAGTCCTTAACATGGTGGAAACAGAGAGATCTAACGTTGATGGGAAAAATCAAATTATTGAAAACTTTTATATATTCTAAACTAGTGTATGTAGCATCTCTCATCCCTGTTCCAGAATGGGCGTTTCAGTCTTTGGACAAAATGTGTTTTGAATTTTTATGGAAAGGGAAAGATAAAATTAAAAGGAGTACCTTGTTCTTAAATTATAAGAAAGGGGGGCTTAAAATGATGGATTTTCGATTATTTATCAAAGTGCAAAGGATCATGTGGGTTATGAGACTCTTAATGGGAGTTCAACGAATGAAATGGAAACAATATTTTGAATATGCAATGCACCTTTATGGAGGAAAATTTATTTTTCAATGCAATTACTTTGTTGGAATGTTAAGGATAGATCTACCTCCATTTTATTCAGAGTTATTAGATACGTGGTTAGAAGTAGGATATTTAAGAGAGAAGTATGATGATTTTAAAGGAAAGGAACTCCTTTTTAATAATAAGTATATAATTTTTCGTGGTTCTAGTATATTTGATCATAGCCTATTTGCAAAAGGCATATTTCGACTGGAGCACATTATTGAAAAGAATGGTAGATTAAGATCGGATGATTATTTCATCAGAAAAGGTTTGTTTACATGGAACATATCACGAATAAAATATATTTTTGGAATGATCCCAGATAGTTGGAAGAAAAAAATGGTGAGAAAAGAAGAGGAGAAAATAGGATTAGATAAGGGAGAAATCAACTTTGTATTGGGTGACAGAGTAATACCCTTAAGTGAAATCCCATCAAAAAGATTATATCTACAGTTACTTGATAACAAATCTGAAAATTCATCTGTTCTGAATAAGTTGAAAGATTCGTTTAATATACCCATTATATGTGCAGAAAGAGCATTTACTAAGTTAAGGAAATGTACTCTTAATAGCAAGCTACGAGAATTTCAATTCAAAATGTTACATAGCATTATTTATACAAACCATCATTTGTATCGTTTTGGTGTAGTTTCAAACAATTGTTGTTCCTTTTGTAAGAAAGAAGAGGAAACATATAGTCATGTTTTTTACGAGTGTGTTCACATTCAAAATATGTGGGAAAAGGTTAGCATTGAATTCAAGTATCCTATTTTGAAAGATTTGAACTGGGAGAAAATTTATTTAGGAATTAATATGGAAAATGTGGGGAGAGAAAATTTAGTAAATCATCTTATTCTATTAGTTAAATATATGACTTTCCAATGTAGGAAAAGAGCGACACCTCCGACCGAAAAAGAAATTAAAGCAATGATGTCAGACAATCGATTAGAAGAGAAAAAATTGGCTTTGGAGAGAGGTACCCTCTCATTACACCTTAGAAAATGGGAACATTTCGATTTCCGGGACAAAGAGATGGACATGGGGAGCTAAGCGTGCTTAATAACATCAAAATCATGAAGAAAATTCTGAACTGTAGTTTTTTAAAATCTGAGGCGGAACAACGGACACAATGGGGGGGGGGGGGGGCCTTTTCTTTCTTTTTCTTTTTCTTTTTTCTTTTTCTTTTTTTTTCTCTCATTTTCTTCCTTTTCATCTTCTTTTTTATATTTTCCCCCTTTTTTATCACAAAGACTTCCATATTTTGCATAATTTACTATTTAATACATGCATGTAAAATATTATGGTTACTTATTATTATTATGTAATTTGGCACAATGATACTGCATGTGAATATATTTGTTTGTATATTTTACCTTGATTATTGCGAAAATGTTATTTTGAAAAAGGAAGTAATAAAAGATTCTTAAAAAAAAAAAAAAAAATGTTCTTATCTGCGTCTCGTGAATGATGAAGACGATGTGTCCTGCTCTCTCGTGATAGCCAAGTCACGGGTAACCCCGCTCAAGCAGATGACTATCCCAAGACTTGAATTGACAGCTGCCACCATATCAGCAAAGATGAGTGCATTTCTTCGCAAGGAATTGACTGTTGTCAACCTCCAGGAATTCTTCTGGACAGATAGCAAAGTTGTCTTGGGGTACATCCACAACGAGGCAAGGAGATTCCATATCTTTGTAGCAAACAGAGTGCAACAGATTCATGACGTAACAGATCCCCAAAGATGGTTCTATGTGAATACAGATTCCAACCCAGCTGATGAGGCTTCTCGTGGGATGACAGCAAAGGAGCTCGTGGAAAGTAGCCGCTGGCTGGTTGGACCCAAGTTTCTTCATGAGACAGGAGAATTCAAAATTCCTGAAGTTGACAAACCAGATGGCTGCAAAAAGGATGATCCAGAGATTAGACGTGTGTCTACTTTGTCTACCATGACTGCGGTAGCCGACCATTTCGAGACCAGCCGTCTTCAGCATATCTCAACCTGGCAACGTGTCAAAAGAGTGGTTGCACTGTGCCTGAGATACAAATCTAAGCTACGGCAGAAAGGAGTGAGAAGGAAGACAAGTCCTAAATCCACACGTCCACTTCCACGAATTATCTTGACTGTTGACGAAATCAAGAATGCAGAGAAAGAAATTCTGCGGAGCCTGCAGGTAGAGCACTTCGGTGACGAGTTGAAAGTCCTTCGCAATCTGGGCTCTGATAAGCAGTATGACCGACACACAGCAAGAAAGAGAAACAATGAAATCAAACCTATCAGTGCTCTCTACCGTCTAGATCCATATATTGACATTGAAGGCATCATGAGAATTGGTGGACGAATCGACAGAGCTAACTTGTCTGAGGAGGTCAAGCACCCTGTCATAATGCCGAGAAATTCTCACATGACGACGTTGCTCGTGAGACATAAACACGAGCAGGTAAACCACATGGGAAGAGGAATCACCCATAACCAGCTGAGACAGAATGGATACTGGGTAATTGGAGGCTCGTCTGCAGTTTCAAGCGTCATTTCCAAGTGTGTTTTGTGCAGAAGGTTGAGAGGTCCTTTGCAGCAGCAGAAGATGGCACAACTGCCAAAAGATAGACTTGAACCCGCACCGCCATTTACTTATTGCGCCGTCGATTATTTCGGGCCTTTCAACATTAAGGAAAAGAGGAGTCTTGTTAAGGGGTACGGCGTACTCTTCACATGTATGGCATCAAGGGAAATACATTTAGAATCAGCTAACAGCCTGACGAGCAGCAGCTTCATTAACTGCCTGAGACGGTTCCTCAGTCGTCGCGGACCAGTCAGACAGATTCGATCTGACAGAGGGACTGCGTTCGTCGGAGCAAGAAACGAGCTACGACAAGCAATGACAGAGTTGGACCAGGAATCTGTCCAGAGGTATCTAACAGAGAATGGTGTAGATTGGATACCTTTCCAGATGAACACACCTCATGCATCTCACATGGGGGGAGTGTGGGAGCGGCAAATTGCTACGGTCCGCAGAGCTCTAGAACCACTCATTATGAGTTTTGGGTCTCAATTAGATGATGAATCTTTCCAGACGTTCCTTGCTGAAGTGGAATCCATTGTTAACTCCAGACCACTTTCTCCAGCAAATCTCTGTTCAGCGGAAGCTCCTGAACCTTTAACTCCGAATCATCTTCTTACGATGAAAGCACAAGTTGTGATGCCTCCCCCTGGAAAGTTCCAGCGAGAAGATGTTTATGCACGAAAGTGGTGGCGACGGGTGCAGTACCTCACCAACGTGTTCTGGACTAGGTGGAGACGCGAGTACTTACAAGAGTTGCAGACACGACAAAAGTGGGTCCAGCCTAAGAGAGACCTAGCAGTTGGCGACGTCATCGTGAAAGATTGCGACGATACTCGGAGTCGATGGCCACTAGGCAGGGTGACGGAAGTGTACCAGAGCGATGACGGACGCGTGCGTAGCGTAAAACTGTTAATGGCAGACCGAGAACTGCAACAAGATGGCACACGTAAGCGCGAGCCTTGCTTTTTGGAAAGGCCTATTCATAAATTAGTACTGATTCTGTCAGATGAACAGTAAGGCCTGTGTAATTTGGCTTCACGCGAAAGACTGATAGGGATTTCCCCTCAAGGAGCCACACTTTAGCGATATCATTATTGATTTGGACACTTCTGATACAATATTCATTATGTTTATTGTTGAATGTGAAAATAATTTTTTATTTGATTTTGAAAACATGATATAATTCATATGTGTATTATTTGTATACATGTTCGTTTTGAAACATAGCTTGCGCTCTTTGTACACGAATTATATGATGATTATATGATATATTTGCATATTATGCAAAGCCATTTATGATATACACTGACATGTGTAATATGTATTTTTGACAAATGCTTTGAATTTATGTGATAATTGTTTTAAGTGCTTATGAGTGCTTATTTATGTATAATATGTTCAAATGAAAGAGTGAAGGTACACACTTTGCTTTGTTTTTTGAAATCAGCAACTTGCTACTAATCATCTTATTGCAGTTATGTATACATGTATAACTCATTTTAACATCGTTATTTTTATGTTTGGATTCAGTATCATCACATATCAAAGTTGATATTGTCACGAATCAAACATTCCGTCCAACTCTGACATAATCATTCACATCAAAAGACCAGCTGAACAACCCCCAATACCGTCACAATCAGACCATAAAAGATTACAATTGAGGAGGCCATGGTTGTGTCTCAATGTCTTCGATAGCGAACTTTTTATTATCCGTAGTTTCATCCCCAGGCGCACGCAGGCGCGTCACAATATATACATGTATTAATATGATTGGTCACCATACTTAGACCTGAGATAGATATGATTGTAAATTATTTTTCGTTTATTATAGATATGATGTAACTGTTTGTTTATAAAACAGTTAAAGGAGCCATGTAACTGCAGCATCAATCTGCAGATTATAGTATAAACGTCATAATAAGCTTTTGTATTTGTGCGCGAACTGTTGTAACCATAGGTTGTAATCTTGTGTTAGGGCGCACAACGCATGGTACGCAATACGCATTTAATTTGAATTATATTAAATGGCTAATCAGTTGCGGATAAGTTGAAGTTGCGGTAAAGGCGGATTCACACCGAACACGACACACGACACACGACACGACAAAACGACATACTACACGACAAACGGCGAAAAAACAGTGCACACCGCACACGACATTCGCTAAAAAGTCGTGCTGGAGAGAGGGCGATGTCGTTTTTGATGATGAGAATGTCGTGATAGTATTCATTTGAAGTTCATCATTGTAGTCATCAAAATAATTCTATGAGAGTTTTATATTGTTTAATTTTGAAATCATTTATTCTTTATTTGGATTTCTAAAAGTTGTTAAATTGGTCAAGTGACACATGTTGAGAAATTACAAAAGTAATATTTGCCGTTTTCTATTCGGAATAATCATAGCTGTATTTTTTTTTCTTCATATCGTGTGAGTATTATAAATACATTTTAAAAAAATGATCTTTGTCGTCTATTCGGAATAAATCCAACCATTTTTTGTTTTATACACTCATGACTGACCATGTTTTAGAGACAAAATGATCTGAAAAATATATTTCCTTAATTGAAAATAGTGGTGCAGGCTTATAATTATCTAGAATACGGGTACCAGACATTAGGAGAGTAGATCTACTTAATTTCTTGCTGGACCAAGTCTAACGGAAATTTTTGTTTTCCATTTATGACGAGTAGATTGTCTATGACACATGGTCATAACCTTATTTCTGTGACATACTAGTAATATGCACATTTTCCCAAACTTTAAAAAAAAAAAATTCTGTCTGCAATTTGGATTTGGTGCAGCTACCGGGGGGGGGGGGTGGAAATAAATGGCTAAGTGGGAGGTTGCGATATGATAGGACTCCTCACACACCCTCTCCTTTCTAATTGGTTTGCTTTATTACTTCACATTCTATCAAGTATACTCACTTCCATACCAATATACCTCAAATAAAATCGCAGTCACAACCGCATACCTTGCAAGTTTCTCCTTTCTTTCAAATTGTAAATACAGGGGGAAAGTTGTCGGTATTGTTGGATATTCTATGTATCTGTGTATAAGTTATCTCAAAACACACTCATGGTTGATAAAAAAAAAAAAAAATCAGATATTTGTCAACAAAGCAAAAGCAATACTTTGCCCCATATTATGGAAAATCTTTAAATGACTCCAGAGAATACGTTTTCAAAGTTGCATTGAAAAAATACACACTTTTAAATGTCTTTCCCTATTTCTTCTCCCTCTCTCTCTCTCTTCTCTTTATTCCCCCCTCTCTCTATTCCCTCCCTCTCTCCCCCCCCCTCTATCTCTCTCTCTCTATCTCTATTCCCTTCCCCCTCTCTCTTTCAAAATTGTTCAGTACCCATTGTATTCTGTTTGATAGCTGAAAAAAAACCTGAATATAATTGGAAAGATTATCATTAAACAATACAAATATTTAAAAGACTTAAACAGTTATTTAATACTGCGATTCAAAACTTTGAATGAGATAGATTTCTACAACAAGCACCTTTAACCCTTTCAAGACAATTGACCACATTTTGTGGTTTGGCTTAATAAGTTTTGATTCAGAGCTCTAAAAAATATACCACATGTATGAGTAGAAAGAGCAAAAATTTCTGCACATGCTATGTCTATTTTTGTCACATGACCATATTGCGTTTGATGTCAGGAATTTTAAAAAGGAGAATAAGCTTCAAAATCCTTAAATTGGCAACACAATGAGAGATTCAAAATCATTGTTTTTCATCAAAATTGGCAATTTTTTCAATGTATCGTTGAAATCACTAACCATGTTTATTTTTCTAAAAGACATTACACCTATTAGAACCATCTAGCACTAAAAAGAAAAATATTATTGTTGCCAATTTGATGAACAAAAAGTGATCAATTTATCCCTGAAATAATTCCTGTCCTGAAAGGGTTAACAAAATAATAGACCAGTATGGATTTTCCTTTAAAACAGTATTGAGAAATCATGTAAATATTTTCAGTTATAGTATTGTATTCAGGTAAGTTTAAGCTCCATCAGCGTGGAAATGGACTTCATCCCCAAGAATGTATGATGTAGTAAGCAAATACAATTAGCTCATACACCCCCCCCCCTTCCAGAATACATGGAACATACTGCTAATAAGATGCATCTAACTGCAAAGGCCGAATGATTATTTAGGGGGAGGGGAACATAAATTGATATTCAACGACATTAACCACAGTTAAATTTTGAAATAGAGATTTGACAAAACTTTGAAAAGCCCCACTGAAGAATTAACTTATAATTGCAGACTAAATAACATTCTAACCAGTGGTAGTGCATAACATAGTTAAATTAAAGAAGAGAAGTAAGATAGTTGTAGGAGCTGTGAAATGAAATTCTTCATGGGGGTAAGACTGTTATTCAAAATACTAAAATGAATGGACTATGTTATGCCTTTGGTGTGTCCTTGCACACTCCATTGTGAGATCATTTGAGGATCGAGGGGAGGGGGGAGCAAGGGGTACTGGGGTACTAGGAAACAGTGGCGAATCCAGGCTTTCTTGAGGGAGGGGGCTCAATATTCACAAAAATTTTCTGACGAGCAAAAAAAAAAAAAAAAAAAAAAAGGTCCTCCGCATTTTTGGGGCCCCTTTTTGGTCCCAGGGGAGGGGCCCGGGCCCCCCGGCCCCCCCCCCCCGGATCCGCCACTGCTAGGAACTACAAGGAAGGGTGTGGTGACACAGGTAGTATTAATATTAGCAGCCGATGGACTGGGGAGAGACACTGCTATCTGAGAACGATGAATGGCATCAAGTTCATTCCCTTCGACTCCCTCTTGTTCTTGAGAGCATCCTTTTGTATCAGCTACCAGGTACAATCTCTTGTAGGTGTGTACATGCCCTGCAAAATAATAAAAGAATTAAACAATGATATAGCTTTCCTAACAACAAGCATTACATCATAGCTACAAAGTGACTTGTATAGTTGTATAACATTTTTGAGATACAATTCACAAAACACATACATCAAAATTACTAAACATTTTCTTGAATGAACAGAAATTTAATAAGATGAGAAAATAGCATCTAACATAGCAAGAGACTATAACACAAGCATGCATGATCAGTGTTTATGTATTAAATGCTATCGTTGTGTAGGACCATGACAAAGCTTATGTTAGTAAATAGAAGATCAGGGTATAAATTATTTCCCTGTTAATTAAAACAAAGCAGCACAACTAATTGACAGAATTTGAATGAACACCCATCCCCAATTTCCATGAACTGATGCATTGGGAAAACAATTGGACTGTTGCATGTTCTGTACTATAAATAAAATTGTACTTACTCTCTTAGGTAAGGATGTGAAATCAACAATACTAGTACGTTAGTAAGTGTTTTTCCTTGAGGATGGGAAACAGGTGTGTGATGACCTGAAATGATGGTGGCACCAGTTCTACTTCTTTTCCCTCGTTCTTCCTCATGTTCTTGTACTGCATTAAACAAGCCTGTATGTTGACCAAACTACATCCAGCACTTTCTCCTGTAAATTTAGTAAGAAAGGAATTTAGATCATTATCGTATTTTCGCCAGGATAAGAAATAACAAAGCAAAATGAAATTACTAAAAAAAAATTACTATTATTTACTTTAAAAGACAAAATAGCAATGCTGAGAATAATAATGATTTTAAAAATAAAAGTAGTAAATAAATTATTTGACCAGATGAATTCTGACTTGCTTTATGTCTTATTTATAATGACATAATTGATGGGGGATGTTGTACTGTATGTAAAGTATCTATATAAAAACTACTTATCAGTTTCCATCTCCAAACGAATCTTTAACTTCATTTTAGAGTTGAATGAAACAAAATAATTACCAGATCTTTCAAGCTTGCTGGCAATCTTTCACCAAATGTGTCTCACCCTTAATATCCTCATCTTTGTACAGGGATTAGCCTGGTTTTCCAGTGTTTAATCCTGGCCCATTCTTTTATGCTGCAAAAAATAGATGGAGAAAGTAACAAACCATAAGACTACAAATAAACAGGTTCATAAATATATAAGGTTCTTTTAATATTTCTTCATGGAATGGACTTTTATTTCATATTAGAAATTCACATTTAGTCTCATCTCAAATAGAATGGTTGGTCTTATGATAGAAATTTATGTAATTATTCAACTTGAAAAAAAAAAGTGAAACATAAAATTTAACCTATTTCAATTTATCAAGAGTTTATATATAGCGAAATGGCAAAAGATAAATCATAATAAAGGCCATAGTGAATTTTATTTACAACTTACTACACTCCCACTCAAACAAATGTTGGGATTCGCCCCTTTTTCTCAATGTATAGACTTAGGGGTTTATGAACAGCAAGTGTACATAATACATATGGCCATTTTTACGATCAGTGGTGTAACTTTTGTACTCGGAGGGTCAAAATTTTAAACAAAATATTTTTTCATTATTTTGTTTGATTCCTGTTTGAAAGTGTTCAAATTTTTGAAAAAATAACATTTCAGACCTTAAAGCTGAAGGGTTATTGGTGCAATTTAAGGAAAACCCTGGCACCTGAAGTAAATTTAAGCTAAATTTTACTTTCATGAATTGCACCATATTGACAAAACTCTGTAGTCAAACTTCTCATGCAAAGTCTATATGGTTAACAACAATATATAGTTTGTGAATCAAAACTATTTTGGGGTTGAATACAAAGTGAATTTTTAAAAAAATGCATGAGATTTATAAATTTTTGGTAAAAATACAAATTAACATTTTATTTTTAAGATTTTAACTATTTATTGGAGGGCAGGCCAGGTCAAACTCTTACTACAACAACTCTTTAAGAAGGGCTACCTTCCTATGTAGGTTAAATGAAATTCCAATCATTTCTTTAGAACTTGGATTTTTCACACATGGATGTTCCGGAGGTGACAGTTAACATATTAAAATGTTTCGGAGGTGACATCAATATTAACACTCACTTTTGTTGAGAATAAGTGACAATAAGACAAAACTTCTTCTTTTTATCAATGTTTTTAATAATTATAATTCAAGAACAATGAATTAACTCCCGTTTCAAGCAGATAAACCACACAGAACAAGTACTTTTTACACTTCATGAATTAGCATGGGTAGTTTGCCTTCCCTGGGACGAAGGACGTAAGCTAAATATTGTAATCTCAAGAAACATGGCATTCCATTTTCTGCCTTAAATTGAGATGAGGGTGTAAGATCATTTTAGTAATGTTTCTTTGCCCTCAGAACATTTTATTCCACAACACCAGGGAAGAATCACTTTGTTTCGGAGGTGACATTCAATGTTAACATTGTGTTGAAATATTTATATATGAATACCAAAAGCAAAAATTCTTATTTGACTTGTGTACGTTTTTGTTTGCACATAGTTTTATAGATAAATTAATTCAAGGATGTTCATGAATTCTTCATCATCCTTTATAGCCACCATACAAATGTTTCAATACTGGTGAAAGGTGTTTGGTTCAACTGGATAAATTTTCTATACACCAGATTCATTTAAACTGTTGACGTTTAATACTAAAATATATTTTACATATTTTTCTGAATTGCTTGAAAATTGCCTGCAAATCATGCATATTAGTCATTTTTGAGAGTAATAAGTATAGGATTAGAAAAATCATATTGTTTCGGAGGTGACATTTAATGTTAACAACACGGAGACAACCCAACTTCTCAGGTGTTAACTATTTTGTGAACATTCATGTGTTTCCTCGTGCCTATAATTTTCAAATATGAGCTCTTTCTTTCAGTTCTTACTTGTTATTTTGTTTAGTTATTATCTTTCATGATAATGGAATACCAGTTCATATTTTGTTTTAGATTGTAATTCATTCTAATCTTTAACAGGTTTTTACAGTTTGGTTGAGACAACAGTTTGTGTTTCCCAGCTGACGAGAGCAGCATCATGCTTTTCTGTGAACTTGAGGGGAAAATTTTGTTTTTGTTCCCGAAGTAATTTTCCTCATCAGCTTCACAGAAGATCCCGGACACAAACTGGTCTCAAATAACCCTATAAGGGACCGAAACTGGAAAAGGAAATTTAAGAAACCAATTTTTTTTCCTTGAAATTCCATAACTTTAAGCCAAATTCTAAGATTAAACATTATAATAACAAAACAAGGTAAACACCTCATCAAAATTATATTGAGATAAAACTACAAATCTTGTTTTTTGGATCTTTCCCTTTCCGGTCCTGGGGACTTGTTCCTCTGTTCACTTTAGTTGTTACATAACTTCAATAATCTTGAAAAATACAATGTCATAAAGGGGGAATCCCGATAGTCCGTGGGTCCGTTAGACCGTGGGATTAAGATACATGAATTATTTGAGTCATTATGCATTTTAAAGACGTGATGTGAAAATGCACTGCATTTTAAACACCGAGGTCTATCGGCCCCGCGGTCTTCAGGCCCCCGCG
Organism: Heliocidaris tuberculata; assembly: GCA_025618425.1. Lineage (NCBI taxonomy): Eukaryota > Metazoa > Echinodermata > Echinoidea > Camarodonta > Echinometridae > Heliocidaris > Heliocidaris tuberculata. The sequence continues at coordinate 45,513,050 of CM046835.1, forward strand.
GTCTATCGGCCCCACGGTCTATCTGACCCGCGGTCTATCGGACCCGTGGACTATCGGGCGTAGACCATCATAAACAGTTGGTTCAGCTTGGAAAATGTATCATCATTGTCATATTTAAAAAATCACATGAATTTTGTACAAATGATTACCATGTTATACATGGAAAAAAACAAGGAATTCAAGAACAAGTTTATCATGTTTTTCGATAACATGGTTTTTAACATGTGTACATGGATCAACAACGACATCCAAGTAAATAAATTTTGCCAACACTTTTGTGCAAAATTGACCTTTTGACAAGATCTAGCATCAAATATTAATTGTTGTCAACATCAAACTCCTTTTTAAGTTCAGTTTCTAAGCAAATGCTAATGTCCAGCCAGTGGATTACTCGGTTCAGTCATATTGAATATCAAACTCATTTAAAGTTCAAATTCCAAGTGAATGCTAATGCCTAATTGATGGATTACTCATTTCAATCTTTAACAGTAACAGTTGTCAACACTGAACTCATTTAAAATTAAACTTCCAATTGAATGCTAATTCCCTCTGAATCATTTCTATCCAGTGAGTCGTATTCTTCATTCACAAGGACTTACAAACAGCAAGTGTAATTGACTAATTATAGTACATGTATTTCTACTTTCAAATACAGAAACTATCCAATAAATTTTTACAAAAGGTCCCAGCCATTTCATTTCATGTTCATTTCCAGATGCCTCAAGAAACGTTGAGTAGAATTCCTGAATGGTTCTCTCCAAATTGCCACATGATTCACATTCACCTCGAATGCACTTGGCATCATGGAATCTCTGTGCAGAAAACTTCTCACAGAGTAGCATACTGATGTACTCATAAGGTGCGTCTTCATCAGAACGAACTTGCTGCTCTAGCCCGCTATTGCTGATCCGGTAAATTAGCCCGATCAGAGAATAGCCAGCTAATTCTCTGCTCTAGCCCGCTATTTCGATCGAAAAGTCAACCCACATCATCTTGGACTTATCTTCAGAATAGCCCGCTTAACCGAAAATCAGCCTGCTCTAGCCCGCTATTCCTCGAGCGTCTTCATCAGCCCGAAGTTAAGCCCGATCCCATCATGCACCTGTGCTCCAACTATCGAAGCACGATTTCCGGTTTGTAACATCAGCTGTGCGCTAGCGCTAGCGCTGTGTGCATGAGCTGTACACAGTGCACGTACGTTTGTAGAGCTGGTCGGGCGAGCGCGGGTAAGATTTTAAAACCGCGCGCCTGTTCACTTAAAGTGCGCATGCGCACCAACTTCGGGCTTAAGCTCGAAGTAGGGGTGTTTCGGTCTGATGAAGACGCGATTGCAAACTGAAGCTAGCTTCAAGAAAATATCCCTGATCCACCTTGAAGCGGGTTAGAGCAGAACTTCGTTCTGATGAAGACACACCTATTCTCATCATTGAGTATGGAGTCCTTGAGGTTTTGACGTGTGCCTTCTGCAAGGTCAGGATTTGAGAGCAAAGCATGGATTCTGTTGTTAATGGTGCGTAACTTCTCAGTTACATTGACACAGTACACGCACAGACACCCAATGTGTTTCGTGTATGAAATTCCTTTCACATTTTTAGGCTTCAGCTGGTAGAACTTATTGAAACCTAGCTTGGTTGTTGGGTTCTCTACTCTCCATTTCGTGTAGGCCTGCTGGAAGGTCATCATCATTATGTAGGTGGGTTTACCCTTTTTGCCAAACTTCTTGTCAGGCCTTGTCTGGGATACTGCTTGAGAGCAAAAAAACTCTTTCACCTTGGCTTCAACGCGATGTGGGGTAGCATCATTTCGTCGTTTTCTGGCTGACATTGATGGTTTCGCAGGTCCTCCAGTGGATGATATCTTTTTTTGTCCCCAGTGAAGCCCAAAGTGTCGTGATGCATAATTCCAGCTGATATTGTGGTAATACTTCTTCTTGACGATGTTAGCCACACACTGAGTCAAGCTTTGCCTCACCACGCGAGTTGCAGCACTCCCATCTTTCCTGCAACTCCTTGCTAGTTCCTGTGTTTCTTCTCTGAAACTCTCTAACAGACTATTCTGTTTTCTTTTCTTTTTTGGCAGAACACCATGCTTCTCCAGCAGCTTCCTTTTCCTAGGGGTGGAAGAATCAACGAGGGAACTAACCACATGAACAAACTTTGAAGGGCTCTTAGGCAACTGCGAACGTAGTCTTCGTAAGTTTTTCTGTTTTTGCAGCTCTGCTTGTGTACCCAAGACTACTGGATGATCTTCTATCATCAGGTATTTCATCAAGCTGCTCTCCACCTGGCTCTGTTTGGCGTATTTTCCGTTCCCTGTCTTTCTTTTTCAGGTATTGCTTCTTTTGTCTTGTCTGTTTTTCCCTTCTTTTCTTCATATACACTCGCATGTACTCATTTCTTGCTGTTTTCTCCTTTGCCACCTTCACTTCCTCTTGGTTTACATCAGCTCTTGCACGACATCTTGCTCTAAGTACTCGCCGTTGCTGAGTTTTCTTTTCACGACGTTCCTCCTTCTTTAACTTTCCAGCTCTGGTATTATCTTGTTTGTCAATGTTATATTGAACCTTCTTCCTCTCTCTGTCTTTCTTTTGCAGGTTATCATATTTTGTAGGATTCGTAGTCTTCAGTTTGTGCCTCCATATGGTTGACCTCGATGGACCACTAGGCATTGCAGCCGTGCCACTGAAAAGCTTCACTTTCAGTTTTTGTCTACTCTTCCCCATGGCTATTTATAATTCTGTTTTCTCACTCTGTTAATTAATGAATAGGAATTGTACTTGCCAGCTCACAAGATGTAGACCCTGGACATGTTACATGCGCTATTAAGGTGCACATTTAGGAGCTTGTGCATAATAGGCATGTGGCCTCTGTGTAGAGTTTGATTGTTTAATGATATTTTTTATTTATTTTTTTTAACAAAAGATTGTGGACTAGGGCATTCATTAACTGCCACATGTATTACTTTGGTATCAAGGGAATTCTGGTGAGCTAGGTATACAAAAATCACTTCTGTTGTGATGATTTTGTAGATATTGAATGTATTAGAAAAGGTTAATAAACAGTGAAAAGGAACTGAAAGTCTTGCCTTTCACTATCACATAACAATATGGTGTTAACAAACAATGTCACCTCCGAAACACAAGAAAAAGCAACCTACATGGAAAGCTGTGATTAGTAAATCTTCACAACTAAATTGCTTGTTGGAAATCAAGCTTCTGAGGTGAAAGCATCTATATGCATACTTAACTAAAGCAGGAGAATTGATGTTGATTGCAATATTATATATGCAACAGATGTGTGTCTTTTGTGCATTCTCTTTGTTAAAAAAGTGAAAAAAATGTAAATTTGCCTTAAAATGTGCAGTCTAGTAATAAAAAAAAGAGTGAGAGTGTGTTAGTTGACTTCTCCACTTTGAGACTTGATTTACCAAAATAAGTGAAACAATTGGTGAACATAATATGGTTTCCCTTCAATAGAAATGAGCAAAAAAACTTGTTAACAGTGTTTTGTCACCTCCGAAACAGTAATTTTTAGTTTTTATTAGATCTTTTATTAATCTCTAGAAAATTCTCACTTTCTGTTTTTATATTACTATTTTCATTCAAAAGGGATTCCTGTCAATTGGACAGAATCAAACAAAATTGCTTTGTCTTTAAGAAATTATCAAATATAGTACACTTGTTGTTTCGGAGGTGACAATTGTTTCGGAGGTGACAAGTGTTAACGGAAAATTGTAAATTGCTCCGAAATGAAAACAACAGGCTGTATTTCTACTACCTTCCTTCAGAGATAATGTTAGAGGATATGTTACATTTTTATAAATGTAATGTATAACTGATGTCAAGAATAAAAAATTCAAATACATAAATCTGTCGTCTCGGAGGTGACAGAAAAGTTAACGGAAAAGTTAACATAAATTTATAAATGCTCACTAAAAAATTATAAGCCATTTGAATTAAATAATCTTGGGATCAACGTAAAGTCAGATTGATTACTATTCTGTTTTGATAGTAATTAACAAAGTTCAATTTTATAATTGTGAACAAGAGCTGATTCAAAAGAGGGGTTAATTGTTAACGGAAAATGTCACCTCCGAAACATGAAGTTTGAACAATTTCAGTCTTTAAAGAAGACAAAGCAGAACCTGGTAAACATAATAGTTCTTAATGTTGGATACCTGTCTATCACAACAACAACAAAAATAATGGAAAGGAATAAACAATTTAATATGCTTGCTCTGACAAAAAAACTATGTCAGAGTGAGTACACCGAAAGTGTTGGATTTCAAGCATGTAAATGCCCGCCACATCTGAAAGAAAAAGAGAGGAAAGTTCGTTAAGGTACCCAAGGTAGACACTGTGGGGGGTAAGTTTATGGGAAAAAATAATGCACATCTGTTAGTGTATAAGAAAGTTATACACCAAATAGTGCCAACACTGTGTTTTACACCACTGATTGTAAAAATTGCCATATACATCTACTCTAGATCCAGAGGCGGATCCAGGAATCAGGATTTTGTCAAGGGGGGGGGGGGCACATATCTCAGAAAACTTTCTGACAAGAAAAGAAAAATAAAGGTTATCTTATTTCTTCTTTTTTTTTTTTTTGTCCAGTTTTCCTTCAAATTCTCTGAAAAGCAAAAAGGGGATGCCCCCTAAATCTGCCACTGCTAGATCTTTGACATCCCTGTTTCGGATTTGTAGCCCTAATGAAAAAATTCTCTCTGAAAATTTCAGTTTTACTAATATTGCCATATATGTCAAATTGATCTAATGATTATTCTTATTTCTCCCTTTTTAAAAATTATTTTATTGGCCTGTAACTTAGACTGCTTCTAGATCTACTGGAAAAGCTTTGATCAAAACAAAAAGAATCAAAACTACCTAAAACAAACAAATAATAAAACAAAAAGATAAGGAGCCTGGAGGAGTGAGTTTAAGATTTAGACTAACTGTTAGATCTAAATGTTAGACCTACAAATAAGAAAAAGGTCTCTAACTTAGTTCTAGATCTACATAAACTCTAGATCTAATGTTAGTCAGTGACATGTATGATGTAAATTGAAGTTAGATATCTTAAATTTAGAGTCTAGAGATTAGACTCTTGCCTAACTTAGAATCTAGACCACTGTAGATCTACTATTATTTGGCCTAACGTTAGGCTCTAGATCTGGATCTAGTAGAATTAACAGCTTAGTAAGTACACTACAAGCCCCCCCCCCCCCTTCCCCAAAATTAGGCTCAAATTAAGAACCAACAACAGTGAGACTAAATCATGTCAAGTTGAGTAGATGGTCTAGTAACGTTAACAGACAGGTTCGAAATTTGTAGGGGGGGGGGGGTCTCTCTCTCTCTGTCGATTTTACAGACACTAGACCATTATAATGCAGACCATAGGCTAGCTCTGATTTTAAACGGAATGATGCCCATACCATGCTCCCCCCCCCCCCCCCCGGCCTCCAGATACACTGCCTGGAGTCTGGACTCCTGGACCTGTAATGGTCCTGGGGCTGGGACCGGGCTGGAGTTTAGCTTTAACAGTTAGGCCTTATTTAGTTTAGTTTACATGTTGTTAGGAATTAGGCCTATATTCAGCTAGACCTAACTTAGACTAAGACCGCTGGAGCCAGGGATCTAGCTCTAGATCTAACTTTTACTCATTGAATTTGCTCATAACCTAGCCTAACTTATGGCTAGGTAAAGTTAAGTTTAGCCACCATTTATTCTCTCCGCAGTCTAAGTTAGATCTATAGTCTTATAGACGATAGATTCTCTAAACTTACTATTAATGTTATTGTAAACGTTAGTTTTGGTCTTTGTCAAGTTGATCAAACGTTGGCCTTTGTTAAGTTCGTCAAGCATTGATAAAATATAGAGTCTAGACTAGATCTAGAGTCTAGACATCTATAGACCTCTCATCTAATTAGTCTTAGTGTTACTTACCGTAGTAGATAAACTTTCAGCAACCTTTCAACCAAAGGATCAATCAGACAAGGAGATCTATGTAACTTAGGTCTCTCGTTTTGGTTGGACTTGACGAAAACATAACCGATGCTGTGTTTTTGTGTATAGCTCTATGGTACTTTTTGTGCGTGCGATAAAATAATTTACACGTAAAATCCCATAGAGATATGAGCTGGAGAAGTGAAAGTTTCTGTAATACAATTAGCGGCTTTGGATGAATATGACGTCACTGCAAATCCTCCACGCTAATTGGTTGGTGGCCAAAATGTCGTTTTGTCGTGCTGGGAAAATCGCTCACTGAGCGATTTTCTGAAACGACTAAAACCCCCTAAAAACGTCGTGCACGACGTTTCGAAAAATGTCGTGGCAGGTGTGCACGGTGCCATAGGGTTTGCATTAGAGCGATTTTTCAGAAAGTCGTTCATGTCGTTTTGTCGTGTCGTGTGTCGTGTGTCGTATTCGGTGTGAATCCGCCTTAAGACGTCTAAACAGTAAAAGTAATAAAGCCCTACTAATTGGTAAGTCCATTTAGTTGTTCATTCAATCATAATTATACAATAATTACATGTATAAATGAATGCGTATTAATTGTTTCTATTACATTCTTTTATTTATATTGCAGAATGTAATCTACTCGTTACTACTCGTTTACTACTCGTTTACTAGAATCTACTCGTTTACTACTCGTGTACCTACTTGTATGCTACTTGAATAATACTCGTGTATCTGCTTGTATATAATTATTACTCCAATACTCTGCACCCATATATCTCACTTTATTCTCTGTAATAAAGTTATTAATAACGTTACGATTCAAATATAGACTCAAAACTTGTATCATTGAAGTACGTAAACCAGGAAACTCCTCGAAGTATAGAGGCAGCCACAATAATCTTAAATTAATCCGACCATACGCATAGGACGCCAAAGCAGTCTGAAATATAAAACCACTTGTCTGGCAAAGCTGAACAATACTTCACCAAAGCACTAGCAAATTTGTTGTCCCGTTCAAGTTTAAAAGATACTGGAGGTGTCCTTGACCAATTTTAATGCTCCAAATAGTGTGATATTTAAGGTAAATTGCCATTTGGTCCAATTCAATTTATTCCAACCATCATATGATCTGTCATCATTCGATCTAAGCAAACATTTCATCCATCAACTTTTCGTTCAATCATAGGAGGCTAAGGAACCAAGAAGCATCGGACGAAATGGTAATACTATCTTTAAAAGGTCTATATACCTGCATTATGAAAGGAAAGTAGAAATATAGATAAACACACACACACACACCCACACACACACTCATACAATATCATGAAATTCATCGACAGATCTTTAGATGAGCCTCCAGTTCAGTTCCTGATTTTGCTTTAATACATCTACGTAAAAAAAATAAGAAGAAGAATTGAAATATATCACGTACACATGGTATAACGCCATCTCGTGACTTAAGAGCAATCAATGATCTCACCGACTCTGTCAAAAGAATGGTTTTGGTTTCGATGGTGGATTCAAGGGGCACAAGGGGCATCTGAACCGGTCAATCGTATTAAACCTATTTTTATTGACTTTTTTTTAAAATTCGTGGAGACTTCAAAGTCAACATGTATCAGCATTTCACCCGGCTTTGATCCTTTATCTATAGTTTTCCTACATTGGTAGAATCAATGTATTTGATTTCGAAATATCTAAGACTACTCAATTCATGGTACTGACCGGTATGACTTGAATAAACACTTTAAGGGATGTAAATTCCACAATTGATTTATCGTCCTATGTGTCATATTCAAGATCGATATTCATAAAACTGATACACTATTTAATTTTCAATGCCTTTTCTTTTCGGTTGTTTGATAATATTGTACACACGTGTTCATTTTAACAATATATACCTTATCTCAAGAATCAAGAGAAACTATTGAACTTTATTTTTCAACATAATGACTGCAATTACTATTTTACATGTTAGTTTTATATTCTATCTCTCTGTTAAGCGAGTCCAAGAGAGCTGCTAGCAAAAACATAACAAAAACAAAACAAAACAAACAAAACAAAACCAAAAAAAAAAAAAAAAAAACACGCAAAAAACCCCACTCATGCCCCTTCCACTGTAGATGATCCTTGATCCGCCACTGTGTAAAACATTATCATATCGCCTTTCATACGACGTATGATAGTTTAACACAGAATTATATACACAGTATGCCATAATCTTTTCATGGTGACTGCATGTGCCGAGCAATTATGGAACTGGTGTTATACTTGGATATAGTAATTTACTTTGGAATGTTATCAGGAATATCAAGGGCATACGGTAATGGCAAGTTTTACATATTATGTGTTTACAATATCTGACATATTCCAACAATTCCACTAACTTTTTGATATTTTATAGCATGTGTAACAAATATATCGATATACTTTTATCTATTTGATAATGTAAGACAACGGATGAATATGTCATTCAATTTTGGCAAAGCCATCTTTTTGCTTTTTTCTACCATTGGTAATACATGTAGTTTTAAAAAAGGTGATTAGCGTACATGGCATTGCTTTACTCGTTTATTGGTAGTCATAATCACATTATTCGTCACAAATCCAATGTGCTCTAATAGGAGGAGACATAAGACTAGAATGCAATGAAACCAGGAAGCTGGAATCTCCTAATCACCCACGCAATTATGGTCACAACTTGAATATCGTGTGGAATGTCACAGCACCAGCACACGAAGGAATTGCGATTATCTTTGAAGAATTCAATACCGACGTAGGGGATGACATATTGGGAATAGTAGACCCCGAGAGAGGCTTCAGCAGCCTGGATTACTCAGGATCACCTGAATTTACCCCGCCCTTCCTTGCAACAGGGTCATCTGTTCTTATCACTTTCTCATCTAATGAAAAGAATTCCGACTCAGGTTTCATTCTGGAACTTCATTGTTATAATACATCAGGTATGTGCTTAGTCCACTAATGCTTTTTAAGTGTGTGATCACTTTTACGGAGATAAATAGTGCTACCTGTTCATTTGACCGACCCATATTATTATTCTAAAAGCAAATCTCTAGTCAATGAAGCTTTGTTACCAACGCTGGGGAGGACATCTAAAGCTTTATCCTTATGTATCATAATGGACTAATCATTTCAATATGTACAACTCTTATGGTGATAACTAAATGGATTAAAACTATATATATATTTTCTATGTCATGTTCAAATGAACAAAGTTATATTACAGAAATTATCGAATTGCGATAAGCTAATAAAATTACATTTCCAAACATAATTGTTAAGGAGCCTGGTCATCAGGAGAGCTCCCGGGTAAAGACCGCATTAAGTAAACTTACAGGAGTAAAATAATGATAATAATAAGTGGGCCACGAGAGAGTTCAAGTCTTTTAAAAACGTTGACTTTACAAGGAGAGAAATATTCACAACAATGATACAACATTACCTCAGAGAAGGGAATTTTGCATGAATGAGTCCTAGTCAACTTAAAAAAAAAAGGATTATGATTTTCTTCTAAAAACAGTCTTAACATTGATAACATAAGTATGCATTATATATCAAATTATGTAATTAACTTTTCTTTTCAATATGCTTTTCTTAACATCATGTGGGGATCGGTACATATTGTTTATATTTTTACTGTTTTTAACCCCGTTCAATCTCGCTTCCAACTTGCTACCCGGACACTTGGATGTTATCTTATCTTGCAGAAAGAAAAAGCAACATCAAACTCGCGAACAGCATGAAGGTCAACGAGGGAATCTTGGAGGTTTTAAACCCAGATACCTCGAACCAGTGGCTACCTGTTTGCGATGAAAGTTGGAATTCAGAATTGGCGGATTTCACCTGTAGGCAATTGGGATTTCCTGGAGTCTATCAGTTTACATCTGAGGAGAATGAAAATTATAATAAATCGACATGTACAAACATTGACTGCGAGAAATGTAAGTAAATTATATTGAGCTGAACGTACTGATTAGATTCCTATAGTTATTTCATAAAAGTAAATGTTTTTTTTATATAACTCAGGTAAATTTTTTGTTAGTAGAAGAAGAAGAATTTGGAGAAAAAGGAGAAATTTGAGAAGAGGAATGAGAAAACAAAATTGTACCATTTCTTTACCCTTTTTTTACCCTTATGTTTTGTGGTTATATGGTATACAGTAAGGAATATGATGACTAGCAACAACAAAAAAAAAAAAAAAAAAAAAAAAAAAGATGAGAAGAAGAAGAAAACGAAATTGACTGATAGACTGAATAGAATAGAATTTCTTCCTTTATATTTCTGTATATATTTGTCAGCTGTATTGTCTTGTATTTACTTGTACCTTTTAATACTAGTGGAAACTTAAGCAAATTTCTACGTTTGTAGACCAGAATAAATTGTGAAATTATCAAATAATCAAATTACATGTACTTGATTTTCAGAAAGTTACCGGAGGTTACTGGGTAATCAGATTACATGTATGATTTGTTTAATATATACATGGAGATATGAAAAGTCCTACTTCTATTCAAAAATTGGAATTTCAATTCTACTTCAAGAATAGTTTTCTGTCCACTCTTCGCATCATCTCACAAAGGTCTATACTGCAACATTTTTTTAAACTCCGGTCTGTTTTCTACCATGTCTTCACCGGATGTCTTTCTTTATTCGACCAAAATTCTTTAACTTCCTCACCTCCACCAGTCAATGACAGCTATTTTTTTTCGCAAAATCATGCTGTGTTTGATACTTCTAAATTATTTGGTTTTCATTTGTTTACATGATGTCCTTATAATTTTCTAGTATAAATTGTATACTACACATCAAAAGATGAAAGAAAAGATTGTTGGATGGTATATTTGGCAATGGATTGAAAAAGTTTAATACTTGATTAGAGGCCTCCATTCCTTCTTGGTTTATGGAGAGAAAAAAATTACACTGAGGATTTTAAAGAGAATTCTTATTTCCCCTTATCTGCTTATGTGATAAAAGACATTTATTCACTAACTTAAACATGATAGAGAGTTTTTGAAGACTGACCCTACTTTGTCGATGTTTAGATAAGAACAGAGTAGATTGTGCTACATCGAGCATCTACTCTTAGAATGATGCGAAGTTATCACTTTTTAAAAACTGTTCATTGATGTTTTTCCTGTAATTAACCATACTATCGAACAGGGGCGGCGCCAGGGTGTTTTGATAGGAGGGGCAAGACGACCTAAAGATGACGTCATATTTTTTCTCCATTAAATAACAGTGGTAATATAGAGTTATATGTTTAAGACCTCTCTTTTCAATACTCCTCTTTCTTCTTTCTTCCCTTTTCTTCCCTTTTCTTCCTCCTTTTCTTCTTTTTACTTCTTTTTTTTTCTTTTTTCACTACTTGAAAAATCATAGGGGGGCGGTCGCCCCCTCTGCCCCCCCCCCTGTAGCGCCGCCCCTGCTATCGAACAGTGATCAAAGTGAGTTTTAAAAGGTGCTTCATAAAGCAATACAGTGTTATGGTCTGAGCCGTTTGAGGCAGTAAAATCTTTTGTTGCTTTGTCTTTACAATTTTAACTTATGCGTTAGAACTAACTGACGAAGTGAGAAATCACTCTATTCTTCCACTATATTAATTTGTTCTCTACCAATCTGAACTTGGGGATATAATGGAAGATAATTTACGTCAAGATCCAGGTGTAATAAATTCATATTTCTCATGAATCAGCAATGATGCATTACAATTTAGAAGAAAAATTATTAGAATATTATGGAGCATTATATCTTCAGATATCGTGAGCATACATAGAAATGGGGCCAGCCTTTATGAAATTTTAAATATAACATGTAAAATGAATATAAAGGAAAGGTCCTGAAAGTTTTGAAAGTCCGCGGGTAACTGTAATTAAAACCAGACGTATTGTTTTCGACTACCGTGATATATTTTCTAGCAGTTAAAGGTTTTTGAAACCAACCTAGACTTTACTCATTAAAACCAGGATTATAAGTTTTCCTTAAAAGCACATTGATGGCCTTCTTGATATCTAAAGTCACAAGTCCAACAGAAAACCCATGGTGCAAGTTCTTGTGAATATTTTCGAAGATTTTAGATAGTGTTGGTTGTACGAATAATAGATGTTTACTTGTATTACACTCATAAACTTGTTTAAATACAAACTTGTCCATCACTTTGGACATTATACAGGAAACAGTGAAATGGGTATAATGTGTAGGTTGTTTTAAGCCACCGTTTATGTTATTAAATAAAGGTATGAGCTTTTCCACTTTCCAATTGAGGGCAATTTTGCTTGCGCAAAGGCAGATTTATGGCATTCGGTAAAGGATGAATAATGTACGAACCAAATCTTTTAAGAAATAAAAATCTTTAAAATATACATTTACGTATGTTGTTTAAACGGAAATGCCTTTCCTCTGATTATGAAAACACAGATGAACACTGTCATCATAGAAAGTGATTTTTTTTTTAATTTTTAAACTCTTTGGTAAAGTAATAAGCACTGGTTGACTTGAAGTTGAATCTATTCTGCATTTGAGTTTTAAAAGGATAAAGGAAATTCAAGCGGAAGATTCCCCATTCTTTCCCCAAAATGAATATTTTCTAATATCTTATCTACATTTCAAACATCCGTGTCGACCGTGCGTATCCGTTCTTGTGAAGTCCCTTACTCGGTCTTGTGGGCTTATGGTACTTGTATAATATCACTGTACTGAGGTGTAACAATGTACTAATCGTACTCATACTTATTTAAGACCTTCATTTCTTTCTTTTTGCCTTAGGATCTTAAAATGAAAATAGTGTATTTGTTCCTTTCTTTCCATGACTCCCCCACTCTCTGTCTCTTTCAAAATTTAGTATTTGCGTTTTTATGGAAATGTTAACATCGTGACTACAACTGATCTTTGTCTGGCAATCATGCTGTAGCTCTATATGTGATCTACATTATCATGAGACTATCAGTTATGATTTTCCTCTTGGCTGTCATGTGGTAAATAAATGATTTTCGAATACCCTCATTAATAATTATCTACTCTTTTTACCTAGCTAACTTTCTGCTTCAGCAGTGTGCTTTGAATCTTAAAAGAAAAGATTTGGTGAACGCAAGCAGACTAAATTGCTTCAGTAAGTACATAATTATTGTATTGAATCCACGTCAAATACAGTTTCCACTTATCTTCCCGTAACGTTTGAACATTTTGTTTCTATATATTTACTAATATGCTAAATAAAATGACTTATGAAATATAACATATATAACTATATTGTCGGTAAGTCATTCCATCGTTGTCTCCATATTTGTATTTTTTGGTGCTTGTTTAGTGATTATTCCTGCATCCTACAATTAGATTTCCATGGCTTTAGCTGTACGATTGTATTTGGTATTTGTGAATCTAGTCCCATCCTGTAGTTTTATAGATATTTTGATTTTTTTTTTTGTTGCTTTTATTGATGTTGATTACGTGTGTGTATATACACTTATTGCCAATATTTACAGTTTTTTCTGATTATTGTAAAACCTTATTTGTTAGAGTATTTGTATTTTAAAGATGTATTTACGTGTTTTAAGTAGTCTTTACTTATATCACATATACATAATTTGTCAGGGAACCACATATGCATTAGCTATTTCAGCTATTTCGTGGTCTCCCATTACCATTCACATCTTGTAAATACCTTGTAAATATGTTTCATATATTGTTTCAGAAATGGTAATAAATTCATTCATTCATTCATTCATTCATTCATTGTGTAACACCGATTTTACCTCATCATGCTCATTTCTTTACTACTGTATACTATGGTTGGTTCAACGCTTCTGGAAAGTCTGTCGGTGTTTTAATATTTGATACTAATGAATTTATAATTTGAATTTGCACTAGAATGTGTTCTACAAGACTATTAAAAAAAATATTTTCTTCAGCGTTTGCATATCGTGGATGTTTCCCGCTTCCTGAAGACTTCACAACACACCCAAGGTCCAATACTACTGAAGTCGGTGATTGCATGTACACGTGTTCTGCGAAGTCGTTTGAGCTAGCAGCGATTAGATGGGATGGATGTTACTGTTTTAACGTCTCTCAATCTGAAATTCACAACGAGACTCCAGAAAATGAAAAGTGCACCTTAGAATGCTACCCCGACCAAGAAACAACGTGCCCTCCTTTGACAAAAGATTGGGCATTTCATTACAATGGTAGGATGTTATTTGACACTTTGAGCAAACAATCAGATCAGTGACAAATCGAGAGAGAATCCTCTTTGTCAGAATCTAAAGTTCAGCAATGAAAATTTAGTGCTAAAATCTAACCAGTAGCGTATCTAAATATGGAAAAGCATAGCCAGGACAAGCATTTGCACCCTGGCAGCAAACATCTGAAATACAAAATTATCACTTAAAAAAAAAAACAGTTGAAGCTTGTCAATCTCGTAAAAGGGAACAGTCAAACATGACTGAAAGGCCTACAATGTCCATACAGATATTATGTTAGTCTCTCCAACACTGTCTTGTTTCTTCCGACAGCACTTTCAAGTTTATAGAATTTCTGTTTCAAACAAAGAGCGTAATATTTTCGTAGCCACTATTCGAATTTAAGAGAAATTATCCGTCTGTTACAATTGTCATCTACTATTGCATTATGGTTTGAAATACGGTGACGGCTATAATAAAATTGTGCCGGGTGTCTTGTGGGGACTTAAAGATTTCCATTGTCACTTTCGTAGTGGGTTAATATGTATGATGCTATGCAGTGGCGCAAATCCATTTGAAATTTGGGGGTGGGGGAGGGGAACATTCGCCCCCAAAATTCTCTGACAAGCAAAAAAAAAAAAAAAAAAAAGGTTATTCAAACAGGTGGGGGGGGGGGGGGACATTCGCCTATCTTCAAAAAGGTGGGGGAGGGGGGACATGTCCCCCTGGATTTGCGCCCATGATGCTATGTAAACGTAATCTGATTAAACTGTCGAGATAAGGTTTTTGCATCACACTCACTTTATACATTAACATTTCAAGCGATTATATTTTATGACTAAATGAACCATTTGCATGACAACGTTTTTAACATGCTATATATATATATATATATATATATATCTGTAAACGTAGTAGAATCATTGATAATTGGAACGATTTTATTATGTATAATGGCATAACATATCATTTTCGTTTCCTACTGTCATTTGGTAAATGAATGAACTTTTTTGCTCATCAAATCACAATATCGTACTATCCAGTCACTGTTGGGTTTTGCGAACACCCCGGATATGTTGATCATGGTTGGTGGTCATCGAACAACACCTATCTTGGCTCCAGACTCACCTTAACATGTGAACCTGGTTACGTCATCACTGGGAGCAATACGATCGAATGCACACCATATGATGCTGATCGGAAGGTTGACTGGGACAGTGATATTCCACATTGCCAATACCTGACTCCTACATCGCCAGCTGAAGGAGGTACAACTCATTCAGATATTAGTTTATATCCAAATTAAGAAGAAAAAAAAAATGATTGAAAGGTATTTTTGAATCTTCATTATTAACTTATCACTTACTTACACTTTATTAACTCTTTCCTATGAGGAGATTACACCTGAATATGACCTGAATTTATAAGGGCATAATCGAATTAGAGTGGGACAAGATTCCACATAACCAAACATGAACTTTAAATTGAACCATAAACAAATCTTTTTTTCAAATCTTAATGAGCAAATCACTTTGGCAGTGATCATGTAGCCGTTTTTATACGGATATCATATCCTACCTACACCCCGCCTGATTATTACCTCATACTGTAAGGAAAGGGATTTCAAATAATCTTTGATTTATATCATTGTGAATGGACAAGAAGTAAATGAAAACCTTTAAAAAAAAATTTCATTTTACTCTTAATACAATTTTTGTCATCAATCAAATGGAATGGTTATGAAGGTATAGAATTCTTTCAAGTACTAGGCAGATGAATTTGCATTCAGTGATAGCAACATATGATTATTGATATATATATATATATATATATATATATATATATGTTTGCATTTTAAATTCAATTATCATAGTTGATGGCCCAATGTGGGAGTCGATGAATACGAACCCATCTTTATATCATTATAAACTATTTACTTTCTATGAAGATTTTTCCCTGTAGGCCATATTGCGCAGAATTCACCTCAAAGCATAATTTACCATGCACTTTACATGGCTTCTGAGGCATAAGCTTTACTGATTGCAATGCCACTTTTAATGCATAATAGATATACGGTATAATAACGTTAGTGGTAGCAAGTTTCTGATTGGTATAACAGAGAGGATGTTTCATAAAGCTGTTCGTTACGCATGACTTTACCAACGACTTGAATGTGAAGTGCCAAATGAAATGTCCAACTTTTTTCATGAAGTTTTAACGAAGTATGACTGTATTTCCAATAATTTCAATTAGATTGTGGCAAAAATACACTTTGCGTTAAAAATGCTTGTTAAGAATAAGAATGTTAATCTTCGTCTGCATATTTCAACTTTAGCGGATGCGATTAAAAAATGATTGGGAATCACATTTTGCTTGTTATATTCAAGTCATTCGTAAAGTCGTTCGTAACTTTACGAACAGCTTTATGAACACCCCCAGGACTTATTCATATTCTCCTGTACAAAAGGACGTAGTCGCTGCATAAAAAACAAAAATATTGTGAAGAAAAATATTATCCCACGCCACGGAAATATGATTATGTATCAGTTTTCATTAACTTCGAACCGGTCATTATAAAACATCCGTATTATTACTACCATAATCTTAGGGAAACCGCCTCCTTCTAAAATGTATTGAATGGCGAACATTCACTAGCATTTAAATGTGCATACCAATGAAATGAATGTTTTTAAAATCTGAATCACACTTAACAGATACAACTGTACAACTGATAGGTAACTTTAAATGTTTATGTGCCATGAATTATCTTTCTTTTAAAATGAAAAATATATGTTTTCAATCCATGGTTACTTTATTATTTTGTTTGATTTTATTGCATATTGATATTGAAATCATCATTGATTATTCTTTTATGATATGCAATTTAAAGTCCTTTAGAAAGATATTGAATTTCATGTAATTCTCGTTATAAACGGTGGATTACTATGAGATATTGCTAGATAAAAGCGTGTTGTCAAAGACCCCGGTGACAGCATCATGCACACGCACACACGCAAAACACGCACCCTCGCACACACCCCACACATTCCCTCACACAACCATGGGCACCGCTAATATATTGGTAAGGAAATTTGTTATAGGACTAGGGGCTGTAGCCTCTTCCCCTGTGTCAATCCAAACAATTAGCACAAAACAGTAGATATCATTTCCCAGTATGTCCAGTTTAACGGTCATCAAATCCCAAAAGAGCATTCAGGCATAACATGACATCAAGCATTTCTTTTAAGAATGTTGATTTCAGCTGTATATCACTTTATTCTTGAAATTAGCAAGCTTTTAACAAAGCTTCTGCGTGCTTTTCACGTAAGCATCAGTCTATAATATAGGACATGATGATTATGACACAATGACTAATATAACGTACAATACAGAGAATTGTGAAGGTATCTGAACTTTATAAAATTAGGGTATGACAACGTAATTATTCAAGTCCATGCGAAACTGAGGCTATACACAGTTAATAACTCTAAAATGATATCAATATTCATGTCGAGCAATTAATCAAAAGTAGTTGGCACTGCATATCTACAGTCCGCAGACTGAAAAGGTATAACTATTAAAGGTTTCCCCCTTTTCTCTCACTCACTCTTTTTCTTCCTACTCTTTTTGCCACTTTTTTATATAACCCCTCTCCCTATTTATTATTATTATTATTATTAGTAGTAGTAGTAGTAGTAGTATTTTGAGTGTTATTATCATTATTATTAACAGTTTTATTCTTTAACATCATCATTATTATTAATATATTACATAGTCAACAACCTAATGTTTAGTTGGTAGATAAAACAGGAACGGGACTTCATCCAGAAATCTAGGGTTATCTGCTTTTTGTATTGTAAGAAACAAGTCGTCTTCTTATTGTTCATTTATCTATCTAATTAAACACTACACTACACAACACTAACTGTGCTGTTGCAAGCTGGTTTGCCTTCTGTATGATCTCTAAGGCTACATCGACCCAAGGTCAGCAAGAAAGCTTTTATATCTGGTTGTCACAGTTTAGAAGCCTCCGATATTACCTTCGCCTTAATGTTCGGTATCCTTTTCAGTTCCCATGCCAGATCGTACTCCTGTATCTTTTCACTCTCTTAAGAGAGTCTCTTTATTACAAGCTCTGCAATCTCTAGGGAATGCAACACCTTTCCTTCTCCTTCTTTACAAGAATGAAGTCTGGCCTCCTTGCTTGGATAACCTTATCTGTTTGGACCTTAAAGGTCCACTGCAAGCCAAATGCAATTTGATTTCTGTTGATGTGCAGGGATGCATACAATTCATATTTTGTTAAACATCTAAATATATTTTATAGATTTTTAAATATTTTCTGAAATCATTTTCTCAAACATGCTAAGCCCCACCCTGAAAAAATGCTCCAGATCTCATTCCTGCAGTGACATCATCTGTCAATCATTAGTGAGCTAAGGAGAGACAGTGGTATTTAGCTTTGCCAGAGATGACCATCTGTTCTAATAGACCATACAATGCGTACATAGTAGTTGTTATGTCAGACATGCTGTAGCATCACCAGGAAAAGAATGGTAATGAGGAGGTATTGTTTGAAAGCATGCAATTCTATTGTGAGCATGTGCTGAGCTGGGGGAAGTTACATTCCACTGTCTATTGTAGAATGTTAGTGTAGCTGACAGATGATTTACAGATGATGTCATTGCAGGAATGAAATCTGGAGCATTTTTTTAGGGTGGAGCTTAGGAGGTTGGAAAAAATATTTCAAAACACGTTTAAAAATCTATGAAGCATATCTAGATGTTTGAATAACAGAATATTAGTTGTATGCATCCCTGCAAATCAACAGCAAAAAACTTGCATTCGGGTTGTGTTTAGTTGTAGGGGCCCTTTAAAATCCCATAGGAGTCTTACGCCCGCCCCCCCCCCCCCCCCCCTCGGAGGTCGGAGGGACCGCATGCGGTTCCCAAAATCTCCGGTAAAGGGGTACTTTTCGCGCGACACTATCCGGCCCGTGAATTATAAAAAAGGGGTGTATTTGACTTTTCACCCGGAGATTTCTTTTAAAAAGGGGGTGTTTTTCTTCTTCTTCTTCTTCTTCTCTCTCACTCTTTGGACTCATGAGAAATTTAAAAAGGGGGTTATAAAATGTCTTGAAAGTCATAGAAAAATTGATCAAATCCCGGGATCGTGGTGTGCGTCGTGGAACCTGCCAAAAATGTCAAAAATGCGACGACTTTGAGCAAGACCCAGAGTCACATCGTTGTGGATATTGTGGCTGCCTATCTGTGGCTCTCAGGGTCTCACATTCAGGTGAGTAGTTTGCCCGGTAGTTTGCTTGCGAAATTAACACTCTCTAATTCATTTTCCTACACCCATGAAAATGAATGGGTGGGACAGATATACAGTTTTGTATAATATGTACACCACGATCTACCGTACGTACCAGGCTAACTAGATCTATAGAAAGTCGCCGGGGATAATTTCTTAGATGGTATAGCTTACAAACTATCATTGATACCACCAAAGCTTATATATATTCTTAAATTCCTTTAATATATAGAAATTTCTTATGACGGCATTGAGTTCTGAGATCCATTTTTTAACATAAGAAATCTCTCCTAGGGCTAAGGTATTGTACTTGTAATTGTAATGACGTTTTGACAGCTTACCTGAGCTGAGATGGGGGGGGGGGGGGGGCTCCTCTGGGAACATAAAATACAGCCCAAAATGCTGACCCCCCTTTTTTGTTGTTGTTTTTGCTTGTCAGAAAATTTTGTTAATATTTGGCCCACTCCATCATAAAATGGATCTGCCACCTGCCGCTGGGGGGGGGGGGGGGGGCGTCTGTCCTGAGATATGGGGTTGGAATGAGAGCTCACCTGAGATAGGGGGTACATTGAGCAGTGTTCCGTATTTAGGGGGTCTCCAAGGCAGGAAAAGCCCGCGAAAGGGGGGTTCAGAAATTTTGGCCGACCTGAGATAGGGGGGGGGGGGGGTGCTTTCGAAGGGAGCGAACGAGCATATCCTAAATAATACTGAGTGGGAGGGGGGAGGGGGCGGGGGCGGGGTCTTACGTCAACGTTCTCAGTCACTGGTTCCGCCCCATGTTCTTACCATTTGTCTGCATGTGGTACTACTACTGCTACTACTACTACTACTACTACTACTCCTACTACTATTAATAATAATTAATAATTTAATTGTCAAATCAACATATAATAACATAACAGCACAACAGGAGCTGAAAAAAACACTAATATAATTTCCGTTGCACTCATATCACATAACACGGCAATACATAACATATTTATGTCATAACAATGGATATTACAAACAACTAGTACACATACAAAAGGATTGTGAAATTTTTAAGTTCCTTTCTCCTACTTTCTTATGATTTTCAGCTCGTTTAGACAAAAAATTCATATAATTTATAGCTCATTTGAACAAAA
Organism: Heliocidaris tuberculata; assembly: GCA_025618425.1. NCBI lineage: Eukaryota > Metazoa > Echinodermata > Echinoidea > Camarodonta > Echinometridae > Heliocidaris > Heliocidaris tuberculata. The sequence goes on from CM046835.1 coordinate 45,533,635, forward strand.
ACTGATTTTTGTTTTTAAATTTAGCTCCTTTAAACAACACTTAAAGCATAGCAGGATGCACAAATCTTCATCTTGTCAACGTCGTTATCACAAATAATCTCTACAGTCTTTGGAGAATAAAGATAATCTATCATTTTTTTATAAAAATGATCTATTACTGAAATGCAAATTAAAGTAATTAATTCTGTTTGACGTACTAACAGCTTATGCATACTCATATAATTAGGAGATTCTTATCAATTTAAGAAAGGTTTCATTAGCTTTCTGCATTAATAACTGTTTTAAAAAGATTCATTACCAATGTACATCATTCCTTTTTTAATGTGCACGTACTTTTAAAAAGTACTTGTACTCAAAAAGTAAGTACTTGTTTCTGTATTCGTATTTCTTTTTCAGGAAACGACAAGCCGGGAAAAAGTCTTTATGCAATCGCTTCCGTCATCCCTGCTTTGATTATTGTCGGACTTCTCCTGTGCAATAGGAAGAAGTAAGCACAGACCAAGTAGAAGCGCTGTTTAGAATATTCGCAACTGAATCAGTATTAATGAAGTGTGACAATAATTTTTATAATATGCTAGAAAAAACTTAAATTCAGAAATGAATCTTGGATCTATTTCAACATCTATGTTCATACATATTCTGATCAGTTTATTTATTTACTATTTTACCTATTTACTGGGTTTTCTTTAAAGGCAACAGAGTCACATTGTGAGCCACATTGGCCTCCTTTACAAAGGAGTCCTGTGGTATACATGGATAACATGAATCGTTACATAATAACGATAATAATAATAACGACAATAATAATAATATTCATAGTAATAACAATAATGATAATAATAATAATAATATTGATAAATAATGATGATGAAAAGTTCACAGTCAAGATCTTCATCTCCATGCCCATTCATTCATTAATTGGTTAAACAGGCAACCTATTTAAGATTCCTTAGCTAGATGAAAATGATAGACACAATATTTTATCTGTTGTTAAAAGATTATTTTCAGTCTCCGGTTATCTGTAGACAAAAAGAAAAGGAACACAACAAAGTGACTACGCAAAAGATGCTCCAGCTGAGAAGATAACTTCATATTAAAAGATGATAATTATTTTCTCGTCATCTGTTGCAGATCCGTGGAGGAAAACCAATGCCAAAGAGTGTACAGAAGATTCACTGAGCAGCCACCCACTAAAAGAAAGGAACGTACTCTAAGTGTCGATCACTCATCACTCATCGAAGAATCATGCGTCAAGTCAAGCAACGAAGCAGCAGGAGTCCAACAGCTGGTAGCATCTACACCGGGTTGCCCAGAGTCACCCTTTCAAAATCGACAGGATGAAAAATCAAGTAAACAGGGCTTACAGGAAGTAGAGAGTCATTCAACACCGCTATCTACAGAGGAACCACGTGCAGATGAAGATGCGACAGTTAGTGATGTTGGTCAAAGCCATCAAGATTCCTCCCCTGCAGGTTCAAAAGACGTGGATAAAGGAAAGACGAGGGCAAATGCTGCTCTTGCAGTAGTTCTCACAGAAATGTCCTACAAGCACCCTCAGCAGTCTCAATCCAGTAAGTCTCTCACCATGAGGAACCGACCACTCCCACAGTGTCCAAAGGGTGGAACCCTCAAGCCTTCTGTACCCTCAAGGAAGGCTGAAACCTTAACGCGACTGGATCAACCTGGAGATACTGACAAGACATCTAGTACCTCCAAACAGCACCTTGCTTCGTCTAATGACAAAAACACTGTAAGCAAGAAGGCACCCGGTGGGTCCACGCCATATGTGAAGGCTAAAAGCAAGCGGAATAAGAATACCGGCAATTCGAAGAACATAAATAACCATGATTCGATGAATAATTCCAATTCAGTTCCACAGGCTGGCACCTTGCCTCACGAGCAACTATACTCCGATATTGATGACACACACCTACAAGATAAAGACGAGGCATCGGCAAGTATGACCGGAGATGCTTTTGTATCCGAAGGAAGATTTAATGAGAACTTCAAACAATCTACTCCAGTAAGCCAACATGCAAGCAATCTGTACCACACACTGGAAAACACAAATACGGATCTCAATACAGTTGTGGGTTCAGAATATGAAGACATTAGTAACATGGAAGGTAAATTTAATGGCAATGGGGCTTATGATCTCTTAAATTTTAAATAAAAAAAAAATCACTTCAGTCACTTGCTGTAGACCAAGGCGTGTAAAAACAAGAATTGAATGTGATTAGCAACTGATTAAAAGGCAACCCCCAGAGAATGTCTTTGTGTAGGTATAAAAGAATATAACAACAGTTTCTATCTAATACAATCAACGGTTCTTTTTTTTTAAAGTTACAGTAGGTTTCATAAAGGCCGGCCACCCTACATCCCCCGAAATGACATTTCAGGAATTTTGAAACCCTAGATTTGACGATCTGAGCTCAAACATCCCGAAAACGTACAGGTAAATCTTCCTGTAAATAATCCCATCAAAACTTGGGAACTATTAATCTTAAAATTTTAATCAGGTGGTCTGTCATGGATAACATATCATAACGCATTCAATCAACATGTCATGCTTGAGTGAGCAAATGAGATACTTCAATTGATTGATTTGAAATATTACTTTTTTGTGAGTTTTGGCATTTAAACTGGGTAGCGGACTTTGGATGTTAGAAAAGGACTACAGATGATCGTTAAAGAAAGGTAAATAACTCGAAATCAATTAATCACTGTAACGATTAATCACTGTAACGATTAAAAAAATAAAACGGTATCAAGCAGATAATTAAGAAATCAAGCAAATAATTTCCATGGCAATTTTTTACTGCACTGACACACAGCAAACACACAATCTCACACGAACACAGACATGACTATGCATCCTATTCTACCCACTCCACCATTACCCCATCCCAAAACATTCCTGAATCTCTCCCAAATCATTCTTCTCTTTCCCACCCTATTATCCCCGGCTAACAACTTATCCTCATTGGCATCCATTGATGATTTACATCCAATGATGTCTACTCACATGTCCTTTAAATTGAATGAGGGAATAACTGGTTAGTTAATTTCATGATTGCTTGCTTGCTTGATTGATTAATTGAATGCTGGGTTGAGTGATTGCTTCATCGATTGAATGATTGATCAACTAATTGATTGATTGTGATCTTTCTGTAATGGACCATGCTTGGTGATATTCTTTTTTTGACATCCAAAGTATGCCACCTTAAATGCTAAAACTGATCAAAAGAGTTATATTTCAAAACAAAGTATTCAATTTGCTCACTCAAGCATGACAAGTTGATGGAATATGTTAAAACATACGTACAACAAATGACATCATTTCATAAATTGTCATGAAGCCACCAGAATGTGAAAACTTTAAAGCCTTTACAGTTCACACCACTCTAAACTTTGCTGATGCATGTAACAACGAATACCTATTCTTGTCAAGCCCGGATTTTGCAACCAATCATATAAAAAAGTTTTGCTCAATCAAGTGTAATTTTTTTTCCAGAATTTCTGATGTCATTTGAAAGAAGAAACTCTAGGCTATACATAGATATAGAAACAACAATCTGGTTTCGTATAATTTAAAAAAAAACTAAAAAAAAAACTATGTCGATGTAAGAAAATTCACTGTTTTTCTCGTTCCATTCACTTCCTAGCAAACTGTTGGGATTGGAATTTTTTCGGGTTAGAGACGTCAACCCCACTAGCGTAGCTGAGGGGGGGGGGGGGCGCGAGGAGGGGGGCATGGGCCAGAGTGGCCCCCCTAACAACTTTTTTTTGTTTTTGTTTGTTTTTTTTGCTTGTCAGAGAATTATGGAGGAAAACATGTGATAACCCCCCCCCCCCTCCCTGAGCGACTTTTTTGAGGGCTGGAGGGGAGGGGGAGTTGTCCTCCCCCCATTCCACTTCGCAATATTTTTATACAATTTTCTTTAAAAATGTTCCTTCTTAGTTTTTCATGGGTACTTCCCTTTTTTTTATGTGTTTAAAGGTATCCGTTACGATTCGCGGTTTATTTAGTGTGATATATATAAGCGACATTAAAATTTAGATTATTTCGCATAACTATAACCATTTGATGCATTTTGTCTTAAAATCAATATAAGAGAATGAGTATGCGTATGCATTTCATTTCCATTTGGAACTCTCTGCTTCACTTACAATGGTCATCCGATTCATGATACTATAGTGTAGGTGTATAATGAATATTCATGTATTTCAGGGGCTTCCATTTTTTCATGTGTTTAAAGATATTTGTAAATGAGTATATTCAGTGTGCTATTTACAGTGCGCCTCAGAAAAAAACGAAACCCTAAAACAAAGGGTTATTGTGACCAAAATGTGTGCTCTTTGGCCAGTATTCTCGAAAGTGGCCTAAGTTAAGCCGGGCTTAACTTAGGCCACTGATTTATGGAAGGCCATTTGTAAACCCCTAAGTACAATATACATTACTATATATTTATGTGACAAAATGTAGAAACAAAATTATTTTCTGGCATGAAATGAGTATAAGAAATCAATTCTATCGTGAGGTTTTAGTATTTGTATTTAGTTCCAGAACTAGAGAGAGTCTATGGTGATTTTGTAGGATTAAAAGTGGGTGACATTTGGCTCTCAATAATTGAGTGGCCTAAATCTTCACACTTAGGCGGAGGCTTAAAGTTAGGCACCTTTCGAGAATACGGGCCTTTGTCTATAATTATTCGTTTTCCATAACGCGAAAGTATTCTGCATTCTTATGATACAATGATGGCATTCGTCAGTGTATGCTTTATCGAGCCTCATCATTTTCAAAATGACATGTAAAAACCCAGTTGTGCCGGATTTGATTAAAACCGTGAAAACGTTAGGATCACATGCGAACATGACTTGAATGAAACCTAAACTTTAAAACCCAATGAGAAAATTGTTCTTTTTTTTCATGTGGTTCTTTTAATAATGAAGGTTGGGATAATGCACTCGTCATAAAATAATGGATGGTCAACCACTTGTCGATGGTGGAGGTAAAGAAATGGCATATTTTGGACTGAAATGGTACCCGCAATTATTATGAATATAATTTTTTGCATTGTTCAGAACTGCAACTTCTTTAAAGAACAAAGCAAACAGTAAGGTGATATTTTCAAGAAAAATAAATTTAGAGGCACATTCCATTGCGATCAAATGGAAACGTATGGTATAAAGGGCAGATGAGGCAGAATAATTATCGGATCAAGGCAATTTCACACCTAAGGATGGGCACTTTGTCATTGCTCGAGGGATATTTGTTGATTCGGGTAAATTTGGGGGAGTACGCTTCTGCCACTGACATTGGATCATGATTTATGTAAATTATGTAAAAAATACTAACGTTTTCACAGTTTTACCAAAATCTGGCACAAATGGATTCTTAAGTGCCATTTTCAAAACAATTTTGCTCTTTGGTGCAAGTATGGATTGGTACTGGAGTGGTTCAGGAATTACATTAAAAATAGGAAACAATTTGTAGTTATTAATAACTGTACATCCACCCTAGGAGACATAAAATGCGGAGCACTGCAAGGCTCCATATTAGACGCGCTATTATTCATACTGTATATTAATCACTTTTATCTATAATCCACACTATTATTCTTTATACTTTTTGCTGATGACTCCAACATATTTTTTACCAACCAGGATCCACTCAAGTCATCATTTGTTATCATTTCCAATATAATTATTTGTACATATACCAGTTTAAAGGGGGAGGGGAGGGAGGGTAGAGTAATGTGAAGTATATGTATTAAGTAATATTTGCATATATTCAAAGCATTTTCTCACAAAGGGATCTAAAAAACACAAGTGAAACTTTTCAAAAGACTCTTCCACTTATATTTCTTTACCGTTCCAAATTTCTATTTTAATCATGATAGTGAAATTGTTTATTTTATGTAATCACTTCATTATTTTTTTTCAGTTTGTCCATGTATGTAAACATTTCTTATCGTAATTTTGTTTCATATTATGTTATCTTATACATGTTAGTTTGTTATGTAAAACACAAAATACATTATGTGGAAATAAAGGAAACCTTGAAATCCTGAAACTTTGGATCAATGCCCCAATGTATCATTTGAAAGCATAATACTTCTAATATATGAATAACAAAGAATTGTATTCATAAAGCTCATAGTTTGTTTGTTCACAATAAACCTTTGTTTTCGGATTTCATGTTTTCTGGTATTCACTGTATAAGCGATATTAGAAGTGTCCTTACTACTATACAACTATACTATTAGACTATATATAACAAGATATATAACAAGATCCCAAATTGTTCAAAGCTAAACTGCAACAGCATTATCAATAGTATTATTTTATTATTTCTGCGCACATCCACCCGACTCGCTTTACTCCATAGGAGTGTTGAGTCGTATCACTCAAGATCAAGATCAGAGTATAAAAATCTTAAGGCCACCGCACACCTTGCGATTGGTCTGCGATCCAATTTCAGAAGAAAATGTAATATCATTTGACAAATCATTTAAAAATGAAAAATATTTTTTTTATTGAGGGTCTGAATAGTCATACAGATATTAAAATCGATAATACGGCCTTTGCCGAGTTTCCTAGTCGGTGGAATGGCCAAATCGGCTCCGAGTCGCAGTGACGTCACAAAAATCGTACGACTGCCTACGATTTGAAACTAATTTTGCCCTTATTCCTTGTAGAAAGCTGACAGCTCACCCAAACCCTACGTTTAGTATTCATATTACTTTTCAGAACCTGATTAGGGTAGATTTCATTCGTTACAATGCCAATATTTAATGTCATAGCGATTTATTTCACAAATTGAATCGCAGACCGATCGTAAGGTGTGCGGTGGCCTTTACATGTATTAACATTTGCCACTCGTATTTTGTTTAGTTTCCATGTACGAGACTGAGTAGGCATAAGCTATTTATTTCCATTTGACAAACTCTTTGCTTCACTTTAATCCTAGTCATGATACTATAGTGTAGATGTATAATGAATATTCATGTATTTCAGATTTTCTTATAAGTCCTCAAACAATTGTGCATTGATTCATCACCGTTACATCCACGAATGTCTTTAAACACCGGAGGCGTAGAAATGGTTATCAAATAATTCAATCAAATTTACAATTAAATCACGAATCCATCGCCTACTTGTCTGTTGCTTTTGTTACGAGTTCTTTGCATTTTGTCAGTGATTATAGTGATGGTAATCGAAGATGATGCAATTTTATTCACTAAGATAGTAAACAGCAATATATGTAAGGGATAACAAGCTTTAAATCATGACCTACCTCTCGTGATTTTTCTTTTTTCATTGATGGATCCTTAATTTACTTCTATTCACAAAATGAAAACATTTCAATAACCATAGCTGTTGAGGGGTTGGCTATGCTGTTTACTGTGCACTAACGAAATATGGCGCAATTCCGGAGAATTGAATTTTGTCTGGTATATAAAGAGCTATTTGATTTAAGTTTCTTCAAAAAATTTCCAAACTAGACATAATAATGCGCTCAGGAGGATTAAGCAGCATTGGACCATGAAACCCCGAATGCATTAGACCTACGTTTCATGTTTATCATATATAATGCCGTATTATGCGCCGTTATGTGTTTGAATAATTAGGGTAACCCTAATCCCAACCCTAAACCTAACCCTAACTATAGTCATAGACCTGACTTTGAAACTTTTCTGTGCGTTAGAAGTAACTATAAAAAGCGAGAAATGATAAAGATAATGATAATAATATTAGTAATGATGATAATAACAATGATAATGATAATAATGATGATAATAATTACAAATTACTTCTTGATTGCTATATTTACAGAATCAACGACAGCTATTATACTCGATAATTCTTGCTTCATATCCTTCTCGAAGTAGCTCAGCTACCATGTGCCCATCATCCTGACCATCATTCAAAGAATTCGAACAAACCAGTGACCCATTTACTACACCTGGGTCGAGGAAAATAACTGCTAACAAAATGCTTTGCAATTAGTAAATTGAACAGGGACATACAAGACGGGCAAAGATTCCAACTCTTAACCAGGCTGTCCAGACTTTGACATTCGAAATAGGGGACTTTTAAAATTGACGTATACTTTCGAAGGAGTGCTTTATCCCATACCTATCTCTAGTTTTGCACTAATATTTCACTTTTGAAAATAGAGAAAGAAATGGAAACCTCTTACAGGCAGCCCAAAGTAGAAACCTTAAATATATAGGCCTTTTGATAAGTAAATCATAGTTTGCATGTATAAGTGATCACACACAGCTATTACCACGCATATATCGCCAATTATAAATAGTTTCTATTTCATAACCGACAAATGAAATGTCACGTCCTTATGAAATGGATTTACATTTCCTGGTAATTTCCGGTGAATCCCTGGAATAACAGTCACTACATAAAAAAGCTAGAATAATTAGGAGCCTTAACGACAGGATAAATTACAGAGTATAATGGGGCTTTGTGAAAGGAAACTTTACTGCAAGTACTGTCATTGTGCAAATTGTTTTTAATAACATAAATCGACCTGTCTGAACAAGAACAAAACATAGTTTCATCAGAAACATACACTTCTGAAGTAGGTGTGTGTGTGTGTGTGTGTGTTTGACGAATATGCTGATATACATGTATTTGTTGCTTTTTTGTTTTAATTTCTCTATATCTATTAATTTTATTTTCTCCTTTTTGCGATTACACTATGTGTTTAATTGTTTATAATATACATATATTTTAAAAAATCATATTACTTTAATAAGAACATGTAGAACGCGATGTTAATTGATATTACTGCACATTCTACACGCATACAAGTTCGGGATATTGAGAGATATTACAATCTAGGGATATAATATTGACAATCGCATAAATAATATGAGAGAGGTGTGGATGTATGTACGGTTGTACCATGTTAAATTGAGATATGTGAAACAGATGTGAATTCACATGTGTATTCACAAGCCTTCGGCTCCTGGCCTACTTTAACATGAAGAAGGCCAGGAGCCGAAAGCTTGTGAATACACCTAGTGACCTGCTTCATTCTGTTCCATCATATCTGCTCACATATATAGGTATGAAAAGTCCATATACGATGAAAAAATTCGAATTTTCGGCCATAGGCATTCATCAGGAAATGATGACATTTATTAGTTATGTACACAAAAGAGCGTGAAGCGCAAAAAACACCAAACAAACAAACAAACAACAACAACAACAACGCAAAAGCTCCATGGATACCAGCGCAACCATGGTAGAGATCAGAAAGGAGAGGAGAGAGAGAGAGAGAGAGAGAAAGATAGAGACGTGATAAAACGTCATAAAAGAATAGAAAAAGAAAATAAAAGAGGAAAAGCGCAAAAGGGGAGAAAGCTCCATGGAAAAAAGCGCAACCATGGTAAAAAAAAAAAAAAAAAAGGTAAGAGAGGAGAGTGGGAGAGAGAGGGAGAGAGTAGTGTTTATCTATTTGCTGACGACACTAAGATTTTCAAGTATATCAGAGATGAGAATGATTGTATTGCCCTTCAGAGGGATCTTGATAGGCTCCAATGCTGGTCTGACAAATGGCTGCTAAGATTCAACCCTAAGAAATGTAGTGTTCTCACCATTGGTAACTCCCAGTCTGCCCCAGCAAGGCCATTTGTGTATAATATGACATGTGATAATTCACCAAGTGCCCTCAAGCAAGTGTCATCTGAGAAAGATTTGGGAGTGGTGATTGATGATAAGCTGAATTTTGAAGACTATCTTCATACAAAGATCAATAAGGCAAATAGTCTAATGAATTTAATCAGACGAACCTTTGTTTATTTAGATAAGGAAAATTTCTCCCTTTTGTACAAATCGCTTGTTCGCCCTCAAATAGAGTACGCTCATGCGGTGTGGAGCCCCCACCTAAAAAAACATATCCATGCTTTGGAAAATGTCCAAAGAAGAGCGACTAGATTAGTCCCAGAGTTAAAGGGGCTGCCTTATGCACAACGATTGAGACAGTTGAATATCCCTACTTTAGCTTACAGGAGGGCTCGAGGTGATATGATTGAATTGTACAATTTTTTTAATAAATACGATTCTGATGTAACACCAAATCTTGTATTAAAATCCAGAGATCAGACAAGAGGGCATAGTAAGAAATTGTTTATTCCTAGGACCAAAACTCAGAGGTACAAAAATTATTTTTATGTACGAATACGTAAACCATGGAATAATCTCTCTAACGACACCATTACTGCCCCGAGTGTGCACAGTTTTGAAGTAGCATTGGATAGGTGCTGGAAAAGTGAGCCGATTAAGTACGACTATGAGTCGCCTGCACCAGGAAATGATCCAGCCATCTTAAAAAGGAAGAAGAACTTGGAACTGAATACAGAGGCCTAGTGCCTGCGTTCAGTATCTTCCCTAGGTATCCCTAGGAGAGAGAGAGAATGACGTAAAACACGTCACAAAGAAACAAAGGAAAACAAAAGAAAATAAAAAAGCGACAAGCGCAAGGCGCTCAAAGATCCAAGGACACTGGCGTAACCAAGGAGTAGAGAAAGAAAAAAAAAAAAAAAGGAGAAAGAAGGATCTAGGAAAGGGAGAGAGGATGACGTAGAAAAACGTCATAAAAGAAACCAAGGGAAGGTGAAGGAGAGAAAAGGTGAGAAGTGACAAAGAAAAGGGGGGTAAGAGAGAGAGAGAGAGGGGGAGAGAGGGGGAGGGGAAAGAAGAGAGGAAAAGGGAAAAAAGGGGGAGGGAGAGATAGAAAGAGAAGAAAAAAGACAGGAAGTTAAAAGCACAAAAGAAAGAAAAAATAATGAAAAAGGAGAAAGGAAGGAAGTAGTGAAGAAAGAGAATAAAAACAAAAAGAAGAGAGAGAGAGAGAGAATGGAAAGAAGAAAAGAAAAACGAAAAAACATAAAATAAAGGTGGAAAGGACAAAAAGAAAACATTCAATTCATGCGAAATGCTCGAAATGTTACGTTCATCCCACGAGGATGAAGGGTTCCCAGGTGGAAAATCAGTGTTTCCTCACGTCTCTTCCTGGATAGATCATCGCCGTTGGACGAGATGGCGCCGGTCACTTTGAAGTCTTCCGCTGAGTGGCCGGGAAGGTTGAAATGGCGTGCAACAGGCAAGCCACTTGTGTTAAGACGTATGGAACATAAATTAGATGTTCAGTAACCCGGTCAGCTAGACGTCGTTTGGTTTCTCCCATATACAGCAGATTGCAGGCCTGGCAACAGATCACGTAGATAACATTTTCCGTCGTGCAGGTGAACTTATCATGGATGGTGAAATTACCCTTGGGGCCACTGATGTTTCTTTCTTCGAAAGACGGGAGCATGTCTTACATCGTGGGCGGAGGCAAGGACGGGAATCTAGGTCTCTGTCAGCAGGTTGGACTCTGGTGTGATTTGAATGGACCAAGGTTGATCTCAGACTCCTGTCCTTCTTGAACGCTGTTAGAGAGGGTTCGCTGAAAATGTGTGAAGTTGAGGGGTTGTCACTCAGCAACTTGAAATTGTTCTTGATGGTGGAAGCGAGTCTAGCATTCGGCTCATTATTTGTTAACACGAAAGGAACGCGGGATGTTGTTGTTTTTTTGCGTTTTTTTTTTTCGCTCCACGCTCTTTTGTGTACCTAACTAATAAATTTCAGCATTTGCTGATGAAGGCCTATGGCCGAAAATTCGATTTTTTTTCATCGTATACGGACTTTTCATTCCTATTTTGTCTATAACTTTGCAAGTCCGAAGCAGATCTATCTTTATATATATATAAATATATATATATATATATATATATATATATATATATATATATATATATTAATTGAACAGTGTTTTTTATCACTGCATTAACATGATATGAATAGCATTATACGGTCAAATTATTAGATAGAAATGTCTTTAAGAAAAATCAAGGGATGAAGGACGAATCCATTGCAAAAAAAGTCATGATTCGATAAAGCAAAGAAAGGGATTTGAAAAGGAAAAAGCAACAGAAAAGGTGTGGTGAATAGATAAAAGGTACAACCCTTTTCAGATCTTGATTGGAAGTCTAGGGAGAGAACCACTTAAGCTTCCACTAGAACATGAACCATGTGTGTATGGCACCTTTTTTCCAAAAGAATTTTTTTCCACACCTGCTGTGGAATGGCATACAGTTTTCCATCTTTTCGTCTTTTGAGTCGTCTACTATACCTTCTGTTCTGCAGAAAGCTGGAGATCCATTTGTTGCTGCGTCCTCACTTCATAGCTTCTGGAGAAGTCGCTAGCATGGCTGGCGGCCTATTTACGATTTATACCTATTGAATTTCTCACTAAAGTAAAGCACTAAAATGTCCGTCTGCTTACAGTCCTCTTAGACTAGGCCCCCGTCTTATAAAGCGTTGCAAATGATTTTAAGTGACTGCAATCAATCAATCAAAAGAGATAAGACTTTATAAGTTGCAGTTATCTGGAGGCCTTACGACCAAAACTTTATAAGACAGGGCCCAGGGCCCGTATTCAATTCAATACTTAAGAGTGAAATATGAGTAGTTTACTTAGTTTTCGGCTGAGATAAAATACTTAAGCAATTTTGGTATTCAGTTGAATCTTTTGGCTAAGTATTTTACCCTAGGTCTAAAGGCCACCGCACACTACACGACCTGAGGTCGTACGATCTTCTGAACTACGGTATGACGTCACCAAACACCCAAGTTTCAGGTCGTAGGACCAGGTCGCACGATCAGGTCCCAGGTTTTGGCATGTTGAATTTTTGCGAGGTCGTGGACTAGGTCGTATGACCTCTAGGTCGTACGACCTCAGGTCGTGTAGTGTGCGGTGGCCTTAAGACAGCTCCCTAGCAGACTTAAACCAATTACTTGATTGGCAGGTATGTGGCTTTCATACATACGCGCAGTAGTATAAGCTGCGCACAAGCAAACCATGTAAGCGCGCATCTACTGTGACGCATTTATTGCGCATGATTTTGGACAGGACATGTGACGTCACAATGGATATCAGTAAGTATTTTGCCTCAAAATCGGGTTACTAAAGAAAAATACCTTAAAGTGATCTGAATACGAGTTAAGCCATTTTACTTAGCCGAGTTAAATACTTAGTAATTTACTTACTTAATGCGCGTTTTTAATTGAATACCGGCCCAGATCATCCACTTATCCACTTATCCACTTCGTAAACATATCAATCAGAAGTTGAAACAGGTCTGCCAAGGTGGTTCAGCCCCTCTTGTAGACCTGATCTAAATCGCTCTATACCAATGCTGTCATTGGCGTAGACAGGTCCTCCTCATACGTGGGGGTACGATTTCCATCAAGGACCATATATATATATATATATATATATAAATATATATATATATATATATACATATATATATATATATATTTATTTTTTTTTCAAAATATTTTATTAGAGATTTCATTCAAAACAGATCATTACATAAAATGAATGTAAATAATTTCAAACAAATACAAATCTTCATTTAGTTTTCATACCATAGTGTTAAATCATTCACAAGACAAGCATGGAAGAATGTTGGAATGAAATCACTAAGTAAATAATATATTGACAAACACTAACGTACGCCCTATACCCCCTCCCTATGTCCCACAATGTATAATATTCAATGTAAATGATCTTTCATTCAAAATATGTTAATGTTCTTTTCTTTTTTGTTATTTTCCTAGTTCATATAAAGATCTCCTTTAAATGAATAAAGGGGTAAACAAAAATGTATAATTACGGTATAATTAAATAAAATACAAAATATTCATATCAGAAATAATAAGATGTGCATTTAAAGGGCAATCCAACCTTGATAATAAGATGATTTGTGTGAAAGCAGAAAAATAAGAAAAGCAGGATGGCGAAAGTTTGAAAGAAATCGGACAAGGAATAAGAAAGTTATGGATGTTTGAAAAATGAGATCACTACATCTATGCGAATCTCAAATTGGCAATTTGGTGAGCCAATTGTGACATTTTTGTGGACAACTCTCCCATTTGTCGTGCACAAAAATATCATTAATTTGCGGTTTTCTTCGAGGCGCTTTTACCCTCAGGGCAGTACTCAAAATATATTGGAGATAGCATATTGTTATAGGTCCTCATGAACGAAAAGATCCTACTGAGTAATGCATTTTGGAAAAAAGTGACATTTTAGTCATTTTGTGTGTTAGAGCGAATGGGGGAGTTGTCCACAGCTACATCATAGTGACATTACCTATTCGGCCAATTTGAAATTTCCATATGCATAGTGATTACAACTTTCAAAAATCCATAACTTTCTTATTGCTTGTCCGATTTCGTTCAAACTTTCACCAATCTGCTTCTCTGATTTTTCCTCTTTCTTTCAAAGCAACTTGCTATAAAGGTTGGATTTCCCTTTAACAATTTACCCAAGAGAAGGGGAAAATGATTATTCATGAAAAGTAACATAATGCATATTTTTATATAAACCCTTCATCGGTATACCTTGTTACCCCTTTCACTACTTAACCCCCTCCCCTTCTCAACATTCACATTCACACTCACTAACATCCAACAAACATACCAAGATTTACACACGCACAACACTAGACACATCATACCTGCTCACATTCACATCCTTATTCACTTTCAGTTCTTCCCATTTCTGTAAGTGTAAATGTAACTTCCCTGCCTTCGTTGCTAGATTTTTTTCTTCCTATATACAATCAGCGATATATTTTTGTATTTTCGTAGATGAAGGAACCTGGCCTTAAGCCCTAGAATGGAAAATTGCATATTTGATAAACATGACCGAAGAATTTACACATTTATTTCTATTTGAATGACCAGGTAATCCCATGAATATATCCCCCAATTCATATCTTTTAATTAATTTAATACAAAATTGCCATAACGGTTTCACTTTCGCACAGTTCAGAAATATATGAAAGTAAGACTCAATCTCCTTATAACAAAATGAGCAATAATTGTCCCTCACAAACCCAAACCTCATCAAATGTTCTTTTCTATATATAGCTCCATGTAAAAGTATAAATTGAAATTCCCTTTGTTTTCTAATGAGAGTTGGGTTCCTTGCTCGGATAAAAAAAGTACATATTTTTTTTTTAGTAAAGTTGAAATTGCTGTGACCATCCTTTACTGTTAAGTTATACGATTCACGTAAATTGTTGATAAAACAGTTATAAATAGTTCTAGATTTAACTACCTGAAAAGTCGTTTCCTGCCCAGCAATATTCATGTTTATATTAAAGTCAACAAAATCAATTTTCATAAATTTGACCGAGGGAGTAGCATTTTTCCAACTAGTTGGTATTGCATGAGCAATATCAATTATCTGGAGCAATTGATTTGCATTAATCCCAAGATTTTGAAAATAAACCATAGGCTTTATATGCCCATTGTCAAAAATGTGATATACAGTGCGTATGCCTTTATTAAATAGATCAATATCACATATCATTTTACCTCTTATACAAATGTTATGATTATTAAATATAACCGGATTAACCTCCCCTTTAGAGTATCTATATTTCCTTATATCTTGCCAAGCCTTCAGCAATTCTGAATAAAATTGTGGTATTTTTAATGTTAACTTAGAAGTGTCAAAGTCGCATAAAAACAGAAATCTCCCACCAACTGTTTTGAAACAAAAGTCAAAATACAATTTCCATCCAGCATCCCTTTCTCCATATAAGAAATGTTTCAGCCACATCAAACGCTGTGCCTTTACAAACAATTTAAAATTCATCATTCTTAACCCTCCATGCGAGTAGTCCTGATACATTGTTCTTCTTTTTATGCGGTCTTTACCTGACCACAAAAATTCAAAAGCAATTTTTTCCACCTCAGCAGACAACCACTGCGGAAGCACTATAAGTGACGAGACATAATTTAATTTTGATAATGCATATGTTTTTAACAAGTGTATTTTACCATAAGTGTGAGATCCCTTTGTTTCCACCATCCCAAGATTCTTTTTATTTTACTAAGTATTTCTTTGAAATTCAAATCTTCTTTTATAATCACATTTATGGAGAAATAAACACCTAAAATTTTAATTTGCTGGACTAAATTTCCGAACAAGGGAATTTGGGGTCTATCACTATCTTTGCCCATCCACAAAAAGCTCGTTTTCCCTTTGTTCACCTTAAGACCACTTACTTTTTCGAATTCTTCAAAAAGATATTGAAGCCGTTATAGAATTTGTATTTTTCACAAACAGGGATATATCATCTGCATATAATATTTGTTTAATTTCATGTTTTCCCAACTGAACTCCTTCAATGGTAATGTCTCTCCTTATTGCCAAAGCAAGTGTTTCTATACAGAGCAAAAACAAATATGCGGAAAGGGGCCCCCCTGTATTACTCCTTGCTTTTAGGTTGAAATAACCAGTGGAATACCCCCCATTCATAATACAACTGGTAATATATGTGTATAATACACGAACCCACGAACAAAATGATTGACCAAATCCAAATAATTTAAGAACCTTGTGTGAGAGGACAGGATTGTCCTCTTTTTCGGTTGTCATGGCTGCCAGTATCCATTTCGCGCTCAATGTGAAAGCGCATCATATGCGCGCTTATTTTGATGCTACATGTTTGTATTTTGATATTATAATAGCGCATAAAGCTAGTTTGTTTAATTATTGCAGACGACATACTCGTTATCTCTACATCTCTTCATCTTTTCTGTATTGAGGTAAGCGTAATTATATTCTATTGATTAGTGTTTGATGCACAGGTTATCTTTCATTTGTTAATTTATGTTGATTATGGAAATAGAGAGAGAGAGAGAGAGAGAGAGAGAGTTAACGATGTGCTGCGTTTCGCTATGATATATTACAATGTTCAGTGCTGTTACGCTCAGTATAATCACTATATACAAGTTTCTTTATTATGATTTATTGTGAAGCGGTAATTCATTAAGTATAGATTGTTTCGGGATTTTACTCAGAGTAGTGAAATTGTTTCTATTTATTTTATTGTGTAGCCGTGGCTGCATTTACCTTCTATTGCATCAAGTTTGTCAAACCCGTTGGAGGTGGTGGTTGAGCTTGTCTGAAGACTTTCCACAGAAGGTAAATGCTTATGATGAATAATTGTTAATTGTATATATTTGCCATGCTTTCGCTTCATTTGTGATGGGGTTGATGTGATATCTTGGTTGTCAGGAGATATATTATGTATTCAGTTTACCATATTTGAGTCAACATTTATAGTCTTCGATTTAATCATTTTATTCACTGATTGTGATAAACATAAAATATACTTTTGGTCCGAGATTTATGTTATTATATATTTCGCATGCAGTTGGTAAGCACATGATGTTATTTCTAAATATCTTTTATAAATGCTGGAAAATATTTATTGTATCATATTTTAATATTTTGTATTTTGTATTTCTTGTATTTTTATGCACATGGTAGACATCGTCACGTGCACTGTGCGCCGTGCGGCACGACGGTGCTGTGTTGGTTTTCTTTGGTTGTTATCATTAGTTGGTTTTCATCATTGGTCATAGTTGGTTGTTGACGAGATTATTGTTTAATAAAGACCATTATAATTGTTAGATTTGACATCCATAATACTGTTTAAATTATCTTCCTTTTCACCTTTTCTTCATGCGAATGAACCAGGGACGTGAGGTTGGTAGTTGTTATTTTGTGAATTTAATATATCTGTAAACGAATATTTAATTGTACACTTTCAGTCTGTCACACTTGAATAAACAGTCATGAGAAATAGAATCAAAAGCCTTTTCCAAATTCACCGTGATCAAATATCCAATATTTTTATGAGAGGCTTGAAATAAAATATCGTCTATCAATCTCACACCTTCTCCTATTTCCTATTTTTGACGTAACCTACTTGATCATGGTGAATTGTCTTATTTAGTACATCTTTCAATCTTTTTGCTAATACCTTTGAGAATTGGTCTATAATTTTGGATATATAATGGATTTTTACCTCCTTTTTCTAATAACGTAATTACACCTTGCTCTTGTGAAGTTGCTAATGTACCCCTATCATATACTTCATTTAAAACTTCAACCAAGAGTCCCCCCAAAAAAGGTCCAAAAAGTATAATAGTATTCAACCGTGAAACCATCATTCCCAGGGGATTTATTAAATTTCATTTCTTTTAAAACACTTAAACATCTATAATTTTGGATATATAATGGATTTTTACCTCCTTTTTCTAATAACGTAATTACACCTTGTTCTTGTGAAGTTGCTAATGTACCCCTATCATATACTTCATTTAAAACTTCAACCAAGAGTCCACCCCAAAAAGGTCCAAAAAAGTATAATAGTATTCAACCGTGAAACCATCATTCCCAGGGGATTTATTAAATTTCATTTCTTTTAAAACACTTAAACATTAATTATAGTTACTCTACCTTCGCAAATATCTCGATTTTCTTTGCATAATTTAGGAATGTCATCAAAGAATAAGGAGTTTTTGATCAACAAGCGTTTTACTCAATGAATACAAGTTTTCATAATATGATCCAATCATCTTCAATATTTTCTTCCTGTCCTTAATAACCTGTTCATCTTGATCATATAATTCTCCAATCACACTTTTCCGTTTATTAAACTTAAGTAACTGTTCAAAATATTGTGTCTTCTGTTCTCCTTCCTCAAACCAAACGGCCCTTGATCGAATCTTTAAACCTTGTCGAGTATAATCATACAATTTGCTCAAATTGGATTTTTTCCCCTCAATTTCATCAATTATATTTCTGGATGGTTGTGCTAAAAGTTGATTTTCTAAGCATCTGTTTTCATCTTCTACTTTTTCAATTTCAAGTTTCCTGAGTTTTGCTTTTTTGTTTTATATATACACACACCCACACACGCCCCCCCCCCACACACACACACACGTGTGTGTATATATATATATATATAATTGTAAGGAAATAACATATAGAACAGCTTTGGCAATTTTCGTGGAAATTATCATAATGGGCACTTATAAAAATATGAAACGGGAACTTATTCGAAAGAAAAATGTAAGTACTTATCTGAAGTTAAAGGGAAAAGTAAGGGCACTGTGCCCACATGCAACCCCCGGAGCGGTGCTTCTGACCGGGACTACATCTTATGATTGTCATTTCATCATTCTTCTGTGTATAGTTGGGTGATGATGACACTGGTCATCATCCTCGATAAATATTGGGGTTGCTGTATTCCCTCTTTCCCCACCACTTTCGATTCCTGTGACTATATTTTCATTACAATTTTGAAAATAGTTAGTATATTACCAATAACATGAGTGTGGCAAAATTGCATTATAAAGGAAAGTTACCGACTGAACCCTCTAAATCGAGAATAATTACATGTAGCTTTAATCTGAATTATTTTTCTGCATTATATGGCTTTGAAAAAAAATCACCTCAAAATATATTGGAGGATGGTAACACAGGCCACCGCCCTCGCACTTCAATTAAAAAAAACAAAAAACCTCCATATCCCTCCCAGATCAACACCCATGTTTGTATAATTTGAAGTAGATGGTTTTCACTTTTTAGTAGTATAAAAATATATCGGGAAAATCAGAAGTAACGACAGAATTGTAGATAAATATTAATAAATTCATATAGGTCTCTACAATACTGTACATAAATAAATAATATCTAGATCTATATTGAAAAAAAGAATAAATTTAAATAATATTAATAGATATATCAAATTATATCTATCTAAAACATATAATAGAAATGTATATTTCCCTTTTTTTTTTGGCGGGGGTGAAACCTGGGGGGGGGGGGGATGTTTGTACACACCATCCCCCCACCTGAAAAGTTGGGGGATGCATACCCCCCCCCCCTGCTATCTACGCCCCTGAATGCTGCCATGACATAGGTAATGGAGGCTCATTATGAAGATCGGTGTAATAATTCACTCCCTTAATCGTTACTTCATGCCTGCACTACAACCCGTCAGACCGAGTAGCCAGGGGCCGAAAATTTTGATCTCGTACTGATGGAATTGGCTTATCCCGCGGACCTTCTGTTCAGCTGAGGAATCACGAGACAGCAAAAACATTGGATATCGAACTGGGGAACTTTGGGGTCACTTTCGGTCATAGGCTGGTGGCTCTATAGTCACCTTAACATGTGAATCTGGTTACGTCATCAACGGGAGTAATACGATCGAATGCAAACCATATGATGTTGATCTGAAGATTGACTGGGACAACAAGATTCCACATTGCCAATTCGTGATTGGTACATTGCAACCTAAAGGAGGTATAATACTCATTCAGATATTGCCTATTAAAAACATACAATGCATTTGTGGATCTTTATTCACGAAGCTATAAGTCACTAACTTTTAATTCTACGCTTCATGCACCATTTCTTATCTGTATCTGTCGTCAATACATTCAAACCGACCTCATTTTGCAAGGGCATCAGGTTCGGAAACAATATGTTATATCGTATTTTTTTCATCCATCGTCAAGTAATACTTTGCAATAACCATCCTTGTATCGTTAATATGCTGAATAAAAATGAACTAAACGAATTGCCTTTTATGATAAAAGACTTATAAGTGATCTAAATCATAATAACAGTAACTTTTAATCAATTTAAATTTAAAAAATGGGTATTCGATATCCTTTTCTTCAAGAAATAAAATGCTTTCGATATACATTGAATGGCATATCTTCTTTTCCATTTTAATATTCTTATTTTTCATTATCTTACAATGATTTTTAAGGATCGCTTATAGAAAATAGATCATGCTCTTTCTTTATCTCCCTCTCTGCAAATCCATTACGTCTTTCAATACCAAGAATTCACCACTGTGCCATACCCTACCATCGGTAAGTATTTCAGGGAAGCGTTTCATCAAGCGTTTTGTCAGTGATTTTTACCGACAAATTTGCTCTCAGCCAATCAGATGTAAGGATTTCAGTAGCTTATAACAGTTGTCGGTAAAAATCACTGACAAAACACTTGATGAAACGCTCCCCAGGGCTCTACACTAGGCTATACCTCAAGTGAAGAGGAGCAATGTAGATTTAATGTGTAACATGATAAGTGCCATACCGGGGCTCGAACCCACGACCTTCGTTACTGTATCTTTAGTCAAGTCTTTAAACTACTCAACTTTACGATAATCCCCCGTTTATATTGTTCTTTTTTGCCTTAGAATATAATCCTTCATTAGGCATGTTAGGATAACTTGGCATAGGCCTACAAAAAATTGCTAGTGAAAAAAACTGTATTAACATAGCACACAAAAATGATTGTACATTTATCTCAGGACTACAGCATGGAAGAAGCCGAGTTTGGATATTTCTCATGTTGGCAGGCAGTTTGATCGCAGTGATCTCTGTGACCGTCATCGCTCTGAGATGCGTCATTAAACGCCATCGAAGTCGTTCCTCTGACGCAGAGGTACCTTTACCATTTAAAGTGATGGCGTCGTCGAGATGTAAGATTGTGCTTCTCAAGAGTCTTACTGAGGACGGCGCCATATTATAACCAGTCTGGTTCACGCGCAACGTTCAAACGTGTACTCGAGCTGCGTTTTCAACATGTCAAAACCCAGTGGGATTTTCTAGGGTGTCCTCTGTAAGCCCGACGACGTAATTCCTTTAAACTATTACTCATTTACCATTTAAAGCCACGATTACCTTATTTGTCTAATCATTAAAAATAATCGCAATGAATGGATTGGAGGCTCCATAATGTTCTTTATCACATATTTATAACTCGTTTATCTTAATCTACATGTATAATGAATAGAATTTTACGACAGAAAATTATGTTTTCTCCATTCTACTGCATAGGTTATACATTCATATGTTGACATGAGTGGCAATCTAGCGAGGGTGACCGATGGTCAAAATACATCACGGTCACCAAATGCTTCACTCTCTGGTGGAGGCTCTTCATCTGAGTTACGAAAAACAACATGCACGATGGCATCATCTACCGTAGTCATTGACGACGATGTCGATGCCCTCGGTTATACTCTACCATGGACACCAGCCATCTCGAACACGATGGACAGGAGTCGTTTAGATGTCGATGCCCTTGGTTATACTCTACCATGGACACCAGCCATCTCAAACACGATGGACAGGAGTCGTTTAGATGTCGATGCCCTTGGTTATACTCTACCATGGACACCAGCCATCTCAAACACGATGGACAGGAGTCGTTTAGATGTCGATGCCTTTGGTTATACTCTACCAAGGAGTGAATCTGTTGGGGCATCAACGTCGATGAACATGGTGGATCGATGCCGTTTATACTATGATACTGACGAGTTCGGTTATCAAAATCTAAGAAAAGAAGAAGGTGACTACACAGAATTGAACTAAATAGTTAGAAATTTTGCTTATAAATCATGAATAAGTTTTTATCATTTTAGGCAAGGTGGAGGTGTATATGAAAACATAGCATTTCTACGATTTTACAGTTCTTTTTGATGTCTTTTTTTGTTGTTGCTTGCTATGTCAGAGATTTTTGGATTAAAAAAGGGAACCAAAAATTATTTGAAGACCCCCCCCTTTTTTTTTTTTGCCTGTCAGAAAATTGTTTGAATAGTGTGCCCCCTCGTTTACGGAATCGTGGATCCACCCCTAATTCTTAGTTTAGTATCGTAACCAGTTTCGCCAATTCTAATTTGGCTAAGCAATTACTTACTTTGTTTTTTTACTGCTTGATAACTGTCATGATTGTTTCGAATCCTTATGTCTTTAGTCTACAAGAATACATTTAGTCTTGTATTTTTCCATTTCTTTGTAATAATAGTGTCTTATAATTCTACACGGAGCACATCAATTGCACATTTGTACTTTGTATGATTGAATCATTATTGTTCTGTCTTGAAACAAAGGATCTCTATGCTTCTTCCAAATGTGAGGAGAATTCAGTCACATTTTGTCTAAAATTTTCTTCGTAAGTAATATGATAGGTATTGGTAGTTTCGAAATCTGATTTTATAAATTACTTTTCATTTGTGCAGATTGACTACGATATAGATGAGAGAGCAGCAAAATATCTTTCATGATGTGTTCTTGTAGCGGATTTTCTTTCAAATCATAGATAAATCAAAGCAAAGAGATTTCATTATTTTTACTCCCTTGTGTAGATTTGTGAAAGTAATAAGACCAAGCAGTAGAATACGATGAATCTTAGAATTAGAATGTCTTGTGAATAAGAGTACATGCCATATTTACATGCGTTTGCATCACAGTAATGCTAATCGTGGCTTAAATGTGTTGCAAGCATTCACCCTTTTATCAGGAACCTATATACATCACCTATGAATCGTGCGTGGGTGGTATATAAAAATAAAAAAGCTGACATCAGAATCGATGTGATTATTGTGGTGGTTGCTTTGGCGTTATTTCACGTAGGGTATATCTGGAGAGTATAAAGATTGTTAACGTTCTTTTGAAACAGTCTAAAATCAATAATCTATTAATAGGTCCGTGTACAGTATATTGCATGAACTTGTAGTGAAAAAGCAAATGTTTTGTTCCGAAGAAGGACGTTATATTGCAACAGTTGACTGAAATTTCATTCTGTATATACCAGCATCTATATGACTTAAACACGCTATTAAATTGACTCATGTTTCTTTGAATTCTCTCCGAACCACTTGTATTAAAGAGTGGAACCAACTACCTGTTGATATTAGGAACAGCACAACATTCTCTAGGTTCAAAGTTCAGTGTAAAAAATACCTATTAGACAATTTGAAATGGTCTCCTTTTTGTAGGTTTATCTTTTCCCATAGTATATACATTACTATTTGTTGTGATTTATACTTGCCACGTCGTAGTGTTAGTGTGTGGACACTAATTTATTTGTACCTTATAGGGCCCCACTCACAAGCCCTGCTTCTTTCGGGGTCCTAAAAACAATGTAAATTTCTTTGTATCAGCGATTGTATTATCTTGATGTTTGGTTTTTGAATAAATTGACATTCATTCATTCATTCATTCATTCATTCATTCATTCATTCATTCACTTAGGCCGGGGGGGGGGGGGGGGGGAGGGGGGGCACTCAGTATATAGTGTGC
This sequence comes from Heliocidaris tuberculata, assembly GCA_025618425.1. Taxonomy (NCBI): domain Eukaryota; kingdom Metazoa; phylum Echinodermata; class Echinoidea; order Camarodonta; family Echinometridae; genus Heliocidaris; species Heliocidaris tuberculata. The sequence continues at coordinate 45,557,689 of CM046835.1, forward strand.
GGTGGGTACGTGCCGCGGAGAATACCCCCATTTTTACACTCGAATTTCCGTTCCAAAGCACCGCTTCTTTCTCATTCCGTCGTTCCAGCCGTTCTGGCCCGCCCCGGCCCGTTTCGAAGAATATCATTTTTGGTGAAAAGTTGAAAACGAGTTTTCATTCCAGGTGCTTGATTCCTCTGGGCTCTCCCCATTGCTTCCAATCCAGTTCCATTCCACCCCAGGGAATTCAGTTTTCATTCATGCTGAGCCCATACAGCATGCGAATTAACCCCGCTTATATGAATACACACACCATAGACTTGCCATGACACACAGCGTATCTAGCTAATGGGAGCTTGTGGGAACCAGTTCCTTAGCATCATATTTATATTGTAATCCAGTTCGAAAGACCCCCCCCCCTCCTTCCAAAATGTTAGTAGTTCAGACCATCCTTTTCATGATATGCTAGTTCAAAAGCCCATTTTTTTTGTCTTGCCAGTGGCCCCCAGTGGCACATACCACTTTTTGGGTCGAGTGCCCCCCGGGACTTAGGCCTATGGCCTATGTCATGTATTACAATCCTCGTTTTCACGCCTAACGTACTTTTTTTTCTTTTACTATTTTGAACGTATACATAGCAGTACTGAATATTGGAGGGATCATTTTCTTTAAAAATCTTATGATTATTTTTAGTGCACGTGTACGAGGAAATATGAACAAAAGACTATAATTTGGTTTCTGTTTCTAAATTACGCATTAATCACGGTCGTATCAAGATAAGTTTTTGATGTCACCAGGAGAAAGAGAAGGTTTTGCAAATTATGTATCATCACTTCCTCATATCAAAGTCCGAAAAGGCAAGTTGGGCTTATACTGAAACTAATTAATCACTTCGTTATCATTTTCAGTATGATGACTTAACCCTTTCAAGACAATTGACCACATTTTGTGGTTTGGCTCAATAACTTTTGATTCAGAGCTCTAAAAAATATACCAGATGCATGAGTAGAAAGAGCAAAAATTTCTGCACACACTAATGTATTTTTTTTTTCATGACCACATTGCGTTTGATGCCAGGAATTTCTAAAACAAGAATAAGCTTTAAAATCCTTAAACTGGCAACACATTGAGAGGTTTAAAATCATTGTTTTTCATCAAAATTGGCAATTTTTCACCTTTTCAACAAAATTTTTAACCATGAATATTGTTTTAAAAAACATCACACCTTATTAGAACCATGTAGCACTAAAGGAAAAATATCATTATTGCCAATTTGAAGAACAAAATGTGATCAATTTAGCACTTAAATAATTCCTGTCCTGAAAGGGTTAAAGAGAAAATTGAGTTCTGGTAAGGGTGAAAATTAATTTGTGAGCTTTCTTATCCTTTCCATGCAGTTTGGATAAATATCATAGGTATTTGCTCTTTAAATTCCCTCATATTCGAATATAAGAAGAAATGGGTCACAGGTTTGGACCAAATTTCATGCCACAGGATTATGTGTGCATGTGACTTTCAGCAACACTGCGTCAGATTATGTTCAGTTTGATGCTTCTAAAACCTCACTATGCTACCATTATAACACAGTTTCTTTCACAATATATAATCGCATGACCCAAACTCAACATTATCTTTGAATAAACTTCACATCCATGCAAACAAGTAACGTGGGCCCAGCGACTTAGGGGCACTAGTACCGGGGGCGCACTTCCTACTAGTTAGATGAAATGTGAGAAAACAGGGTCATCGAGTAACGACAGTCATTTAATTTTCTTTTCACTTTTGCCTACCCCTCTCCATTTCTTTATGTCTCTTTCTCTCTCTTTTCCCCTTTTCTCAATTTTATCGGAGCACATGGCCTTCGAAGCTATGCCACTTTCATTAAACATGTTAAGAATATGTTTTATTATCTTTATTCTTATGTAAAGCAACAATATTTTTAATTTGTCACTGTCTTGTAATTAAAATGGATAGATAAGCACGGATACTTGACAATATTATCCCCAATAAGATAATTTGGTATCCAATATCTGGCAATAGACTGATGTGAACTACAATTCATGTAACTGTTTAGATATTGCCCATGTCATTCTACCATGACTTGCACTCACTTTGTTGTTTCATCATTTCCAAAACAAACAAGAATTTGTGATTTTTCTGAGCATCACCATTCCTAAGAAAACATGTGCAGGTCCATACTTTCATATTTTAGGCCCCCTCATAACCATACATGCACGTGCTTGACGTAAGAGGCGCGCGCCCACTCTCCTTTAAGATCCTGGATCCGTCTCTTGAGAATTCTCACACTTTTTGTGGTGCTACGGATTCAAACTAGATATGAAATGAATTTAGAAAAAAATAACAACAATGAAATGAGTGGGATATTTCTACACTGGTATGAAACAAAGCTTTTGAAACAAACAAACACAACATGAAAGTGAATATGAGAAGTTATAGAAGATAATAGCTTTAATCACAGTTAAAGTATTCTTGTTGTGTCATTAATTCCAGAAAATGCCAAGTATCATTAAATGGTCCTTTGAAATTAAGCAACCATTGCACACATACAATGTCAACCCGTGATCTCTCACAATGAGGAAATGCTAAAATCCATAAGAGCATGCCAACTCAAAGCATCAGATACATGTTTCATCAGGAAACATAATATCTGGATTGCTTCCATGTTTTCCAAAGAAAGCTTGTATTTATGGCTAAGTAACATTATCCTTGACAAACATTAAAATTAACATGCATTTGTTAATACATTGTACATTGTAGGTTTGTATAGTATTTTAAAAACCCATATTAAACTCATTATTTATAAACCCATTAATATTTATGCAGGCGGGAAGGTAACATGTTTAGTGTGCATGCATGATTTATCGTTTCGCTACCTCATTGCTCCAAAAGCAATAAAAGTACAATTGTAAACGACTTATTGCAGGGGCCGTGGAGAGTTTTTGAAAGTGGGGGGGGGGGGGGGGGTGCTGATTTGATTTCATTCATTAATGACAATATTTGAACCTTTTTTCCGAGGTTTTATGACACGTGCTTCGCGGCCCATGTATTGTAATGACTTTCTATATCTGCATGTCTATTCACAGGGTTAAACCCCAACCAAAACAAGGAAGTGTGGAAAAATAGCGTACAATCTTTTCTACACTTTTACAGCTCTAGATAAATGTTCCTTATAAGGACCTTAGGGGCCTGTGCCAAAACTCAAACATTTATCCTCATTACAATGCAATTATAAAAAACCTTACATAAATCCTCAAAATTTAAAGGGGGAAGTTCCAAATATGTTCTGGTTTTGTCTAGACTGATAAGTAGTCTGCGCTCGTATTTATGACAATGATATTTTGGCTGCAGATTGATCTGTAAAAATATATAACAGTGACAGTAAGGCAGATATATAATCTGGCTTTTTAAATGAACATCAGCAACAACAATATCATCTTACTCACTTACCGCGTGCAAGATTACAAAAAAAAATTTAAAAATGAATAAAAAAATTTTTAAAAAACACTGAGAACAGACTATAAAATTGGCTACGAAAAATGCAAGTCAAAACATGTTTTTCGTACGTCTCCTTTGGCAACCTATATATATTTTAAAAATCTAATAGAACATTTCTTATCTGATACATTGGACAATTTTAAATTATCATGTACCTGTTGTTATTTCTCTGTTCCAATAATTATCTTAAACATAGACTACTTTCCACAAATCTAACTACAAAAGAAACTGAAATATGTACTGAATATTATATGTTTAACTTTTAACACCGTACCTGCATGGACTCCATGAAACCTATTTTCTATATGCACATAGCTATAGGCCTATTTGAAAATGGGAGGAGATTGTTTGTGTAGACTTAATGCTTGTAAAACATAGGTAATGTTATAAAAAGAAACTCACTAAGATTTGGGTAAATGATAATATAGTATGGACTGGCCTTGAGGGGGATACAACATTTATTGCCTGAACTAGAATGGTATTGCCCGAGTCGAAGACGAGGGAAATACGATTCTAGTGAGGGCAATTAATGTTGTATCCCCCGAAAGTAGCCAGTCCATATCACTATTATTAACAGAATCAGACATCTAGGGCGAACTCGAAAATATTGTAAAAAATATACAGTTTATTGCCCGCTATTTAACGCGCAAAATCCCATTGACTTTCGAAACCGGTCAATAAACAATTTATCGGCCCGCAATTTTGTTGGCTTGTCAAAGCCGGGCAATAAAATGTAAAAATTGCATTGCTCAGATGTCTGATATGGTTAATAATTTATTTTACATGTACTTGGTAGGTTACTCAGAACTCAGAAGAACTTAGAGAATGAACTTTCCACATACATCGATCTATAGGGCACACATAATTTTCATCCGCTCGCAATGTATTCTTGTGAGGCGGAGCAAAGTTGATAGGATAAAAACTGACTAAAGAAATTCATTAAAAAAAAAATCAAGTATCTGTCCTCTGTTAATTCTAAGAAGGCAAATGATGTTGAATAGTCATAATGTTTTCGATTTTACCCCTCGGCTGAAGAGAGCTTGTCTTTGTGTTCTTTTAAATTGTTTATATTATCTCAGTGAAGTTCCACTATTTCAACCTGCGATTCAGCGAGAATTATGTGTAGCCGCGTTTCAGCCTTCATAACTTTTGTTATCGCTGGGAAAATGCCCAAATAAGTCAATTAAATTGAATGAAGAAAAGACTGAATTTCTTGTAATTGGTTCTGTTCATAGCCTTCGTTCTTTAGGAAATGTTACTCTTGATTTAGGCTCATCAACTATCTTACCATCTAAATCTACCAGGAACCTTGGCGCTTACTTTGATTGTAATATGTCTATGTCAGAGCAAGTGAATCAATAGGCCGGTTTACTAACATATTCAAATTTTATGCATGCTTTTTAAACAAAGGTTGTTCTTGACAACCTGAAAGCTTGCCCGATGCTTGCCCGACATAGCAACAAGTAATGTATGCAAACTGGATTCCTAGTATTGTAGTCCATTTATTAATAACAGGTTGGTGGAATACCTGGTCACTAGGTCCTCCGGAAAGAAACATCCATAAATTTGAATAACTTAGTAAACCGGTCTATTGTGTAAGTCTGTTTGGTTCCATCTAAAAAGCATATCACAAATTAGGAAGTACATAACTAAAGCAAAGAGTTTAAATACGAAGAGTGCTCAGTCCCGAAATAAAGCACGCGTATATATTGTGGTACATGTCGATCGGCCGAGAGGGAAGATTATAGTCTTTATCAAGATGTTTGTATTTTTTATTTCCTTTATTTTTTCTTCTTGTTCTGTGCATCGCTTTTGGTAAACCCGTAAAGGGCATAATCTTGATATTGTCCCTTCAAATACAAACTTATGTCCCAAAACAGAGAGGAATCAACGTACTCTAACACCATGGAGGAGAGGGAGAGAGTTAGGAGGGGGAGCTAGGACTGAGAGATGTTTGAATTTTTGTTAAAGCCTTTTGCTGTGAAATTTATATTAATATTTATATCATGGGGGGGGGGGGGATGGTCCAAGCATGTTCCCTGATATTAAGCTCTATATGAGCAAACACTGCGATATCTGACGGGAATGTCGAGAAAAGTAAAAAAATAAAAATAAATAAATAAATAAAATGCTATCTTTATTTTTCTAAATCAGAATATTTCATTTGATATCATGATTTATGTAAATTTTAGGGATTATAGACCTATAATGTAAATCTATGGCCTTATGTTAAAAGTCAAGACAGAAAAGGCTTTATTAAAATGAGATTGCGTGCGAGCAATTCCTTAAATACAAATATTAATTAAGAGTGGCGTATCCAAGATTCTCTTTTTTTATTGGTGGCGTATCCAGGAATGCACGTGCCCTACGTGCCAGCCAAAACCAAATCTGACATATCTTATAGTTACACATCGAATGAAAGGAATTGTGTGCCCCCCCCCCCCGCACAGAAGGAACATGAAAAATGTGACTTTTTTTCCCTTGCTTGTCTGAAAATTCAGAATAGACAGCATCTGATGATTTTTTGTTCGTCAGGGGTGAGCCCCCCCCCCTCCCCTGCATTTCTGGATACTCCACCAATATAAATAACTTACAGTAAGTTTTTTGTAACATTCTGCTGTAGCAGTTTGAGACTAGGGCTATTTTGAATTGAATTAACTAGTAACCAACAATAGCAGCTGATGATATAATTTATTTATTACCAGTCCTATTCTGTCTTTGTAGGAATATCCCATTCCTTTTGCCCCAGCCCCCTTTGTCTCTCTCTCTCTCTCTCTCTCTCTCTTTCTCCCTTCCTTCCCCCTCTCACAGGCTTTCATTTTCTAATGATCTCTTATTCTCTTATTCTCTCTTACAACCGATCTATAAAAATGACTCCAATAGAAATGAGGACAAAATAATGATCTCTTATTGTTTTTTTTTTTTTTCCTTCAATGGTTCAATTTAATGAGATCGACCACCAACACCATGCAATCCCATTCTTCACATCCATGACAGAATAGCAGGCGCTGATCCAGGGGGGGGGGGGCGAATCGACCGCGCCCCCTTTTTGGAACCCAACTGGCATACCTTAAGTACACAATAAAAAAAATTGCCTCTTTAATTGTGAACTTTTCGGCTCTGTGCCCCCTCCTCTACAAAATCCTGGATCCGCCCCTGGAATAGGAATTACATTCTTTTGAACTACAAACTACAGGTATACACGGACTCTGGTCTAAAATGTAAATAAAGCACCATTAGTTTGGGAGCCTACGAGGCTAACGATGTTGGTATATTAACCCTCCGGGGGGGGGGGCGCAATCCCGGCCCATGCCCCCTCCCCTTTTTTAAAGAAAGTCATACATCATTGTCCCAGGGCCCTTTTTTGTTTTTCGTTTTGTTTTGGAGGGCCGGCGAGAAGAAGAAAAAATTTCTTTTCACCCCTCCCCCCCCCCCCCAACTGAGCAGCTTTTCGAGGACTTGCGAAAAAAAATTCTCCCCTCCCCCACACGGAGCAACTTTTGGAGGAATGGTGAGAAGAAAAAATTCGAATCTCCCTTCCAGCAGTTCCAAAAAGTTGACAGCCCTGCATTTGTGCCCCCCCCCTTTTTTTTTTTTTTACTATACATCCTGCATTCGCCCCTGTCATGGACTGTCAGTGTGTCAGACTCATATCCATAATAGGGTTCAGATTCTTCAGAAGCCCCCTCCCACTACATTGTCGGTCTCGTTCGCTGAAGCCAAAGTAAACGACGATCAGCAAAGTAAAAAACTTTGATGAGCGAGGTTTGAGGAGAACACCTTTGGCAAACTAAAAGAGTTCTATCGGCAACGTCACCATCTCGAGCGGGATCGCAGAGGGGTAGACCTAGCCTAACTAGAGCTAGACACCTTGTCGGTCGCTATTCAGCTCAGCTATTTCCTTCACGATTGCATGATCTCACATCAGTCATTTTGGCTAAGCGTAATTCGGTGGTAGAACATTGATTATATGAATTTATGAATTTAATACATTGAATTTTGCCTCTGGTACATTAGAAATATAATAGTGAACTGGAATTTAGTGAGAGTTTCTTCTAATACCGGCTAGGCTGGGCCCCTGGGCGGGCGGACATACGTCTGCTCCGTGATCGATACTACACGCCCACATTGTGGAGGTGCCGTGGTCCAGTGGTTTAAGGCGCTTGACTGGAGATGCGAGGATCGGGCGTTCGATCCCCGACACGGCACTTATGCCCTTGAGCAAGGCATTTTATCTACATTGCTCTTTTATCATACATCAAATAAATGAAGTGCTAAAGGCATATTTGATACCAGGGTGTGCGTGTGTGTTATTTAAAAAAAAAAAAAAAAAAAAAAGCAAAAAAAAAAAAAAACATTACGTCATCAATAACAACAAACGGTTTCACGTGTTATATGACAAATTATTTTTTTTGGTCAAAAGTATGCATATTCCCGGGGATTTGTGCGGGGTTTAAATGACTCATCGAGCCTTAATTATACACTTTCAGAGCTTTAAATTTCATGTAAATTACATTTTTCATAATTTCAAATAAATACTAGGGGAATTAAAGTCATTTCAAAATCCCTCTTTTCATGTGTTAACCTATGGGAGCTGGAAGGCCAAAAGCATGCATATTCCCGGGGATTTATGGGGGGTTTACTAGACTCATTGAGCCTTAATTATACATTTTCAGAGCTTTAAATTTCATGTAATTCACATTTTTTATATTTTCAAATAAAAACTATGGGAATTATAATCATCCTAATATTCCTTGTTTTCGCGTGTAAACCTATGGCAGGCGAGACTGTTTTGGTCAAAAGCATGCATATTCCCCGGGATTTATGTGGGGTCTTTTCAATTTTTTGAGCCTTCAGTAAGCTTGTTCAAAGCCTCAAATTACATGTAAATAACAGTTTTTATATTTTCAAATAAAAACTATGGGAATTATAATCATCCGAAAATTCCTTGTTTTCGCGTGTAAACCTATGGCAGGCGAGACTTTTTGGGGGTCAAAAGCATGCATATTCCCTGGGATTTATGCGGGGTCTGTTCGACTAGTTGAGACTTAATCATACATTTTCAGAGCTTTAAATTTTATTTAAGTCACATTTTTCAAAATTTTAATCTAATTCTGGGGGAATTATAATCATTCGAAATCCCTGTTTTTGCGTGTTAACCTATGGGAGCTGGAAGGCCAAAAGCATGCATATTCCCGGGGATTTATGTGGGGTCCCTTCCACTTTTTGAGCCATCATTAATCTTGTTCAGAGTCTCAAATTACATGTAAGCCACATTTACATGAAATTCAAGGAAATACCAGAGGAACTATAATCATTCTTAAAATCCATGTTTTCACGTGTTAACCCTATGGCGGATGATTATGTCAAAAAGCAGGCATGATCCCGGTTATTCATAGTGGCATTTATTGATAATAAAGGTTCAATAAATGTTTTTTGAACTATCCATCCTTTCTCTCATGCAAAAATCAGACTTGAAAAAGATAGAGTAAGATATGAAATATCAAGAAAAAATGAGACAGCTTTTCACGTGTTATACCTATGGCGAACGTATTTTTCCGAGTCTATTTTAACACAGCAATTTGCGTCTGCCGAATGTACTACGGAAGTAGGTGGGAGTAATCGTCTTGATACTATTAAAAGTCTTTGACTAAAGATACCTGTCATAGTGCTGTACGTTGTCAGTTTGTCTAGATTAGATTACTGCAACTGCCTTTTAATATCTGTTCCTCAGGTACACTTGAAGAGACTGCAAAGTTTACAGAACTGGGCAGCTCGCATTATCTTTAGACTCGATCGACGTCATGACCCCAGCCCTCTACTCAAATATCTCCATTAGCTCCCCATAAAAGAAAGGATTCTCTTCAAGATACTATAGTTCGTTTTTAAAGCCTTCCATGACCTAATGCCTATGTATATTAAGGATTGCATAACATTTCACAACCCATCCCGTCCTAATCTTCGCTCTTCTAGGGACCCATTTGTTTTCACAATCCCCCAAATCCGTAGCAAAGCTGGCGATCGTACATTTACTGTAACTGCATCCAAAGAATGGAACAATATCCCCTCTTTCATAAAATCAGCTAATTCGACAGACCAATTTAAGAAATTTCTGAAAACATACCTCTTCCCGGAATAGTTAAACCCCTTCCATTTCTTTCAAACTTTATGTCAATGTTTAAGTTAATTTCGTTTTAATGTTATATGTATTAATAATTCTATTAATGTTATATTAAGTATTATCGACTTGTAAACGCTGTGATATAGTTGTACTATGGAGAGCGTATACCAAATGCTAGTTATTATTATCATTATTATAAATAAGTCACCTCATTCAGGAGATTTTTAAGTTTTGTCTCTACTCTGAATATTATAACGAATTCCACCAGAGCGTTTTCAAAAATATGATTCTTTGATTACTGTCGATTTAACACGTGAGCGAATGGGGACCAGAATACTTGTTTTCTTTCGCCCTCTACCGATAAGAGAAATCATATCATAGATGACGACATGATGGGGATTCCCCTCTGCGAAAGAAACCATCGATCATGTGCGAAACGCGTTCACCGCGCAACTCCGCAGACTAGACAGAGTTAGCAGAGCTTAGCCGGAACCAATCACACTTATGCGAGGTTATTGAGCTGGAACGGGAGCTGGCCATGGAAATGTTATGAACATCAAAGGTTCGAATTCTGAAAAACAATATTTCGAAGAGGGGATGCCATATAGTTTGACACATTATGATGTCACAGCTTATTGAATTCTCGTGGTTGAGGAAACCACCATTCACTCCGCACAGAAGCGCTTCATTGCGTTACATGCATGCATGGTTTCCTCATTCACCGTGCATATATATGCACTTTATTTTTGCGTGCTAACGAACGAGTGGTTTCCTCAACCACGATATAGCCAAAAAATGCCTGTAATTCTGTACTTTTCCGTCTCCGCGACTCCTTCGGCAATTAAAGAGGCATTTTTACCCACGCCGATAAAATCGGCAGGGTTATGTAAAGGGTTCCGTATGTTTTTTTTTGGTTTTTTTTGTTTGTTTGTTTGTGTACAAGATAACTAGAGAACGGACGAACGGATTTGCACCAAATTTTCAGGAATTGTTTGGATAGTGACAGGAAAGAATCGATAAGATTTTAGTGATAATCGGTTGAACCCTGCAAATTCTGTGTGACCTTCTGGTTTTGACTCTATAGTATAGTATATGTAAAGATCACCGTTTCGCACGTATATTAAAGTACGAAGCGGTTTTAGCAGCCATTGTACAATGCCTCAGTCGGACACAGGGGTCATGTTTTTTCGGTACATAAATTTCGAGTTAGGTAAAGCCATGTGTTAAGACAAAATCATCAGGGGTTAGTACACATAATGTAGATTTCAGTTTTGACCCCATAGTATAGTATTGCAACTACTCTGTAGCACCGCCAAGGCGTGGGTCTGCCGCCTTTGACGGCCCCTCTAGTTTTATTGTGTACTTGAAGTATGCCAGTTGGATTTCAAAAAGCGGGGCCGCGGCCAATTCGTAGTTGAATCAACCATGTTTCACCTTTTCTGAACAAACATATACCTGAATATCAGCATTTTTTGTACGAGGTTATACCAATTAGATAACTAGTTTGTTAGTGAACCTCTAGGCTCACCAATTAATGTGTATATAATTCATAATACTAGAAACACATTTGTATTCATGGCATTTGTATGTAGGCTAAAATATAGGATTCCATAATTAACTTTTTTAAAGGTTAACTTTCAATTATTGCACTTGATCTGTTCATTTGTAAACAAAAGTTTCAATTCTGCCTATTACAGAGTAAAATGGCAAAGCTCCATGCAATAATGCATTATTTCTTATCTAAAATTTGTTGACTCTTCTATATTACTTCTGTCCTAGATTAGACTGGTTTGAGCAACTTACTTAGAAAGTAAAGATCTGAAAAATGTCAGACTCTATCATCAAAATTCCTGAACAGATGCCTTTTATAGGAAGGCACTGTGAGATTGAGGCTGTGATGGGAGCCTTTAGGAACACCATATCAATCGGCATTAGAGATGGGATGCAAGCTGTCTATCCGTTGACCAAGCTGGCTCTTGTTAGTGGAGGCTCATTAGTCGGTAAAACCCGCTTTGCAGCAGAGGTTGTGCGGGAGCTGCAGAAATGGAGCAAGGGTCTGGAAATTCAGCTAAACATCCATTCGATCGAGCTCCAGGGACTTGACAATCCGCGACAAGTAGAGATGAAGATTGCATCAGCTCTGTTACCATGGCAACAAGCTGAGATAATGAGTGGAGTAGGAGATGTTCTGGATGATCTGGAAGAGTGGCACCTCTTTGTCTTGGATAGAGCAGAGTGCTTTGGGGGTAATGACCTTCAGAGTGGTTTCATGGAGCTGTGTCAAGAGGTCATTGCAGGGTCATCTAGGGTGCTCATCATGATCACTTCTCAGTGGAAGTTTAGCTTCATCAGAATCATGAATCAGGTATTTGAATATAATTATGTTGTGAGTCTATGGGAGATGTCAATTTATACAGTAGAACGGGGCTGGGTTATCTGGGCATATATTGAAGTTCCCAAACATTTCCTATATAGATCATATTCACTAATGAAATAGTATGCAGTAAAATACTGAAAAATATATATATATTGATCCTTTGACAATAGTGAAGAAATGTAAACTGAAATGGTATGGTCATGTCACCTGTATGAATTGCATTGCAAAAAACATTTTACAAGGCACTGTAACAGAAAGGAGAAGAAAAGAGTGACAGTGGAAAAAATGGACAGTATCAAAAATGATGAATTAATATTTAAATTTGTTGGACAATTCATTCAGTGAGAATAAACTCCACACAGTTGAGTACCTATTTCTGCTTCAGGAAGAAAAACATTGTCATTTTGTTCAAGACTCAAATTCTTTGTTATAATTTTCTGCCCAATGTACAGGAAAGGTTTATAGGAAAGGTATGGGTTTCACACTTTATGGATATTAGTATATGTCTAACCCTGTCTCCTCTCTATTTACTTTCTTCTTTGCAGGTATTGCCTATTCATTTAAACCCTCTCTTGCCGGATGAATCCAAGCAGCTTCTATTCTCCATGGTAACCGGTCTGGAAGAGTTTGGAATCGAGTCTCTTATTGATGAGATCATTGAGCTATGTGGGGGAATCCCCTATGCTCTAGAGCTTGTGGGAGCTGATCTCAGAGAGGTGGGGCGTACCCCAGTAGACGTCCTAAATGACATTCGCCTCAAAGGTCGCAAAAGAAGGGAACTGGGAGCTCAAGCCGATTTTGGAAGTACTGATGATGGTGACTTTGGCAGGGGTGTTACAAATCTTCCGAAAAGGGCAAAGGGGAGTCTTGAACAGCTAATGGTGGGTGGGGTCAAAAGGTTATCGCATCCTCTTAAAAAACGACTGGCACAGTTAACTTTCATTCCTTCATCTTTTACAGGTAGAGTGCACATGCTGCTTTTCTTCCTTTACATGTATTTTCATCTTATATTTCTTTTCTTTTCACCAATAATCAAATGAAATCTTTATTCCTCCTGAGCTCTTGCTATCCCCACATTGTTTTGTCTAAAATCTCCTTGTATTACTAATTTATTGATTTGACCCTTTCCTTTTCCTTTTCATGTTATCTTCATCTTCATAATCTGGACATTTTTCACAAATGTAGATGTATATTTGTACACTGGAATGCAGAATTCACTGTAATATATATCAAAGTACATACTCTTCTACATTTATTCACATATACATTATCTTCGCTTCCTGTCTTAGAGAGAATTTTGACTGTATTGTTTAGTTCAGGGCTGAAAACTTTTCTAATCTCAGTGAGTGCTGTGGAACTATACACATTTACAAAATGTTTTTTATTGATTTACTGTAAGGTATACTTATGACACTCCCAAAACTAACATTTTTAAATTTAAAATTAAAATATTAGATATTATGTACCATTTACCCTTTCACCTTTCCCTCCTTTATTCTGATTCTATCAGATGATGCTGCTGCCTCCATCACCAACATCAGTCCCAGTTATTGTACCAAGCGAGATCTTCTCATCCCCCTCCACACACGCTCTTTAATCGCCATGGATACACTCACTGAGCGTTTCAACATCCATTCCTTCCTGAGACTCTTTGTTGAAGAGCGATACCACCTGTTCCTGACACCGGCAGAGACTGCTTTGGTTAGAGTAAGGTACTGTGGTTTCTATGCTCGACTGCTACAGCATGCAGCAGAACTACTGGAGCAACATGATGCCTGCAAATCAATTCCCATCTTTACAGTAGAACTGCAGAACATGCGAAAACTGTTGCAGGTATGTCTCTGATGGGTCCGCTCGCTATTCATATGGACCGCTATTCATAGAAAACCGCTATTCATTTAACACGCATTATGAATAGCGGTCCTTATGAATAGTTATGAATAGTGGTCCTTATGAACAGAAGTCCTTATGAATAGCGAGGTAATTTGTCTATGGTTTGCTCGCTATGTAGAAGGACCGCTACTCATACAAAACCGCTATTCATTTAGTCACGCGTTATGGATAGCGGTCCTTATGAATAAGTGGTCTTTATGAATAGCGGTCCTTATGACTAGCGAGGTTACCCCATTTCTGAAGGATGATGATGATTGTGAAATAATTGCTCTTTGTACAAACATAACGTTTTTAATAATACTCGCATCTTTCTTCTTGTGCTAGTACCCGTACCAGTATTGATGCCACTATCATTAGCATTAGCATAGATGTCTTTAGGCTCTGTCACCTGTCTTTGTCGGGTTACTCCAATGTCCATTAGGTTTATGGGATTACTTTATTCTGCTTCATGCATAGGAATCTATCCACTGCATGGAAGACAGCTATGATCTCTTTATTGAAGTAGCTTACCAGGCCAGGCAGCTCATCCTCCAATTCATCCCTACGAAGGATGCTATCTCTTTCTACCAAGCCTGTCTGGAAGCAGCAGAGAGAAGGAAGGACAAGCAACGTCAAGCCAGGATCCTAATCTCACTTGGTAGGAATTGTAGGTTGTATGTCACATGTTCCTGCAACAATTCTTCTTCTTCTTCCTTTTCTAGTAATCTTCAAAGAGGAACTAAAGATTGCAAGCGGTGCGAAGAAGAGTAATGTCAGTTTCATACACTAACTATCTAACTTCAACCCTACAATATACTGAACCCTACCCCTAACCCTACACGTAACCCATAATCCAATCACAACCCTGTCCCAAACCCTATGCTTTTGACAAATTAAAGGCCAGAGCATATATTGCCGGATCATATGTCGGGTCACCTTAAAGTCTCATGCAGCCCTGATGCCATAAAATGCTTCAAAATAACACAGTAGCAGAATTAAATGACATAAGCGTAGTGCACTTCTCATTTCTGTATCTTACAACTCGCAGATCAGTGAGTAGACATAGGGGCCATTTTTGCACACAGCTATGTTTTTATGCCTCCGCCCAATGAAGATGTTACAGGACTGGAGGCATTATGCTTTTCGGGTCCCGCTTTCTTGTAAATGCAAATCTCAAGAGCCATTTGAGGTATGAACTTAAAACTTTGTGCTAGTATGTATCACCATGGGGAAGACATCCGATTAAATAATGGGTTACTTATGTCAAAGGTCACAGAGGTCAATTTCCTGAATTTCAGGTGTTGGCATCGTTAATTCGGTATCTCAAGAACCATCTGAGATATGAACTTATGAACTTCAAACTTGGTATTGGTTTGTATCACCACAGGAAGACGATCTGATTAGATTTTTGGGGTGTGTAGGTCATAGTTTAAAGGTCATAGAGGTCAATTATGAAATTGCAGGTTTTAGCCTCATTTACACAATATCTCGAGAACCATTTGAGGTATGAACCTCAAACTTGGTACTAGTGTGTATCGCTGTAGGAAGATGATCTGATTGGATTTTGGGGTAGGTAGGTCAAAGGTCAGAGCGTTCATTACTGAAATTTCAGGTTTTAGCTTGATTAACCCGATATCTCAGGAACTATTAGAGTTATGAACTGTAAACTAGGTGCTAGTATGCATCACTGTAGTAAGACAAACTGATAAGATTTTTGGGTCAGTAGGTCAAAGGTCGAAGGTCACAGAGGTCATTTACCATGAAAATTAGGTTTTTATAGCCTCCTTATTACAATATCTCTTGAACAATTTGAACCATTAACTTCACACTTGGTACTAGTATGCATCACCATATTGAGAAAAATGATTTTATTTTTGTTAACATAGGTCAAAGGTCAAAGGTCATAGAGGTCGATATGTATCAAATTACAGGTTTATTAATTTTGTTATCACCGTATCTCAACTATTTTGTATACATGACTAGGAGGAAATAAAGTGATCAGACTTTTAGTTAGTTGATCAAAGGTCAGATGTCCATTAACCTGTATTTGTAGGCTTCTTTTCTGATTATCACAATATTTCAAGAACAGTCTTAGTCATGAACTTAACTGAATTTAGGCAGGGGCATATTGGAGACGCAGTCGCATTGATCTTGTTTTTAAACTTCTTTTTGCTATTCATTCACACACAAAGGTTTTCTGTAGTTGATTTGTGGGACAATTTTCTCTGTCGTGTTTGAATGAATTGATTTGGTTTGGATCATAATAAATTCAAAAGTATATACAAAAATATATCCCAGTTGATGTCACGTCCCATCCATTTTTATGCCTCCGTCCAACGAAGGTAGTGCTGGAGGCATTACGTTATTGGGTTGTCCTTTCGGCTGTCTGTCCATCCGTCATCTGTCTGTCCCGCATTCTTGTTATCACAACATCTCAAGAACCATTTGAGGTATGAATTTCAAACGTGGTTCTAGTATGTATCACCTTGGGAAGACGATCTGAGTAGATTTTGGGGAATGTAGGTCCAAGGTCAAAGGTCATAGAGGTCAATTTCTGAATTTTCAGGTTTTAGCCTTGTTAACACGATATCTCAAGAACCAAGTGAGGTATATTCAAACTTGGTGCTAGCATGTATCACCATAAGAACATGATCTGAGTCGATTTTGGGGTAGGTAGGTCAAAGTTTAAAGGTCATAGAGGTAAATTTCTCAAATTTCAGGTTTTTAGCCTCGTTATCACATCATCTCTTGAACGGTTTGAGCCATTAACTTAAAGTTTGGTACTACAGGTAGTATGCATCACTATATCGAGACCAACTGATTAGATATTTGTTAAGTAGGTCAAATTTCAAAGGTTATATATATATATATATATATATATATATATATATATACACCCAAAACCGATGTAATAGGGAAACACTCTTTGTATTTTTTCTTTGTACTTGCGTCTCCTTTACATAGGTGGCGCTATTATGACGGAATAAACCGCATTGTCGTGTGCCGGTCTCCGAAAAGAGGTATCCAGTGATATATATACATACATATATATATATATATATATATATAAAATATATATACATGAAATTTATTTTTTTTGGTTTGATTATCACAATACATGTACATGTATCTCAATTACTGTTTTAGCTGTGAACTTCAAACTTGGTACTAGTATGTATGCATCATCCTCGTGAGAGGAAGTGATTAGATTTTTGGGTTTGTAGTCAACGTTCAAAGGTCTTTAATTTCATATACATGAAATTAAAGATTTGTTACTTTTTTTTATAACCATATCTCAAATTCTCAACTATATTTTGTAGGCAGACTATGAGGAGAGAAAGTGATCAGACTTTTGGGTTGTTAGGTCTTAGGTTACCATGTTATTATAGGCTTCTTATTCTGGTTATCACAATATTTCAAGAACAGTTTGAGCCATGAACTTAACCGAATTCAGGCGGAGGCATATTGGAGATGCAGTAACATTCATCTTGTTTCTTCATGATGGAAGTATTTTATGTCACTTGAGACATCCCTGGCCAGTTCTTGCATGTGAATTTTTTTTTTTTTTTGGATGTAGGATATAGTATGAAATATCCAATACTATAAAGCTACATGTAAAGCTAGTCTAAAGGCTGTAGAGTACAAGAGAACTGTCTTAACATGGAATGTTGTATGCAGTCTGACTACTTGAAGTCTGAAAGGCAGTCTATAAATTTTTTTCCTTATTCTTGATGTAAATCTTGGTTTGTTCCCCTGTCAGGTCGTCTGGTGCGTTATGTAGACGGTGATATGAGGTATGCAGAAGACTTGTATCGTCAGGCCTTGAATCTGATGGCACTGTATGGAGACAGCCTGGATCATGCCGCCATCTTGTCTGTCCTAGGCTTCCATTACTTTGACAGTGCTCGGCCAAAGTTAGCCATCAGGTAACTTAGGTCCTTGCAGCCTTACATTTAATTTCAATTTCTTTATATTCTATTCATAAAAATACAAATCTATATAAACAGCATATTATATACAAAACAGACGGTACATCAATATACATAGCTTTGGTTGTGCAGATAAAAATAAGGGCACTGCCAATTATTCTTCTATTGTGGGTATCACTTAACTATAGGTGGTCCATAATCTGTAGGTGGTATCAGTTGTAGTTTTGATTAATTTTCCAAGTCAAGAAAATGATTGAAGTGGTAATTTGGTATTCAGCATCCTCTTCAAGTTTTTATGGGCTTCTATTAAACAAGGTTAGGTCATGCACTAGGCTTAGATAATATTATTGTATTATCAAAGTTGTCATTCTTTCATCATAAACACCAGCTACCAAGAAGACACCCTGGAAATGATATGGAGACTAGAGCACAAGCTGGAAGATGGCCAGAAGTCTGACTGCAAAGAGGATTCTGGGAAGAACATTCTATCTCCCAGAATGCAGCTGTGGAGATTGAAGGCACAGACCCTAGAGGAAATGGCATGTGTTCATGCAAGGCTGGATGGTGAGAGCATTTTCCCATTTGTTAAGGATGTTGTACCACTGGCAGATTTAAGGGGGGGGGGGGATGGAGGGCACAGTCCGTCCCCATTTAAACCCAATATGCCATTTTCGAATTGAGTCAGTCTACAGATCATATCTGATTGATACATGTCTGTTAAAACCCAATTATATACATCTAATAAGTACATGAAACAATTTTTTTTTTCTCTCGTTGGGGATTTCTTTAGGTATTGTGCAACCCCTTTTACAGCATCCTGGATCCACCCTTAGTTGTAATAGTGATGTTTGGTGTCAGCATTCTGCATTACGAATTTGAAAAATATGTGGCATCATTTTTCTTTATTTGATGGCATTCATGACTGGGCTACTTCGGTTATGTTTCTGATGATACATGATAAGTTACAGCTTTAATTGGAGCTATTTAATCTTGAATTCTTAAGTCTCCTATAAGAAACAGGACATGTACATATACTTGTCAGGGGATGCGCTCTGCCCTCTTCCATGTAAATGCATCTGAAAATTAGAAAAATAAATTAAGGTTATTACCCCTGAACTTTTACCAACACTGTGCATTACCTTTAAGCTATGCAGTTGAAAGTTCAGAGTCACTTGGAGGTCTAAATTGAGGAAGCAAGACCAATCGAACTGCTGTGAGAAGCGTGTGGGGGATATTTATGGTTAAGTGCACAGACAAAATAGCTTTCGGTTTCAGCCTGTTATGGGTACTTTCAGGAAATGGACAAATTAGGAAATGTTTAAGTAGACGTATAACCTTTTTTCTCCCTCCATATCAATTACATGAATATTCATAGCTAAAAAGAAGTAAAGGAGATGTGTCTTCTGTTAAATATAGATGTTTATCTCAGCTGTTGATAACCTGTTGTTTTTTTACATTTGTCAGCATTTTTTTTTTCTCACAGCCCTACCCCTCCCTCAACAGGAATTTTTCTGTCAACCCATTTAATTACATTTCTTCTTGACAAAAATATGGAAACTCTTTCTTAATATTACTCTCTTTATTAATAGATCCCTCCTAGATATTTGCTCTCTATTTTCCACCCCCTCCCTAGGCAGATCCGGGGGAGCCAGAACGGAGGAGGGGGGAGGGGAAGAAGAGAAAAACAAGTCATGTTTTTTTTTCATTTGACTCTTCAACAAGTAAACCTGGAAGAGCACACATGATCCCTGGCAACAGGTTCTCAACCCCCCCCCCCCCCCCATCCCCCACAAGCTTTCAAGCTTTCTGAGCTGACAGTGGTAAGGAAATTTGTCTTGTTTACATGCATTACAAATGGAAACGTACATACAGGTCATAATCAACAAAAAGACAGATAGATACATGTTAGTGGGGAACTCATGAGAGTATATTATGTGAACAGATATATGTTCAAAACAGAGAATAAATAATAAATTAGTCATATTTTTATAATTCCATTCTTTTAAAAGCATCATTAATATTATGAATGTTATTATTCTTTTTAAATATAATTATCATTATTATTATCATTGTTAATATTATTATGATTATTTTTAACCTTTCATTTGCCAAGAGTGCAAATTGGCAAGAGTGCAAATTGGCACAATTGCAGGCATGCCACACATACCCATAGGCACAATAATAGGAACCAATAAACAAAAGCTTTGTATAATAACCCACTTAATTGGCTACCCGATAATCCCTTAATCCCCTGTATGCAATAATTTTGAACTGGAAATTGTTAAATAAACCTGAAGACAATGGTAAAACTACCCCTGAGAAATGAAAAAAATAAAGATTTATCCCCCCCACCCCCGAAACCCACTGGATAGATTTAAGTTTTGTACATGATGCTCTAGGACCATGTAAAGTTTCAATGCATTTGGTCATATCTCGACAGAGATCAGACCCCCCCCCCTCCCTCCCCATCATGAGGAGTTCTAAATAAGCTCATTACAGTGATTGTAAAGGTTTAAAGAACACATCTTTTGTTACATTTTTTTCACCTCTGCCCTAATCCTTTCAATACAGGTATGTTAATGTATATCTTGGTATTATTAATTAAAGGGAAACATATCATATCAAATCAAGTCATATCAAAGCCCAATTACTGGTGATTATAAAGAATGCATCTTTCATTACATATCTGTCCACACCCTTTCAATACAGGTAACTGCAAAGAAGGCATAGCCTGCCATGAAGAGAGCATACTTATTCAAAAGAGACTGTGGAAGGACCATCTTAACATAGGGCAGAACTACTACTGCATGGCTACAGTTTACCATAACATGGGATGTAAAGAGGAGGCCCTGAGATGTATATTCCAAGCTCTGGATATCATTGAAAGGTAATAATAATAACAATAATGATAACTGTTTCTTATAAACATAACCAAACACAAAGTTTATAGTATATAGTATCCTAGTCACTGGATTCACTGTTGATTGATCACTGTTGATCCACCCCTTTACAGTGCACATTCTTCAATCCACTGGATACATCACTGGACTGTGGATCACATGGTTCTGGGTTTGAATCCAGCCGCGGCACTAACGTCCTTTGGCAAGACATTAATCTACATTGCACAATTGTGTGCAGGCTTGAAATCCATTGACCAGGGGTAATAATAAAATAAAATTGTAAAACGCATTGAAGTATTCACAGAATGCGCTATTATTATTATTATTATTATTATTAATTACAGGCACGGACATGGTAATTCAATCACACTGACGATCACTTCCTACTGGGTATCTATTTGACTCCTGGGTTGAGAGGAACAATGTAAATAAAGTGTCTTCCTCAAGGACAATATCTGTGACCAGGCACCACAAAACCACCAAAAAGTCACCAGATATGAATTTTTAGTTAAGGTCTGATTCTGAAAGAGGAGATTCTCAGCTTTGAAATGATATATAACTCATTAGCATTGGATGTTCCTAACTCACTGTACAAAGAGTAGAATGCACAGTCCCTCAGAATGTTACTTCTGAGAAATAAGGGTTTAAAGTTTGCAGTCTATTGAAGCACTCTGACTTGCAAGGTGTTGTACTAAGGTGACAAAAGGAGGATTAGAACTCAACAAAAATTTCTATGAAGGGATTATCAGATTGTCCCAAAACTTGGCATACTAATTAGGCATAACCTGTTTATCATAGTGCACAAGTATCAATGCAAGAACTTACTCTCTTTAAAAGTTATGGGAGATCAAAATGAGACAAGTATTCAGGGTCATAAAAAAGAAAAGTAATACAACAAAATCCAGAGAAGACACACATAAGTCTAATAAATAACTGTCAGAAATAGCACTTTTAGATTGTTTAGTGTCTCCAGACTTTTAGATTACTTAGAAAAAAAGTATACTCTTTCAGGAAATATCCAAAACTAAAATTTGACCATGCCAACCAAAAACACATTGATTGAGCTCTAACTGAAAATCACACAGTGCGACATTTTGGTGATTTTGTGGTGCATGGCTTTTATTGAACTCACTATCTTTGCATTCCCCATCAAGTGATTAACCACTCGACTACAACACAACCGCACAAATGAATGGAATATTAACCCTTTCAAGACAAGAATTATTTAAGGACTAAATTGATCACATTTTGTTCTCCAAATTGGCAACAATAATAGTTTTCTTTTATTGCTCTATGGTTCAAATAAGGTGTTATGTCTTTGAAAACAATATACATGGTAAGAAATTTGTTGAATAGTTGAAAGAAATTGCCAATTTTTATGAAAAACAATGATTTTAAACCTCTCAATGTGTTGCCAATTTAAGGATCTCAAAGCTTATTCTTGTTTTTGAAATTCCTGGCATCAAACACAATATGGTCATGCAATAAAAATGGACATAGTGTGTGCAGAAAATTTTGCTCTTTCTACTCATGCATCTGGTATATTTTTTAGAGCTCTGGATCAAAAGTTATTGAGCCAAACCACAAAATGTGGTCAATTGTCTTGAAAGGGTTAATAGCTGAATTGTCAATAAAGCCACTGCACACATTTGGGCTTGACCATGTCAAAATTATTTTTTGAGAAATTCAACTAGGATTAGATATAACAATTTGAAAGGGTAAAATTTGAAAAAATGAAATTTCAAGTAGTCAAAGTTCAAAGTTGCAGGGGATTGTCCCAGTAGGAAGAGTCCTGCAACTTGTGTACGACTGGTCTGACATTGGTCTTTTCTCCTTCTGGGAATTCACAGTACTTTGCAGTCTATACCATTTTTCACAAAACCTTGAAAAATTAACTTCAACAATCTAGTGATGACATTTTTCTCTTATTTTGTGAGAAATTTTGGTTTACTTCTGTGTGAAGCATACCTCTTCTCAGTTAATTCTTAGGTCCCTGCAAATAATTGACATCACTTTTTAGTGAACTAGAACTTCAACTGTACATATTATGCATGAACATCACCAAAAATGGTGTTATTGAAGTATGCTATATCAGCATGTAAGAAATATTTTAAAAAGGACCAGAAAAAAATCATGATAATGCTAATCAAGTCTTGTACATGTACATGTACACAAAGTGTACTGCATTTGTTTAACAATTCATTTCATCCTCATTTGTCCCTTGTAGGTTGTGCACACAGCCTTGTTCAACTCTACTCATCTGCTATTGCTACGTTGCCACAATCCTGTATGACTGTAAAGGTGACCTACAGGGTGCCAAGCACTACATAAAAAAGAGTTGGCAAGTACAAGAACGCCTCAAGACTAAGAACATCCTGGAATATTGCCTCCTCTTTGATGAGGCCAAGATCGTTGCGAAAACCGGCGACATTGCCAGAGCACGTCAAATGTTCAAGAAGGGGTTTGGGATGGCATTGCCTATCCTAGGTGAACATCTCAACACAGCACGTGCCCTGCAGTCTGAAGGTTGGGCAGCACTTCGGGTTGGCGATTGTGACGATGCCTTGAAAATCCTCCAGTATTGTCTTGAGATGCGACAACGGGTGCTTAAGAACATGAAGTGGAATGTGGAGATTGCGGAGACTCTGGAAACGATGGGTGATGCATATGTTGCAAAAAACGAGAGCCAGAGGGCGTTTGATTGTTACAAGCATTGTTTCCGTGCGCTCTCTGTCCCCATCAGTTGCTACACAAAAATGGGTTCTTCAGCATCAAAGAAGGTTCGTGATCTGAGAGACCTTATCTCTAGGAAGATGGGAATCGTGTCAAAGGATCTGGTGGGATGGAGCGAAGAAGAGGTGGAGCTTATGAATCGAACTGTGGTCTATGACTACAACTATTGGCCAATGACCTAGATCATTTAAATATACATGTGTGCACCTGACACAGGAACTATAACATGAGATAAATAAGCCAATTCTTAATAAAAATTTGCGCATGTGAAGATAAAGGTCATTTGTACAATTGACCTTTCTACGCTTCCATAATGTGCGCACACTATGATGCATGTACCAGTATGGCTTTAGTTGTTTAACAAGTAGCACATGTACAAAAACAGATGTGTGTGCAATTCGGGGTCATGTCAGGGTCATTTGTACCATGTATTAATTACAAACTGGCTGAAAGGAACAACTGGGTTGAGAATAGGGACAATGTTTGAAATGTATTTTTTCAGTGCATTTTGAATTGTATTTGAAATTTCACAGTATTTGTCAATATTTGAGTGATGGTACTAGGCCTCTGTTTCTAGTTACCACTAGGACTACTACAGCCAGGAGAATTATTCCGTACAAATTTCCCCAGAAAATTACCACACCCCCTTTTTTTTCCTATGAGAAAGAGTTTTTGGACCACCTAATAGACTATAAATGTCTGAGAGAATAAATTTCAAGTGTTACTTCTTTTGGTCACCATGGCCTGCTCATTATTCTGCTGAGACCATTGTGTGTGACATACAAATTAAAGGTATTAGAAAATTAATTTCTATGAAACAAGAAAACATTCTTGCAGCATGAATGAGCTACCGTGAGGAGAAAATATGGAACATCTTGTGGACAGCATGCCACCAGGCATGGCTGCTATCATTAAATAGAGCAATTTTCTACCAAGAACTGAACAAACTGCCTCTAGATGAATGAACATGGCTTTACCAGACAATCAGGCATACCTCCTGGACAATAATATTATTCCCAGACCACTTCTGTCAGGACATTTTTCCAAAACCCCCACCCCTGGAGAATATCCATGAGGATAGTTAGCCTCTGGGATATTTACATTCTGTTAGTTGTTCTGAACTTTCCGGGGTTAATTGTCCTAGGGGTAATTACTCTGGCGGTAATTACTCTGGCGGTAATTGTCCGAGAAGTTAGTTACTGCACGAGCTAATTGTTTTGGGGAGTAGTCATCCACTCATTATGAGTTAGCTAGTAGAAATTATTCTGAAAATTCAATTACTGATATAGCCATCACTTGCCATATAGGCCTTTAAAAGGAGCTGGTCAAATGATTTTTTCCAGGGCTGTACATGTAGTTGGTTTATAAGTCTCGGCTGAATTTGTAGCAGTCGTTGTCTACACACATTTATCAAAAGGCAATTTCTTTTCATTTTACTTGTTTTTGTAAATTATTTACAAGTGGTTTAGGTTTATCAGGGTTATACCATGGACCCTACTACAGATGGACATTGATTGGTATCATAATGAATTCATGCACCCGACTCTTTCAAAATCATGACAATGACATTCCAAGCATGCTTCCCAAATTTGATCTCAACACGACCGCCGCCAATCAGCCACAAAAGAACCAGAACTGTGCCTTGAGAAATCTACAAATTGCAGGTGCAGAAGAAAATAAATCGTGGAAATGTATGTGCAGTTGTGGCGTACAAATGAAAATTATCATGTATGCATTTTTCAATAGGAATTAGAAGTAGTTTACAAGAGAGACCTGTAAATTTGGCTGTAACATAATGATTTTAAACTTCATTTTGAAACTTATCCGATCCATTTCCAGGAATATGAGGTAATATGACAGTAGACGATATGTATTTTTCAAAGTTAGGCAAGGTCAGATGGATGTCCGCAAGTGTCCATTTCTGTAATAATCAATCTCATATCATACAAATTGTCATAATTTGGGGTTCGCTGCTCCTCTAACTGGTCTTAAATCACAATACATTTCCTGAAATTACACTTCAGCGAAATGAATTCGAAGAAAGGTAAAAGGTTGTTTTGTCTGTGACGATTTGTGATTACGTAATCAGCACTGTCACGACAAATGAATGTGCTCATCAACATACACATTATCAGGTGGCGGCGGTCATGATGTGATCAAAGAAAGACCCCCATTATTAGTCCATCTGTAGTAGGGTCCATGGTTATACATTGTATCCTTGTGTAGAAGTGTACTAATATATGTGTTGAGTTTGATTTGCTCTTCTATGGTTTTCCTCAAGGTGTAATCATCGTGTATGCAATCTTTTTGTTGTTGTTAAGATATGACTTGACTTGTAATTTTAAAGTTGCAATATATTATTAAAAAAACAAACTATTTCTTCATGGAACCTGTTTAGGTGAATATAATTTGCTATTTCTATTTCTATAGCAATTTTACATACACTGCTGGTCAAAAGTTTCGGTACACCCTGGATTTTGAGATGGGTTTTTACTTCAATGTCTATTCCCCACATAATGAGCTAGTTTAGGAACTGAAAATTTTTGGTAAGGTTTGGTTATACATTACATGTTTTATATATTACATGATCTGAAACGAAACATTCAGGTGTGATATACTTTAACAATTTATGCAGTCTTTAAATTATTTTTCTTTTCAAAATCAAAAGAAAAACAAAGTATACATTGAGTTTGTCCAAAGCAGCCATAGTTTTATTTGACAAATGTAATATATTCTTTTAATGAATTTCAGAAGAATTTTTATTTGAAATGTCTATTCAGAATTCTAATACAAATGCTGCTTAGACCATGTAGACTTCCCTGTTCAACTCGTCCAAGACAGGCTTTTTACGCTTAGGGTCCAGAGACAGAATATGCCAAACCATTGGAATTCTTTAACCTTCTTCGTATATTTCTTTTAATAACACGTAGTATATTCATGCTACATAGTATGCAGGATCGGAAGTTACAAAAATAATGTGATATAACATAAAATCAAAACCGATGGACCCCTGTTCTGCAAGGTCGAAGGCTCAAAAGCCTTCGACCTTGTTGACCGTTCAGTTGCTATTGGGAAACTTGTCAGTAGTCTGCAAGCACAGACCCCAATTTGACACTTTATCAGAAAATCATTTTGTCTTGGGAGAAGCCTAGCCCAGCTACCTATTGGTCGTGTCAAGAGCCGATATAGTACTTGGCCTATGGTAGTCTTGTAGTGCAGACACTCTTTTACGACTGACCAGGGTTTGTGCCTGCAAACTAACTCGTCAGCATGGGAGTCGCCTCTTAACTTGTATAGCTGATTTCCTTTGTAATCGGCAACAGCAGGTGACCCCTTTCCTCTCACCTCAGGTGTACCGCAGGGAAAGAAAAACAACTTGGCCCTGTGGTGTTCTCAGCTGTGATCAACGATGCAATTAACCAGGAGGATCTAACTCCTGCAAATGACTCCGTACGCTGCTACAAGTATGTCGATGAATTGACACTGATAGGAAGTCGTACTTCCACCCCGGCATCTCAACTCCAAGTATAAACTCTTGACATTATACACACCGTTGGTCGCAGGTGAATGACATGCGCCTGAATCCAAAGAAATGTGTGACCAAAGACATCTGTTTTGGACGAAATCGTCCGACTCGTACAGCTCTTGTCCTAATTGATGATCAAATTTGCACAGCAGAGTGATAAGAGCGTTTCTGTCTCTAAGTGAATAGCCGACCCTGTCAAAATAAGAGGCTAATGAACGAGGGACAGAATTTTCGGTCTAGTAAGAACTTTGATCTCAGGGGAAATAGTCGCCTCTACATACTTCGCAAATAGACCTGTTCACAAAGTTATTCAAATTTATGAATGTTTCTTTCCTTGGACCTAGTAATTACGAGGTATTCCATTAACCTGTTATTAATGAATGAACTACAATACTTTGAATCCAGTTTGCATACATTACTTGTTGCCCCGGGGGGGCCACTCAAGTATATTGGTGTACACATGCGCGTCCAAAAAAACGCGTAAAAAGGGGTCTTTTTTTCATCCAGGACGCGTAACGCGCGTTACGTGTTAAGGGGTCCGAAAACGCCGATTTTCAACAAAAAGGGGGTGCTGAACGGAATGCGGCCAAACGCGTTTAGGGGGTCAATTTTATTCCAGCGGCAATGGTACGAACAAAAAATAATTTTTTTAGTCCGATTTTCAGGAACTTGAACGCCCTTTGAACGGTGGCGTGCGCAGAAAAACGGGTGTTTGATCTCAATTACAGGAACTAGGGAGTTGTTAAATGGCTTTATGTGTGTGATTATTGTGCATGGATTTCTTGCCGATACAGTTTATTTCTCTGGAAGTAAATTACAAAAGTTGTTCTTTTTTTCAAAAGTAAGCAAATGATGATCGTGTATTAAACCTAATGGAGTACACAGTTTGAAATCTGTCCTACATAATTGAAGTAAATGATAACATTTGTAATTTATCCAACAGCAGTTCCTATATGTGCAGTTTATTTTGTTTGCCTTGTGTGAAGAATTTATCCACCAAAGGTGAAGAATATGTCAGTTTGCAAAAGGTGATATTGAATTCAAGTGGTGTAGTTTTTATGTTGGTTAAGTTAAGTTTTTTTAGGGAGTAATATTTAAGACAAACTTGTTTAGGGGGTAATATTTCAATCAAACCTGTTTAGGGGGGTAATTTTTATGAAAAAACACGCGAAATCCTCGTTAAGGGGTAATTTTTACGAAAAAAAGCACGCGAAATCCTTGTTAAGGGGTGTCTTTTCACCAAAGTATGAAACTTGTTTAGGGGGCATTTTTTAAATCCATGGACACGCATGTGTACACCAATATACCTGAGTGCCCCCCCCCCCCCCCCGGCTTGTTGCTATGTCTGAAAGCCTCTGAAAAGTTTCAGGTTGTCAAGAAAGACCTTTGTTTTAAAAGTATGCATAAAATTTGAATATACTTGTGAACAGGTCTGTTCAAACACTATGGTCTACCTTACGCTGATCGCGTGACAATCTAATGATCTACCTGAGCCTTGTTCGACCTGTCTTGGAATATTCCGTTCCTGTCTAGGCTGGCGGTATCAGTAATCAGCACAACGATTCAGTCGAGCGTGTCCAGAAACACGCTCGTCGAATTATCTTAAGCTTTGGGAGGAATTACACTTTCTACTCAGAAGCTACCGTTAAGCTAAATCTTACGACTCTCAGCGACAGGATCGAGGAACAGTCTCTGTGTGTCTTATGCAGAATCAATGCTTGACCCTTCGTCCAAGCTCCACCACCTGTTGCCAGAAGCACTCACAAATTTGTGAACTTGAGATATAGGACAGAGAGACACAGAAATAGCCCAATTCCCTTCCTTACCCGCCGCCTACCCGCCTATTACTTTAAATGAGATGTTGGCAGGCAATATAACTATCATCACATGTATTTAGAATCTTTAAATAATTAGTGTTCGTATAGTCAAATAAAATTTGTCATAACATTAGTAAGTTTATAATATCTTTAATTTCCACTGCTCCTTCTGAATGAAAGGGTTTTTCTTTTAAGCGCATCGAATTATAAAGAAATCGATTATTGCAATATACATATCTCGCATGTTAGAATAGATTTAATCACTGGCGTAATTCCCGGGGGGATGGGGGTATATATACCCCCCCCTACTTTTCAAGGAAGAAATAATTTCTTTATCAATCAGTTATTGATAAAATTGATAAAATTAATATAAAAGACTGCTAAAGTAGTAAGAATTCCTCCTTAAAAATGCAATTAAAATGCCAGATATGATTTGAATGTCCCGATATTTCCGATTTTATAATTATCAAAATCTCTCATCCATGTCCATTACTAACGTGTTTTCCATTGGTACAAATGGGCATTACATCCCCGCCTCTTTAATGCACAGTTAATGCAAAATGTAGGCCTAATAAAACATGGTATTATAACGAAGTGTAGAAAACGAGTTCACATATTTTCACGTCATGCTGAGGACACGAGGAGCCTTCTCGGGACTGTACAGCATTCTCCAAAATGACATTCTATATCTACATCTTCTACAAGTTCATGATCATGAATCTTCTTTCAAGATTCAGAATAGACGCATCAACTCTTAAGAGAAATTTTAGGATTATTTAAAATCAGGCGCAGTGAGGTGGAGGGGGGGGGGGTACAGTGTCCCCAGTATTTCAGGATTTTGGGTACCCTAGAAGTCTCCCCTTTTACATAGGAAAGTGTTCCTTTTAATTCAGATAAGTGCCCCCTTTTCTTCAGTTTATATTCCAACCCGTTTCACATTATTAAAATTTGATTTTATTACATGTACCATTGACAATTGTCAGAGGCCTATTAAAATCAGAGAGGTGCCCCTTCTTCCTTGACTTCCTTGACAACTGTCCTTTTTTCTTTGTAAGAAGTGCCCCTTTTCCAATCTTATAATTGCCACTATTCTTTCTGAAAAGTGCTCCCTTTATCATGTTTATTTTATTTCTAAAAACGAGCCTCCTCCCTTTTCACCTCTCATAAAACCCCTAATAAAATATTTCCTTTTTTTTTCCATTCTCACTTTTCAGATACAATGATGATGATTACCCTCTGTCCATTTGATAAGTCCATCTTCACCTGTGGCAATGGCCTCTATTCAAATTTGAGAGGTGCCCGTTCTGCCAACAGACACTTGTCATCTCTGACAAGTGCCACATGAGTGCTGCTTTACACCTCTGATAAGTTCCCCTTAATTCATTTTGACACGGGCTCCTTTTCTTTCTAAGAAGTTCACTTATTGCTTCTGATAAGAGCCCCTCTTCCTATATAAAAAGCGCTCATTTTCCATTCTGGTAAGTGCCCTTTTCACCTCTGGTAAAGTGCCAATATTCATGTGGAACAAAATATCACATGTTTCATCCTCCGATAATTGCTCTTTTTAATATGACACATTCCTGCTCCTTTTCTTTTCTGATAAGTGTCATTTTCGTTCTTGATAAGGGTCCCTTTTTTTCTTCCTCCATAATTTGTGCCCCTAATTTATAGCGATTTACTGCAACTTTAAGTTCGTCAAGGCTCGCTCGCTACGCTCGATCACATTAATATTTGATATAGTTATGTTACTTCCCAGGTCGAAATTCCCGTTAGGATAAAACCAGTAGAACCTTATACTGGTTTCTACTGGTCCATTTTCTACTGGTTTTAATATGGAAAGTGAATAGATTCCAGTAGAAAACCAGAAAGAAATTCTACTGGTTTCAATATGTAAAGTGAATAGATTCCAGTAGAAAACCAGAAGGATATTCAACTGGTTTCAATATGTAAAGTGAATAGATTCCAGTAGAAAACCAGAAGGAATTTTTACTGGTTTCAATACGTAAAGTGAATAGATTCCAGTAGAAAACCAGAAAGAAATTCTACTGGTTTCAATATGTAAAGTGAATAGATTCCAGTAGAAAACCAGAAGGATATTCAACTGGTTTCAATATGTAAAGTGAATAGATTCCAGTAGAAAACCAGAAGGAATTTTTACTGGTTTCAATATGTAAAGTGAATAGATTCCAGTAGAAAACCAGAAAGAAATTCTACTGGTTTCAATATGTAAAGTGAATAGATTCCAGTAGAAAACCAGAAAGAAATTCCACTGGTTTCAATATGTAAAGTGAATAGATTCCAGTAGAAAACCAGAAAGAAATTCTACTGGTTTCAATATGTAAAGTGAATAGATTCCAGTAGAAAACCAGAAAGAAATTCTACTGGTTTCAATATGTAAAGTGAATAGATTCCAGTAGTAAACCAGAACGAAATTCTACTGGTTTCAATATGTAAAGTGAATAGATTCCAGTAGAAAACCAGAAAGAAATTCTAGTGATTTCAATATGTAAAGTGAATAGATTCCAGTAGAAAACCAGCAAGAAATTCTACTGGTTTCAATATGGAAATAGATTCCAGTAGGAAACCAGAAAGAAAATTCTACTGGTTTCAATATGTAAAGTGAATAGATTCCAGTAGAAAACCAGAAGGAAATTCAACTGGTTTCAATAAGGAAAGTGAATAGATTCCAGTAGAAAACCAGAAAGAAATTCTACTGGTTTCAATATGGAAATAGATTCCAGTAGGAAACCAGAAAGAAAATTCTACTGGTTTCAATATGTAAAGTGAATAGATTCCAGTAGAAAACCAGAAGGAAATTCAACTGGTTTCAATATGGAAAGTGAATAGTTTCCAGTAGAAAACCAGAAAGAAATTCTACTGGTTTCAATATGTAAAGTGAATAGATTCCAGTAGAAACCAGAAAGAAATTCTACTGGTTTCAATATGGAAAGTAATGAATACTTCCAGTAAAAAACCAGAAGGAAATTCTACTGGTTTCAATATCAGAAGTAGTGAATACTTCCAGTAAAAAAAACAGAAGGAAATTCTACTGGTTTCAATATGGAAAGTAGTGACTACTTCCCGTGTTCCAGTAAAAGACTAGAAGGAAATCCTACTGGTTTCAATATGGAAAGTGAATAAATTTCCAGTAGAAACCAGAAGGAATTTCCTACAAGTCCAATTACTTAGACCAGTGGAAACCAGTATAACCAGTTGAACTATTTGACCTTGGTATTTTAGTTGCAAGTTTTTAAAATCTTGTACTAATAACTACCAGTGGCAATAGCAACAAAGTTACTCTGGTGTGTCTCCAATACTTCCAATGTGCAATGGAAAGTTGGAGACTTTGCATATTTTGAAGTGTGTGTGTGTGTGTGTAATTGGGTTTTTACAGACGTGTATCAATCAGATATGATTATTTACGTCTGGGACCGACCTTTAACGTCACCATCCGAAAGACGTGACTCAGTCTCGAACCTGGGTCCACTGAATCAGTTTATAACTTCCACTGTTAGCTGGATTACAGCTGAAGTGTGAGGGCATTGTCCATATACTTGTATTGAATGAACATATTTTAGTTCCTGGTTAGTGTTTCCTTAGTTACTGTTTAATTACCTGTAATTGATACCAGTGAATGAATTGTTTTAGTAATCGTTTGTTGACCCATCTTTGTATTTGGTGAACGTTTTGCACTACACTAAATCATCAACAATGAAGAAATGTACTGCAAATTTAAATAAATAATATGAAAACATGAATACACAAGCACCCAGTATTTATTATGCAAATTAACTGGTTTCTATTGGTCTCAACTGGTATTCTACTGGTTTCCAACTGGAGCCAGTAGACAACTGGGGAAAAAAAGTTAATTGCGCATGGTATTGAACTGGACCAAGGGTATTAGGGAAAAATTGCCGTTTCCATTAACAGATGGCATTGGAAAAACATAATGGAAAGACCAAGTTGGAAAACTGGCACAAAGTTTGTGGCAATCGGAGATACTAGTTTTCAACTGGTATCTTTTCCACTAAGAAAATGCGCCAATTGGTGATACAGTGGTTTCAACTAGTATATTTTCTACTAGTTTTAACTGGGTTTCTAGAACCAGTTACACTCTTTGTTATTTATTTTGAATACATACTGTATAGACTCTGCTGGTTTTTGATGGCTTTTACTGGTCTTCAGTCCAGTTGAATTGAATTGTTTTTATTGGTTTGACTCTGTATTTTGAACCCTTCCTTAAACCAGTAAAGATTCCTGGTTCTTATTGGTTTCTATTTGTAATAAAGCCCTTTTCAAACCCAGTACAGAATTCTGGTTTCTATTGAATTCTTATGGTTTTACTTTGATTTCATACCCTTGATATAAACCACATAGTCTCTGCTGTTTTTTGATAGTTTTTACTGGTCTTCAATCCGGTTAAATCTAATAGTTTCTATTGGTTTGATTCTGTATTTTGACAATCTTCTTCAAACCAGTAGAGTCTCCTGGTTCTAACTGGTTTCTTCAGGCAATACAGCTCTTTTATAAACCAGTAGACTATTCTGGTTTCTATCGAT
This sequence comes from Heliocidaris tuberculata, assembly GCA_025618425.1. NCBI lineage: Eukaryota > Metazoa > Echinodermata > Echinoidea > Camarodonta > Echinometridae > Heliocidaris > Heliocidaris tuberculata. The sequence continues at coordinate 45,591,018 of CM046835.1, forward strand.
TTTTTTATGGATTGACTCTAATTTTATACCCTTCATATCAACCACATAGATTCTGCTGTTTTTTATGGTTTTTACTGGTCTTCAATCCAGTGGAATCTAATGGTTTCTATTGGTTTGACTCTGAAATTTTGACACCCTTCTTCAAACCAGTACAGTCTATTAGTTATAATTGGTTTCTACTGGTAATACAGCCCTTTTTAAAACCAAGACTACTCTGGGTTCTATTGGTATCTTACGGATTTACTTTGATTTTAATACCCATAATATCAACCACACAGACTCTGCTGGATTTTGATGGGTTTTACTGGTCTTCAATCCAGTTGAATCTAATGGTTTCTATTGGTTTGACTCTGTATTTTGACACTCTTCTTTAAACCAGTAGAGTCTCCTGGTTCTAACTGGTTTCTGCAGGCAATACAGCTCTTTTACAAACCAGTAGACTATTCTGGTTTCTATCGATTTTTTACGGATTGACTCTAATTTTATACCCTTCATATCAACCAAATAGATTCTGCTGGTTTTTGATGGTTTTTACTGGTCTTCAATCCAGTTGAATCTAATGGTTTCTATTGGTTTGACTCTGAAATTTTGACACCCTTCTTCAAACCAGTAGAGTCTACTGGTTCTAATTGGTTTCTGCTGGTAATACAGCCCTTTTAAAAACCAGTAGACTACTCTGGATTCTATTGGTATCTTACGGATTTACTCTCATTTTATACCCTTAATATCAACCACATAGTCTCTGCTGGATTTTGATGGTTTTTACTGGTCTTCAGTCCAGTTGAATCTAATTGTTTCTATTGGTTTGACTCTATATTTTGACACTCTTCTTCAAACCAGTAGAGTCTCCTGGTTCTAACTGGTTTCTACAGGCAATACAGCTCTTTTACAAACCAGTAGACTATTCTGGTTTCTATCGATTTTTTACGGATTGACTATAATTTTATACCCTTCATATCAACCACATAGACTCTGCTGGTTTTAATGGTTTTTACTGTCTTCAATCCAGTTGAATCTAATGGTTTCTATTGGTTTGACTCTGAAATTTTGACACCCTTCTTCAAACCAGTAGAGTCTACTGGTTCTAATTGGTTTCTGCTGGTAATACAGCCCTTTTAAAAACCAGTAGACTACTCTGGATTCTATTGGTATCTTACGATTTACTTTGATTTTATACCCTTAATATCAACCACATAGACTCTGCTGGATTTTGATGGTTTTTACTGGTCTTCATTCCAGTTGAATCTAATGGTTTCTATTGGTTTGACTCTGTATTTTGACACTCTTCTTTAAACCAGCAGAGTCTCCTGGTTCTAACTGGTTTCTACAGGCAATACAGCTCTTTTACAAACCAGTAGACTGTTCTGGTTTCTATCGATTTTTTAAGGATTGACTCTAATTTTATACCCTTCATATCAACCAAATAGATTCTGCTGGTTTTTGATGGTTTTTACTGGTCTTCAATCCAGTTGAATCTAATGGTTTCTATTGGTTTGACTTTGAAATTTTGACACCCTTCTTTAAGCCAGTAGAGTCTACTGGTTCTATAAATGGTTTCTACTGGTCATACAGCCCTTTTTAAAACCAGTAGACTACTCTGGTTTCTATTGGTTTCTTATGGTTTGAATCTGATTTTATACCCTTAATATAGTATAGTCTCAGCTGGTTTTTGATGGTTTTTACTGGTCTTATCCAATTGAATATAATGGTTTCTATTGGTTTCTATCGATTTGACACTGTATTTTCGTACCGTTCTTCTGACCAGTAGACTCTACTGTATTTTAATGGTTTATACTGGTCTTCACACCAGTGAGATGTAATGGATTCTATGGGAATTCTGCTGGAATCTGTTCAAATTCCCGTGGAAACCATTAGAATCCTAAAACCAGTAGACACCAGTAAAATGTCCTCACTGGTTTCTACTGGTTTCTATTGGAATTTCGACCTGGGTTATAAGAGGTCTTTTCGGTCTTATTCCGAGACTGTGTTTAACCCTTTGAGTGCGAGCCCGCGCACAGCGATTGTTCTCCCTGTGACGGAGCGATTTCGGTTACATTGCCGGTAATGGGAAATTTGCCGGTGCTTTCTACTTTGATTGCTCCTTGCACCTCACTCGGTCATTTTCGTCAGTTTTAGTAAATGTAAACATGAAAGGTCAGACTTTCCTCTTTCTAAAAATATAACTTTTGTTCATCGAAACAAAAAATAAGGTTTGTTATTTTAGAGGGGAAAAGCCGTCTTATTTTGTTGAAGCTTCGCTTCCTTCCTTTTCAATACACTTACAATACAAATTGCGTAAGCGCCGTCGCACGCGCGGTTCGATCGATACCCCATTCACTGGCCCCATTGTCGTCTGCTAAATGCTCGGCCTATTATCACCCGAGTCATAGACCCTACATTTTACATGAGTTTCCGACGCATTCTGACCAACATTGTGACATGATCACAGGTATAGGCATTCAGGAAATTGAATTTTCAGATGAACATCATGTTACTCAATAAGACAAAAAGAATCCTATTCACTTTCGACTTCATTTCTCATAATTTGTCGTAATTATTTGCTTTAGTTTTTGTCTCCCGCTTTATTCGTTTATTTTTCTCTATCTATCCATCTCTATTTCAACCTTATTTTCCTATGTAGTTGCTGTATCAATAAAAAAATAATTAAAAATTGTGTACGCATATTTGATTTTTTTTTTTTTTTTTTGTAATGGGAAAGAGCTAAATGAATGACAGTGATTCGAACAAAATAATACTTTGTAACATCTCAATGCCACTCTCTCTCTCTCTCCCCTCTCTCTGAATTCGTCAGGAATTTCGTGCAATTAGAACTTTGTTTCAGTGCGTTTCATTTCCGCATTGCATGCAAGTTTTCTTTTGAGGGGTGTGACTAATAAGGACTTATTCGCCGTATCTAAAAATTTGATCGATTTGAAAATAAAGAGAACAGCAGAAAAGGAGCATGATATTGAGAGTATAGTAATTCACTGTATATTACGAGATAATGAGGAAAAAAGTGAAAACCGAAACACAACAGTTGTGGGTGATATTGATGAGAATCATAAACAAACTAAAACGATGAAGAAATATGTTTTAAAAAAATTACGGCGATGGGGGGAAGCGGGGAGGGGGGGGGGGACAGTGACAACCATGGGCGGCGATCCCGATAGTATAGCAACCAATGGTAACGACTTGTGCCCCCCCCCCCCCCGGCAGTGACAAAAAAAGAATCGATGATGACAAAATATCATGTCAGGACGGTTAATGTAACACATTTTTTAAAAGACGAAACATTGGTAAACCCTTACATATCGACCTTGGGGGGGGGGGGGGGGGGGGGGGGGGCGGGGGGAGAGGGGAGAAAATCATGATCATTCAGAAATAATAGATAATGCCAAAATAAAGAAATGTAAACAAAACATATCATTACCTTATCATATTATTTCCCCCCCCCCCCCACTATTGCCTCTAATGCTATTTTATGGAACAAAATGACACGGAAGATACCAAGTGAACGCAAACTCCGCACATAATGTAATACATGTACAACTATGATCGAATATAATATTTTATGTAGCCCTATTGTCGAAGAAAGACAAATAAGGGCATTCTCATACTCTCGAAAGACCTCAATGCGAGCACAGTATTGTTTTAATAAATCAAGATGTTTATAAGAAAAAGATGTGTGAGTTGTAAGTTGATTCTGATGTAGGCTTACAGGTGAGTGACCAAATCAAGATATCATTATAAATTGATGTTGCAGTATCTCCAATAACAACCCCTCCCCCGCCCCCCCCCCCCTTTTTTTTTTTTTTACAGCGGATAACAGAATCGGGAATAGATTATAAAGACGCATTTAATTAAAGCTTTCAAATAGGCAATGCGTGTTGTGTTTATTATCCTTTTGACACAAATCCCAGTCATCAGGATAAACATTTAACGGGCTGTACTGAAATTCATTTATACGTGTTCGTCTCCATCTTTGGTCTCTTTCAACCAATATATTTTGTCTATAAAACTTTGTTAATTCTCGTTTCATGATTGAAAAGTTTTATATTTGACATGTATAAAATATATAATGGTGATGATGATGATGATGATGATGATGCTAACAAGGATAATTAGTAGTAATGATAATGAACATAATATTGTTGTTGTTGTTTTTTAAATCTTTCTCTCTAACTGCAAGGAACTTGTGTTTATGTTGCTTGGCATTTTTTCAACATTGGCCGAACCTTCCTTCACAGGAAAATTCTCATATTTATGTCTATTCCGCCGGAGTTACTCAAGACAAGGGTATCCTTCCGTAGGAAGAGATAGAGAGAAGGGTAAGGGGGGGGGGGGCGCTTTTCAGAACATGAAATATGAACATTTCATTTGCCGCCTAAAACCAAGACCGCTTGGGGTTTGATAGCTATATTTTTTTCGCAAACATGCTCTAAAATGGGTACATGCCCTCTTAAACGTAGGCCAGAGTGGCTCTTTGTATTGTCATGTATTCAGTAGATTGACCTCTTCTTTGAAAACGCTAATCTTCCTTTTAATAGTAGTTGCTTTGGCATTCTTTTGTTCCTCTTATTAGGGTGGGGCCTGCATGGTCCACTCAGCTGAGATAAGCGCTTCATTTTGAAAAGAGCAGATCGATGGTCCATTCATGAATGATGAGCTATTTGGTCAATTTGTTAACATGAAAGGAGTATTGTCAAGTTCGTTCTCTGGTAAATAATAAAAGGGAGAAGAATCACCATGACCTTCATCAATGTATACTTTTATAAACACGCAGTATAGGCTCTATATTGAAAGTAAGGTCATTTTACACTGAAGACAGCCAATTCAAATTCATCAAAATAGGTCAAATGAGGTGTAAACCATGATGCATTTGATATATATTCGATTGTGCTTTATATAATTATACTCCATCAGAAATATAACCCCAGCACTTTTCTTATTATAACGTGCATAATGTTTGATGCGATATATTCATTGAAAAATGCAATGTATGCCGCAAACTTTCCTAACCAATATTTTGAGTGGTTATTTGTGACCAAGTGAAACAGGCGTATCACAAATTTGTATAAAATGAAAATATGATAATCATCATATAAAATAAAATACATCACGAGAGATGTATCATGATGCATGTTTCTTCTTATCATAGATCTCCGAATGTTTAAATAGCCTTTTTGTTGTTTTCATATATTTTCCAGCACTGTATCTAAATCTATTTTTATGTAATACATTGACGTAAAAGATAAACGCGGAGCCAAAACCTTAATTCTTTTTTTATCTTATAGATAACATATGGAAAAAGTCAGTCTGATTTTCATATCTTTATATCCCTTAAAAAAAGAAAGTCCGATCGTGTGTCAATGGGAAAAAGTAAAAATGCATGTTTGTTCATTTCTTAGGAGTAGGGGCAACCCGAAAGGAAAATGGGGAGCGAAGTTTACGAGGGTTTTTTTTTTCAGACGCTTTATTATAAAACTCTTTATTTTGTAACTCTTCTTGTAGGTCAGTGGAACTATTTGGATGAAAAACATACATGTTAGCTTATATCGGAAAATATTGTAAGAATGAGCAAGAAAATAAAGCGTCAAAAGATAGAGGATTCTATACTTTTCTGGAAATGAATCTGCGTTTTATTCCTGCATTTCATGCATTTCTTCTTTTGAAGGGGTATGGCTAATAAAGAGTTATTCCCCGTATCTTGGAGTTTGATCGCTTTGAAAAGAAAGAGAACAGTAGAAAAGGACCTTGAAATAGAGAGTGTAGTAATTCATGTTACGAGATAATGAGAAAAATAATGAAGAGAATGAAACACAGTAAAGAAATACAGCGATTATAAAAGAAAACAAGATCCCAACAAACATGTATCATGTAAGGATAATTAACAAAAGAACGCAAAACAGTTAGTAGCTATATATAATTATTTAAACTTTTAAATTCAAATCGGAAATGACAGAGACATAGCAAAGCAAAATAGAGGTAGATCCAGGATTGTCAAAAGGGGAAAACAATTCCCCCAATAATCTACGAAAGGGCAAATTAGGTTTTTAAATTTTCATGTACTTTTTATTCGTATTAAATATTTTATATAGAGGCAAGGCGGAGGGGGCATAAATCATATTTTCCATGTTCATTTTCGTCAAAGAGGGGGGGGGGGGGGGGGGGGGGTGTGTACGGCCTCATTATCTACTTGGTCCGCCACTGAAGCAAAGAACACCACAAGACTAAAGTGAAACAGGTACATCGAGATATTATCAAAATGGATAACACTGAAAAAAATGGTAATAAATAAGTATTAGAAATACCTTTGATGGCACATATATTTTAAATTGTTTCAATATATTTGTTTCTAAATCTTTTTATGGAATGTGATGGCGTCAAAGAAACATGTGGAGGCAAAAAGTAAATATGCGTTGAAAATAAATATTCATATTTTGTACTGCAAAAGCGTACATTCCCCTTTTTAGAAAATAGAATTGAAGACTGCATTCACAAATACATTTCATTATATTTGTGTTAACATAATTCATTAGGGTTTATTTTTCGTTTGTTCGTATAATCTGTCTCTGTCTATTGCAAGTAGTGTTATCACTGATAGTATGACAACTCATATTTACAGTGCATTCTATGAATACATGTGTTCAGTATGTATTCAGTAGGTTTGGCATCCTCTTCTTTCAAAACGCTAATCTTCGTTAGTAGTTGCTTCGACATTCTTTTGTTCGACATTCTTTTGTTCATTTTAGGGTGGGGTCCGGTCCAAACAATTGAGAAGCATTTCATTTTGAAAAGAATAGATTAATGGTCCACTCTTGAATGATGAGCTAAATTGGTCAATTTCAATTTATAAAATGAAAGGAGCTTGGTCAATGTTTCTTTCTTATGAACTTGGATTAAAAGGAGCCAAGTCGAGGCTGTAGCCTGTATAATGTGGTCAAGATCAAGAATGCATACTCTTCGTGGCCGGCCGAACGCGATGATATCACGTGATCGGAGCGGACACGTACGCGTTCATCTCTTGGTATACGGGATTTACGATCCCAACAAGAATTTCGGGTAAAGTTGAAACGAAATTCCTTTTTCTCGATTTTTTTTCCACGTAACCTCATATTTTTTTTAACGGGTTTTGTGAATGAATATGTCTACATAATACTACTAAGAATTTTAAGAGCCGATAGTTAGCTGGAAAACTTTGTCAACATATTAGGCATAAATCTCGGCTTCTGTAGAAGCCCTCCGTCACAGACTGAACACCTCGCTCGGCTTCTGTAGAAGCCCGTCGTCTCCAAAGGGTTAAAAACCTTTCAGAAATGGGGTTTTCCTCTTTATAAGATGTTATTGATCACCATGCAGCCTCACAGATCTTAAGAAATTGCTCACTCGCTTCGCTCGCTCCCATATTAATATATGTGTCATCATACCCAACTGCAAACTTTGATGCTTAAGTAAATTATATTAGAGCATGTATTAAGAGAGAAACATAATTGAAATCCCTATAAATGTAATCCCAGTGTAGGGTATATATGCCAATGTTTAGAGATGATATATTTTCCCCCTTGTAGTGTCCTCCCACCCCCCCCCCCCCCCAGAAATAGCCCTTGATTATCGGTGCCCTCAAACTTTGGAAATTTCCGCTCAATATTGCGATCATACCCCCCCCCCCCCCACCCACTCCTTGAACCGGATTTACGCCGGTGGATTAATTATCAATTTTAAATTTCATCAGTTCATAGGAATTTCAAAAATGAAGTTTTATTGACTTTTGTTTACTATGGGGCTGATAAAATATAAGTATGTGAGGTTCCAGCATTATCAATATGTCATCATTGTTATGTTATATTATAATATACAACAGATTGTCTTATATTTATGTACATTTCTCTTTGTCTGTTTGTTAGTTCTCATGTCTTGTCCTCCTCCCCTTCTCCTTCTGTTCTCTTCCTTTCTCCTCTTCCGTATCATCTTTCGTATTCTCCGTCCACCTCTCTCTCAGCTCTCTTTCATTTTCTAACTGCCTCTCTTTCCACATATGAGTTTTAGTAATCTGAATCTACTCTCTGTTGAACTTAATTTGTTAACGATTTTACGCCTTACGTAATAGTAGGATGAATAATTCATTTTTCTTCTCCTTCTCCCATAGGCGTAGCCGGGGGCACAAGGTGGCCATGGCTCCCCTAATCAGCCCCTAATAAAAATAAATAAAAAGCGAGAGCGAAAAAGCGGGGAAATGAGAGAAAAGGCATAAAAAGGCGCTACGAGCCGTTATCTTTCAATCAAAATTTGCTAAAACGTCAAAGTTTTCACGCTTCGCGCGGGAAGGGGGAATAACTTTCCCTCACTGCACACACCTCTGTTACCTACAGTGCAATATTGCGTCCGAATAATTGAAAAGAAGTCAGGGCGTGGAACTAACTTTCCGCCTTTTAAAAAAGGTGCTACGAGCCGTTATCTTTCTCTCAAATTTGCTATAAAACGTCAGAGCTTTCGCACTTCGCGCGTGATCGAGGGGGGAAACTCCCCCAAATTCTGAAAAGAGTATGACTCCAAAATCATTTCACCGTTTATATCTCAACAACTGACAACTTTCTCTAATTTATATGAATTTTTAAAAATCAATTATGATAACATCTTCCTGACGCCTGTCCAGAATGCACCATCGCGGATAAATTACTCACGTGTGCCCACTGAATTCTACTCTATACGTAGTGCAGAGTTCAGTGCGTGTGCCTTTAGTTCCTTGTTTCTTTTGCCATGGCGTATAGATGGCGTTCTTCAGATTTCGGGCGGTTTTTGTTGTTGTTGTTGTTGTTGTTTTGTGTTTTTTTTGGGGGGGGGGGGGTGTATTAATTCTTACTGTGCCAAGGGGTTTAGCTCTCTTCAAAATTTTACCAAAATGTGATCAGTGCTTACTTTTCAAATGACTGCACTTCATTAACCATCTATTATTTACAAAATATTGTGTATGAAACTTGTAGGAATTTAAATCATTTCTTATGATACCAAACATTATTACTTTACCCAACTTTATGCATATAAGAATTATTGAAAATACATCTGAATTTTTTTTTTTTTTTGGTCCATTATTTTTTGGTTTCTCATTTTATATTTACTATTGTTTAATGTTGAAATAATTTGCAACTTTCTCTGAAAATTTCTATGGTAGCATATGATTGTAATCATATATTTAGAATACATAAAATGCTCAAAATTTTTTGATATACATTGACCACCATATACCTTTCCTGTGGTCGAGCAATATTTATTGGTGAATGAAAATGACAAGTCTATCTGTCACATTATGTGACATCGGCAGTGAAAGAGTAAAATACCTTGATCACCGGTTTCGATGCAGCTCATATTTTACTAGTAGAGGTCTTAGTTCATGGAATATATTGCAGGTAAAACACACATTGAGAAAATCCCTTTAGTTGGAAAAGGCAAATGCATATAACATATAAAAAAAAAGAAGGAATTAGATAGGGAAGGAATTTTATTTGGCTCTCGCAGATTAAATTGTCCCCTTAAGTGAAATTGTTTCGAAAAGAATATATACAACTTTGATTTGTCTATTAGAGACACTGAAAACATTTTCCTTAGACCAGAGAAATGTACTTTAAATAGTAAGCTTAGGGAATTCCAATTCAAAATGTTACATTGGATTATTATGGAAGGGGTGAGGTATTGTGTTGGGATGTGCGGTTGTGTCTGTCTCTCTTTTTTTCCTCTCCCTCTCATATTTTATTTTTCCTTTTTTTTTCTTTCTATCTCCTTTTTATCTTTTATAAAATTTTTCTTCAGTGAAAAAATAACATATAAAAGGAACAGTTATATTTAAGGTATATTTTCAGTTGTATAAATTCTTTGTTCGTCCATGAAAGTAAACATTGTTTTTCCAGATAACGTAAAGGTATATATACATATTCAGTTGTATATCTGTATAATTTCAAGTGAGCTGAGATCTTAAGTGAATTACAAATACATGTATGCTTAATTCTTTGTTCTTCCATGAATGTATACATTTTTCCATATAGGTATAGATTTACTTGTAAATTGTAAAAGTTTCTATTTATACTTTATTCATGATTGTAATATTTCATTTTTTGTATATCTGTTGTTTTCATTGAAAAAAAAAAAATGAATAAAAGAATATTTAAAAAAAAAGCAGCTGCTTGCAGTGTAGTCTAGTTCTAGACGTTTGTAATTATTTTGGCCGTAAAATCCCGTGTGCGTTGTACCCAGCGGGTTCAACTGATTCACTCTCTTTCGCACCGTCTCTCTTTCACGTCCTTGGTTCTAGGCAATTAATTTTAGGGGGGCGGTTGGGAGCACTCGAAGCGTACTCCCCAGGGGGGGGGGGGGTGGTTACCCCCCTCCCCTCCCGCGCGGAGCGCGAAAGCTTTGACGTTTGAGCAAATTTAAGAGAAAGATGTCGGCTCGTAGCACTTTTTAGGCGGAAAGTTAGTTCGACGCCCTGACCTACTTTTCAATTATTTGGACGCAAAACTGCACTGTATGTAATGGGTGGGCAGTGTTGGGGTGAGGGGGGGGGGGAGTCCCCCCCCCCCCTCTTTCCGCGCGAAACCCGAAAGCTTTGACGTTCTGGCAAATTTGAGAGAAAGATAAAGGGGAGTTTCCACCTTCCCGCTCGAAGCGCGAAAACTTTGCTGTTTAAGCAAATTTTGAAATAACGGTTCGTAGTAACTTTTTAGGCTTTTTTCTCTCACTCCCCCCCCCCCCTCCCCGCTTTTTCGCTCTCGCTTTTTTTTTTTTATTTTTAGTTTGCGATTTATTTATTTTTTTTTTTTTTTGGGGGGGGGGTTGACTGCCCCCCACCGCGCCATGGCTACCCGCCTGGTTCTGGGCACGCACCACAGAACTCCTTCGGTGGTACGCACACGGTGTTTTAACGGACAAAATAATTTCAACCGTCCAGAACTAGAATACTTGCAGTGTTGTTTTGGTACATGCATTATTGCATCCCCCTGTCACCAACCATTGCCGTAATCAAGGATTGTAGAGGTCTCATCGAACCCAGGAGGTATTAACAAACAAAAAAAAAAGAAAAAAAAAAAAGAAAGAAAAGAAACCATGATCGCCCCCTCCTCCTCCCGGACATCATGGAAGACACTATCATGTGTGGTCTGCCTGACATGGCATTCAGTGGTAGTTTCATATTACCTGTATGCTGTCATAATCTCAATCAGTGGGGAAATGAAGTGATAATTTGTTGACATATATAAAGACAAATAAGAGACCAATTGTCTCCCAAACCTAAAGATTAGCTTTGTGATTACCCCTTAGCAGGCCTTCAATGACGAACTGGAACTGGAAATAGATTTAGAAGATCTATTCCTTGCATGGTTTGTTTTTAAAGATCACATTTGTTTCCCGATCAAAGTGTCTTTAATTAGATTCAGTTAGTACTTGTATGCACTATTTGTTCTTTTTATGTTTACTTTTTAGTTTTGACTTGATAGGCTCAGCACAGCTTCTGCTCTTATTTAAATTCAGTACTCCATTGGATAGTGACCATTGTTTTAGTGTCATTAATAGACACATCTTTATTATCTTATTGATATAATGATCATCAGAGTAATAATTAGTTAAGATGTTATATATCTGTCAAATATTTTGTGGGGCATTTGACTATAGATATATCTGTCTTAAAGTGTTTGGGATAGCAAAACATACAATGAAAAACAATTAATAGTAATAATAGTGGGTTCTTGTATAGCACACATGTCTGTCAGACTTGACGCTCCTGGCGTTCCACAAGTGAAACAGGGCAAATTCTTTTTTCTTTCTTTTTTTTTTAATTCATTTTTTCCCTCTAAATATGATATTTGTAATAATTTGTATTTTTTAAGAGCCACATCTTTATTATCTTCGAAAAAAAAGTAATACATTACTTTCCAATGATGATCTGTTGGCCTGAATGTTTCTAAAATGTTTTGAGTTTGTTTTTGTTCAGAGAAGAAATAAGAAAGTTATGAAAATAAAAAACAAATTGACAAAGTTATGAATCAAACACAAATTGGCCTCTCCGTGACGTATCATGCGAGCTCTTCTCCCATTTGCTCAGCGCAGAAAATTTCAAAAATTTTCATTTTATTAAGTTTTGATGAAGGAATAGATTTTTTTCATACAGGTTTTGTGTAAAAAAACATATGAGCCATGATTATATCTAAGGTTCATGTATGACTGAATATTTTCTTTAGAGAAAATAAAATATAATGATTTTTCGGGTACAGGGCAAATGGGAGAGGAGCTCGCAAGATACGTCACGAATTTGCCAATTTGTGTTTGATTGATTACAACTTCAAAAATTCACAACTTTCTTACTTAGTTACTTACTTAGTTCTTACTTAGTTTTCTCAAACCTACTGATCTGTTTCTTTAATATTCTGTTTCTTTTAAAACCATCTTGTAATCAGGGCTTACTTCCCCTTTAATAGGCACAAAGATAAAACATGCAAAGGTTATTTTTACCTAAAACATTTGGGTAACTTCACAGGACGCCTTGAACTGTATATAATGGATACAAAAAATACCCGCATGACCGAATGGCACAAGACCATATGGCCCATTTAGAAAATGCGGAGTAATTCAATGATTTGGTATATAGAGGGGGGCTTCTTAACTTTTTCTTTTATATGGTTGAGTGATTTCCAATATTGGATTTCCCTTCATGCACTGCGTATGTTATACAATTGATTACTGTTATAGGGTAGAAAAGTTTTCTAACAGGAAGGCATTTTCCACACACATGGCATTATCACGTTAGTTCAGCAACTTTTTGAAAGTCAAATACTCCTTACTATTTGAAAGTAAATAATTCTGGTTTTTTTTGGGGGGGGAGGGGGCGAGAGATTGGAGAATTCTGGCAAAATTCACTTTTCACCGTCTGCACGTGGAACTTCGGTTTCGCGCGCCCTCTGTATTTTCTGTGTCGGTGGACTTCAAAGGACAAAAATGCGTTTTTTCAATCTTAGTCTCGTTATGTGTTACTTCACGTTTACGAATACATATAAATCTCAGATATTTGTCAATTAAATGCCACGAAACTAATCAGACCTTATAACAGGAGGTCACTTTGATACGTTCCCCCTTAATAATGAAAAGTTTAACATCAGCCCGCGAAGATACTATGCTTGTTAGTGTGGGAGCTTGTCCCGAAATAGTCACTAGTCACTACTATAGATCCCTTACCCATTACCATTTAACATAAGATTGACCCCTTAAGTTACTTATACCATCTAAGTCGATTGACCATGTTGACAAAAAAGGTTGTCAGCCTGACCGTAGCCCATATATGATCACAAACCTGCAGACTGAGCTATTTTGGACCCATTAATTGATAGCGGAAGAAAAGCGAGACTGCATAATCCAGCTAGCAAAAACATATAGTTGACCCTTGCTACTAGACTATGATAATGAGGTCATTGTCGGCTGCTAGTGTGTTTGCATGCTGGCTGTTATCTATTAAACGCGCTGTCATGTCACATGTAGTACGGTATTCGTATACACCACAATTATTGCAAAATGGGTCTTCCTTATTCGAGTGGTAAAATTTACCACGCATTGGTTTTGACTTACTACTATGCTCCTCTTATTACTACTATTGTGAAAATGTTTATGGTCGTGTGAATGAGTCGGAGTCGGAGTCGCGACCAGCGAGCTATCGATATGGTGGGGACGCCAAATTTCTTACAATGTGGTGCTGGGTAAGCAGTGTACATTTTTAGCTTTCCGTGGATTGTGGTGCATGGCGTGTATTCGTTTGTGCATGCATTGTAGGTTGT